>LR738715.1:435252080-435269919 GCA_902687465.1 Secale cereale
TGATGAGAACATCAATACCATTGTTACACCCACAGCCCCTGCTGCTATACATACTGGACCAATTACTAGAGCTCACGCACACCAATTAAATTACCAAGTACTTTCGTTTCTTGGTAATGATTCTAATGTTGATGAGAATATAATGCTGCCTAAATTAGATACATTTGTCATGCTTACAAATGAAGGACCTAGCTTGGACAAGAAGGATGGACATTTGAGCAAGATCAAGCATGGAGATGATGGCATGCGCAAGGGGAACAAGAACAGAGTTACAAGTGATGATTTCACGACTTCGAAGCCACCATAATGAGTGCATGAAGCCTTGGACGAAATATACAAGATGCCACTTCATAAATTTCGTCTAGAGGCTATTATAGGTGTTGCATCACCCTATTATTGGGACAGGCCCATGTAATTTCAAAATACTTGAGTATAGGTTGATGCAGGGTGGAACCCTAATCAGCGGATCTTTCACGTTTGGAGGTTGGCACACGATGAACACGGGGAAAACACAAGGGGAAGACGGGGAAAACACAAGAGAGAACACTCAAATCAACACGGAAGCAATCACACAAGTGCTAGATTCGCGATACAAGGTCGAGGTACATGATCCAAAGTCAACAACGGTGATACAGATAGTCTTCTCCCGGAGGAGGTCTTGGAATCCCGTGGGATCTTCCCGTTAGGGGTCTTGAATCCAGAGGTGGATCTTCTCCGTAGAGGCGCACCGGTCTCGTGGGAGAAATCCACACAAGTGTCAAATGAGCTAAACCACAGCTAACCCTAAACGGAATGAGGAGAGGAGTATATATAGTCTACGGGGCGAATGGGTACATGGGCCTCGGCCCGGGGGATGCGCGCAGGCATTTCAGGGGCCGGACGTCCGGGCGGCGGGCCGGATGTCCGGGACTTCACGGGGCGCCGGATGTCCGGGGCGGGGAGCCGGATGTCCGGGCTGGAGCGGCCTGGTCTCGGGTGCTCTCTGGACAGATGCGCCGGATTTCCGGGCCCGGGGCCGGATGTCCGGGCCATGCTTGGCCGGATGTCCGGGCCCTGGCCGGATGTCCGGGTCCTGTAGCTTCAGTCGCTGCTGGTCTTCTGTAGTTGATGGCCCAGGTGCCGGATGTCCGGGCCATGGAGCCGGATGTCCGGGGCCTGGAGCTCCCTTCTGCCCTTCTCGACGCATCAGTTCGTCCGTGGCCTTGGGGACTTGTTCACCTTCACGCTCTTCTCCGAAGCGGTCTCCTTCACACCTGAGCACACAAAGCACACTCGCTTGAGGTAGCAACCATGTCTCGCAAGATTCATAAGGAAGTAGGGCTAGGAGTGACGTCACCTCGGTCTCGAAAGCTCTAGTACGGGCACGTGTCATCGGTCCTTGAGGCACTTGAGGGGGTGAAGGAGGGTCCATGGGGATGGCCCTAGGATACACCGTATCATCTCCCCTCCCTTGGGAAAGATCCGACCTCGGATCGAAATCTTCATCACCATGGAAAGGAGAGAGGTCCTTGATGTTGAAAGTATCGCTCACGGAGTACTTGTCTCGTGGGATGTCGATCTTGTAGGCGTTGTCGTTGTAGCGTGCTAGCACCTTGAAGGGTCCGTCGGCGCGAGGTAGAAGCTTGGACTTGCGCTCGAGTGGGAAGCGGTCCTTGCGAAGGTGAAGCCAAACAAGGTCTCCCGGTTGGAACACCATCGGTGCCTTGTTGACGTTGAGCTTGGTGGCGCGACGGTGGACTTGTCGCTCGATCATCGCCCTTGTGTCTTCGTGCACCTTCTTGAGATAAGTTGCCCTTGCACTTGCGTCCATGTTCGTGCGCTCTTGGAGAGGAAGCGGTAGGATGTCCAAAGGTGACAATGGGTTGAAGCCGTAGACGATCTCGAAGGGGGACTTGCCGGTTGTGGAGTGTCTTGCGCGGTTGTAGGCGAACTCGGCGATTGGTAAGCAATGCTCCCATTCCCGGATGTTCCTCTTGATCAACACACGAAGAAGAGTGGATAGCGTGCGGTTCGTCACCTCCGTCTGACCGTCCGTTTGTGGATGGTACGCCGAAGAAAATAGAAGCTTGATTCCGAGCTTGGCACATAGTGTTTTCCAAAAGTAACTCAGGAACTTGACGTCCCGGTCAGAGACGATCGTTTTGGGCACGCCGTGTAGACGAAGTATCTCCATGCAAAAGAGAGTTGCAACATGTGAAGCATCGTCGATCTTGTTACAAGGAATGAAATGAGCCATTTTGGAGAACCTATCTACCACGACAAACACGGAATCTTTGCCATTTTGAGTCCTAGGCAAACCAAGTATGAAATCCATGCTTATGTCTTCCCATGGGTGATATGGAATAGGAAGAGGCATATGAAGACCATAAGATTGCGCTTTGGACTTAGCTTTGCGGCATGTAGAACAACGGTTGGTGAAGCGTGAGACGTCACGAAGCATCTTGGGCCAAAAATAGTTCTTAGAGAGTGTAGCAAACGTCTTGTCTCGTCCAAAGTGTCCCATGAGTCCTCCTCCATGCGATTCCTGCAAAAGGAGCAAACGAAGCGAAGACTCGGGAATGCAAAGTTTGTTAGCTCTCATAAGATATCCATCTTTGATGTAGTAATGCTCCCAAGAAGTGTGAGTCAAGCATTTAGCATAGGCATTTGCAAAGAAAGGATCATGCGTATATAAATCTTTAATATGCTCAAAGCCAATCACATTCAACTCAAGTTGTGTAACAAGCATGCATTTGCGGGAAAGCGCGTCCGCCACAACATTTTCTTTGCCCTTGATGTATTTGATGACATAGGGAAAAGACTCAATGAACTCACTCCATTTAGCATGACGCTTGTTCAACTTGGTTTGACCTTTGAGATACTTGAGTGTCTCATGGTCCGTATGAAGAATGAATTCATGAGGTCTAAGATAGTGTTCCCAAACACGTAGAACTCTCACCAAGGCATAAAGCTCTTTATCATAGATAGGATAGTTAAGTTGCGCTCCTGATAGCTTCTCGCTAAAGTACGCAATTGGGCGCTTTTCTTGCATTAGCACGCCACCTATGCCGGTACCACTAGCATCACAATGAATCTCAAACGGTTTGTCAAAGTTTGGTAGTGCTAGAAGCGGTGCGTGCGTGAGCAAGCTCTTAAGCTCATTGAACGCGGTGTCTTGCGAAGGACCCCAAATGAAGGGTGCGTTCTTCTTGCTCAAAGCGTGTAGAGGCATAGCAATGGTGCTAAAGTCCTTCACAAAACGTCGATAGAAACCGGCTAGACCAAGGAAACTACGCACTTGCATAAGATTCTTTGGTTGAGGCCAAGTTTTAATTGCTTCAATTTTAGTTTCATCAACGTGAACACCTTGAGAAGACACGACAAATCCTAGAAAGACAACCTTGTCAACGCCAAAAGTGCATTTTTCCATATTAGCATACAATTGTTGTTTGCGAAGTGCTTGAAAAACTAGTTGAACATGGTCAACATGTTCTTCAAGCGACTTGCTAAACACAAGAATGTCATCAAAGTAAACCACAACAAAGACACCTATGTAGGGTCTAAGAACAAAGTGCATAAGACGCACAAAAGTGCCGGGTGCTTCCGATAAGCCCATTGGCATGACAAGCCACTCATATAACCCAAACTTGGTTTTGAAAGCAGTTTTCCACTCATCACCCTCTTGAATTCGAATTTGGTAGTAACCACTTTTAAGATCAATTTTTGAAAAGATGGTGGCACCACAAAGTTCATCAAGCATGTCGTCTAAGCGAGGAATAGGGTGACGATATCTAACGGTTATAGCATTTATCGGGCGGCAATCGGAACACATGCGAAAAGTTCCGTCTTTCGTAGGCACGAGAATAACGGGAACGGCACAAGGGCTTAGACTTTCACGTACATGACCCTTGTCGATGAGATTTTGTACTTGCCGTTGTATCTCCTTCGTTTCCTCGGGGTTGACGCGGTACGGAGCTTTGTTTGGAAGAGGAGCACCGGGTACGAGGTCGATGCGGTGTTCTATCCCTCGAAGTGGAGGTAGACCCGGTGGTAGCTCATCCGGAAAGACGTCCGAGAATTCCTGCAACAATTTAGACAACACCAAAGGTGGAGGTGGTGAAGTGTTAGTAGGTTTGGCTTCCCCTTTGCATAGAAGCACAAGGTGGAATACGCTCGATGGGTTCTCACACACTTCTCTCATCTCACGTTTGGTAGCAAATAGCACTAGTTGCTTCTTGTCGCTCATCGTGGAGTCGCTCATATTTGGCTTGTGGCTCTCGCTCTCTTTTTGGTGGCTCGCTCTCTCACCATTCTCTCCACGATGGGTGGTAGGTAAAATCTTGTCGGCGGCTACTTGACTTGGAGTCATTGGACGTAGCACGAATTCCTTGCCCTTCATCTTGAAGTGATAGTGATTCGTCCGTCCATTGTGTGTGACTCCACGATCATATTGCCATGGTCGTCCAAGAATAAGGTGGCACATGGACATGGGTATCACATCACACTCAAGAGTGTCCTCGTAAGCGCCAATCTTGAAAGAGACTTGCACGGTGTGCTCGACTCGAAGAATTCCGGCGTCGTTGAGCCATTGGACCTTGTAGGGGTGAGGATGCTTCGTCTTGACCAAATGAAGCTTGTCGCATAGCTCTTCGCTTGCCAAGTTGTGGCAACTTCCTCCATCGATGATAACCTTGACGGCGCGTCCATTGATGCCGGCCTTCGTATGGAAAATGTGACAACGTTGGTCTTCATCTTGTTGATGTTGGAGTGTCAAGACTTTGGAGACAACAAGGTTGGGGCTTGAGTCGTTGTCGCAAAACACTTGAGTGTCTTCTTCGTCATTGACTTGGCGATGCATTGCTACATGCTCAAGTGCTTCCATCTCATCATCGCTCATGGAGTCATAAGATCCGTCGTCGTTGATGATCATGGTGCGAACGGTCTTGCACTCAAATGACTTGTGGCCTCGTCCTTGGCACTTGAAGCATTTGATGGAGCTCGTCTTGTTATTGTCTTCGGTAGGAGTTGTAGTTGAGGAAGCTCTTGGCTTGAAGTTGTTGGTAGAAGGAGGACGACTCGAGGTAGTCGCATTCTTGTAGCTTGGCTTGTCTCCGAAGGTTGTAGAAGGCTTGGTAGAGGTAGGAAGAGTAGCCGAAGTCGTTGAAGCTTGGTTGTAGGAACCGAAGTTCTTGGAGTTGAACTTGGAGTACTTGTAGTCCTCTTGAACTTGTCGCTCCGCTTTGGTTGCTTGATGTACTAGCTCGAGGAGATTGTTGTATGGTTGGAAGTTGATGTAGGGTGGAACCCTAATCAGCGGATCTTTCACGTTTGGAGGTTGGCACACGATGAACACGGGGAAAACACGGAGAAAGATGGGGAAAACACAAGAGAGAACACTCAAATCAACACGGAAGCAATCACACAAGTGCTAGATTCGCGATACAAGGTCGAGATACATGATCCAAAGTCAACAACGGTGATACAGATAGTCTTCTCCCGGAGGAGGTCTTGGAATCCCGTGGGATCTTCCCGTTAGGGGTCTTGAATCCAGAGGTGGATCTTCTCCGTAGAGGCGCACCGGTCTCGTGGGAGAAATCCACACAAGTGTCAAATGAGCTAAAACCACAGCTAACCCTAAACGGAAAGAGGAGAGGAGTATATATAGTCTACGGGGCGAATGGGTACATGGGCCTCGGCCCAGAGGATGCGCGCAGGCATTTTCAGGAGCCGGACGTCCGGGTGGCGGGCCGGATGTCCGGGGCTTCGCGGGTCGCCGGATGTCCGGGGCGGTGGCCCGGATGTCCGGGCGGGAGGGGCCGAGCCTCGGGTGCTCTCTGGACAGGAGCGCCGGATTTCCGGGCCCGAGGCCGGATGTCCGGGCCGTGCTTGGCCGGATGTCCGGGCCCTGGCCGGATGTCCGGGCCCTGTGGTTGGCCTTCTGTAGAGAGATGCCCAGGGGCCGGATGTCCGGGCCAGGGGGCCGGATGTCCGGGTCCTGGAGCTGCTTTCCGGTCTTCTCGTTGCATCAGCTCGTCCATGACCTTGGGGACTTGTCCATCTTCAAGCTCTTCTCCGAAGTGGTCTCCTTCACACCTGAGCACACAAAGCACACTCGCTTGAGGTAGCAACCATGTCTCGCAAGATTCATAAGGAAGTAGGGCTAGGAGTGACGTCACCTCGGTCTCGAAAGCTCTAGTACGGGCACGTGTCATCGGTCCTTGAGGCACTTGAGGGGGTGAAGGAGGGTCCATGGGGATGGCCCTAGGATACACCGTATCATCAGGCGGATACGCACTTGTGCACGACCTATATGGGCAAAATGTAACGACTATCTATCACAAGTATGTTATGAGTGTATGATGTGCCGATGCTTGAGCACAAGATGATGTTGCTATGTATGATCTCTTTGGATGCAAGGCGTATCCAAAACGATCGTCTCCGACCGGGACGTCAAGTTCCTGAGTTACTTTTGGAAAACACTATGTGCCAAGCTCGGAATCAAGCTTCTATTTTCTTCGGCGTACCATCCACAAACGGACGGCCAGACGGAGGTGACGAACCGCACGCTATCCACTCTTCTTCGTGTGTTGATCAAGAGGAACATCCGGGAATGGGAGCATTGCTTACCAATCGCCGAGTTCGCCTACAACCGCGCAAGACACTCCACAACTGGCAAGTCTCCCTTCGAGATCGTCTACGGCTTCAACCCGTTGTCACCTTTGGACATCCTACCGCTTCCTCTCCAAGAGCGCACGAACATGGACGCAAGTGCAAGGGCAACTTATCTCAAGAAGGTGCACGAAGACACAAGGGCGATGATCGAGCGACAAGTCCACCGTCGCGCCACCAAGCTCAACGTCAACAAGACACCGATGGTGTTCCAACCGGGAGATCTTGTTTGGCTTCACCTTCGCAAGGACCGCTTCCCACTCGAGCGCAAGTCCAAGCTTCTACCTCGCGCCGACGGACCCTTCAAGGTGCTAGCACGCTACAACGACAACGCCTACAAGATCGACATCCCACGAGACAAGTACTCCGTGAGCGATACTTTCAACATCAAGGACCTCTCTCCTTTCCATGGTGATGAAGATTTCGATCCGAGGTCGGATCTTTCCAAAGGGAGGGGAGATGATACGGTGTATCCTAGGGCCATCCCCATGGACCCTCCTTCACCCCCTCAAGTGCCTCAAGGACCGATGACACGTGCCCGTACTAGAGCTTTCGAGACCGAGGTGACGTCACTCCTAGCCCTACTTCCTTATGAATCTTGCGAGACATGGTTGCTACCTCAAGCGAGTGTGCTTTGTGTGCTCAGGTGTGAAGGAGACCACTTCGGAGAAGAGCTTGAAGATGGACAAGTCCCCAAGGTCATGGACGAGCTGATGCAACAAGAAGACCAGAAAGCAGCTCCAGGACCCGGACATCCGGCCCCCTCGCCCGGACATCCGGCCCCTGGGCATCTCTCTACAGAAGGCCAGCCACAGGGCCCGGACATCCGGCCAGGGCCCGGACATCCGGCCAAGCACGGCCCGGACATCCGGCCTCGGGCCCGGAAATCCGGCGCTCCTGTCCAGAGAGCACCCGAGGCTCGGCTCTTCCCGCCCGGACATCCGGGCCCCCGCCCCGGACATCCGGCGCCCCGTGAAGTCCCGGACATCCGGCCCGCCGCCCGGACGTCCGGCCCCTGAAATGCCTGCGCGCATCCCCCGGGCCGAGGCCCATGTACCCATTCGCCCCGTAGACTATATATACTCCTCTCCTCATTCCGTTTAGGGTGAGCTGTGGTTTAGCTCATTTGACACTTGTGTGGATTTCTCCCACGAGACCGTGCGCCTCTACGGAGAAGATCCACTTCGGATTCAGGACCTCCTTCATCGGAGAAGATCCCCCGGGATATCAAGACCTCCTCCGGGAGAAGACTATCTGTATCACCGTTGTTGACCTTGGATCATGGATCTCAACCTTGTATCGCGAATCTAGCATTTGTGTGATTGCTTTCGTGTTGATTGAGTGTTTTCCTCTTGTGTTTCCCCCATCTTTCCCTTGTGATTCCCCGTGTTCATCGTGTGCCAACCTCCAAACGTGAAAGATCCGCTGATTAGGGTTCCACCCTGTATCATTATGGTATCAGAGCAAAGGTTTCTCACGATTTTGGAGCCCCACACTTTGTTTTCTAGCCTGTTTTTGTCGTGTTCTTCCTAATTTCGAAAATTGCCCCACAAAAAGAGCCCCAAAAATTTTCTGTGATCTGTTGATTTGGCAAGATTTTGTTGAATTTGTTCCATGGATTTGCTGTGCCACGTGTGGATCTAGCTTTTCCTAATCAGCTAATCAGCGGATCTTTCACGTTTGGAGGTTGGCACACGATGAACACGGGGAATCACAAGGGAAAGATGGGGGAAACACAAGAGGAAAACACTCAATCAACACGAAAGCAATCACACAAATGCTAGATTCGCGATACAAGGTTGAGATCCATGATCCAAGGTCAACAACGGTGATACAGATAGTCTTCTCCCGGAGGAGGTCTTGATATCCCGGGGGATCTTCTCCGATGAAGGAGGTCCTGAATCCGAAGTGGATCTTCTCCGTAGAGGCGCACGGTCTCGTGGGAGAAATCCACACAAGTGTCAATGAGCTAAACCACAGCTAACCCTAACCGGAATGAGGAGAGGAGTATATATAGTCTACGGGGCGAATGGGTACATGGGCCTCGGCCCGGGGGATGCGCGCAGGCATTTCAGGGGCCGGACGTCCGGGCGGCGGGCCGGATGTCCGGGACTTCACGGGGCGTCGGATGTCCGGGGCGGGGGCCCGGATGTCCGGGCGGGAAGAGCTGAGCCTCGGGTGCTCTCTGGACAGGAGCGCCGGATTTCCGGGCCCGAGGCCGGATGTCCGGGCCGTGCTTGGCCGGATGTCCGGGCCCTGGCCGGATGTCCGGGCCCTGTGGCTGGCCTTCTGTAGAGAGATGCCCAGGGGCCGGATGTCCGGGCCAGGGGGCCGGATGTCCGGGTCCTGGAGCTGCTTTCTGGTCTTCTTGTTGCATCAGCTCGTCCATGACCTTGGGGACTTGTCCATCTTCAAGCTCTTCTCCGAAGTGGTCTCCTTCACACCTGAGCACACAAAGCACACTCGCTTGAGGTAGCAACCATGTCTCGCAAGATTCATAAGGAAGTAGGGCTAGGAGTGACGTCACCTCGGTCTCGAAAGCTCTAGTACGGGCACGTGTCATCGGTCCTTGAGGCACTTGAGGGGGTGAAGGAGGGTCCATGGGGATGGCCCTAGGATACACCGTATCATAGGTTGTTCTTAGAGTCCGTATGTGTGGGGAAACAAGAGTTAGGGTTTATTTCGGACCAATCCTCCAAGGGCCATGAAATTTCCCCCTCTTCCTTCATATATAGAGCCCTTAGGGCGTCGTTTAGACTTTAGGGTTTGTTTAGATTAAAGTTCGTCATAGCTACAACTTCGCGTACTTCGTTTGTGTTCAACGACCAGACAAAGGTGTCATAGAACCCCACATTGATCAATAAAGTTTTCCTCTTATATTCACAATATCCAGATTGCAATATCATTTTCTTGCTTGTTCTTTGTTTGCTTGCAGCAAATAGACCCTCGTGGTCAGGTTGATCGTGCTCCAGCGTGGTCAATAACCTCTCAGAGTTGGTTTAGCAATTTCTAAGGCACGACGTCTTCGCACGTTCGTAGTCGTATCATCAAAGTCCACTCCTCTGAAAATGATAATCACCATATCATCGAAAGACGGGGCAGCTTTGCCTCTATCAAGCAGTATCAGATTTCCAGGTTGCTCGGTGAGATTTTCCAGTTTTTCGTAGTTTAGATTGAGTCTGTCTTCATACCTACAGTCCATGAAAAAGCCGCAAATTGTTTTTAGGGTTAGGTCATCATATCTGAACCAGTTTGAGCCATTGCATAGTCTTTTCTGTATTTTGCTTTGTTAAATTTGCGGTTGCATCGTCGTGTCTAGTCTTTTAGAGTTTCGAGTTCTGGTCACAGGTTGTCACGCCGTCGCCGCACCTTACACATCACCACTGCCATATACCACCATCGTCATCACCGCTACCATATACCACCATCGTAATCACAGTTGCCATATACCACCATCGCATATCTATCACGCCAATCCGAGTCCACTTCCATCACGAATTCGCCACCAGTCCGTGTTCCACCGCCCCAACATATATCCGCCACCCTGACATATATCCGCCACTAGTCCGAGTTCCACCAGATTCATCTCTGCCATCAGTCCTAGTCCGAGTTCAGTATTTACTGCTTTCTTTTTGATTTTTGATCACGCGATATTTTGAGTCGTGACCAAGTCTGTCGGTGCAACAAACCTTGGGTCTGTTGCCTAGACTGTGCACAGGCGTAAGGACAAGATTGAAGCACCAGCTCAGATCAGAGAGACCAATGCCGAGTCGGAGAAGCAAGACTTTACCAAGATAAGGGCCTCCCTTGCCGGGCAGGCGAGCCTGGCAAGGGTCGAGGCCACCCCCAGAAGCAGATAATAAGACTCCCCAGCAGAGCCTACCGGGGGATCACGGAGGCAAAGCTACCTCACCGAACACTCAAGCACGACCCACTCGTCAATCAGTGCGGTGTCAAGCTGCAAGATGATTAAGTGGTAGCCATTAGCCACATGGCAGTCATTTCCTACAGGAAGAACCCTGAAATGACACCGGTGCTGTGACGTGTCAAGAAGACAGGCGCGGAGCTGGCAAGATAGCCCGACAGGCCTTGTCGGGCAACCAGTGATGTGACACTAAGTGGTGCATTTAATGCACCCTGTCAGCCTGCAAAGTTAAGTATGATAGAACTGTTTGCTGTCATATTAGTGCATAATGACTACTTTGTCACTGTGGTCGCCCCTTGATCTTTAAAAGGAGGCCCATGCCAATCGTAGAAAGGGTTGGAAGATAGATGGACCCACACCCCCATACGCGCGTAGTAGCTGCTGCCCTGAGGCAACCCCTGTCGGGTGAGTGTACTATGCTCCACCACCACCATTCCACCATCAATCCACCAAAGCAGGAGTAGGGTTTTACGCCTCGCGGCGGCCCAAACCTGGTTAAATTGCTTGTGTGCTCTCTGTCGTGCTGCCACGCGCTAGTCTACTCTTTGTGCAACGCGACGTCCCCCTGCCGAACCAGCAAGGGGTCTTTGGCGCGCCAGGTAGGGGGTCGCTTGTGCGAACCTGAAAGCGTGCGCAGTGCGTCATCTTCATCGCCATCTTCATCTTCGATGACGCCATCATCTATGGCGCCCAAGAAGAAGTCTGGTGCTCCTACCCATCCATCCACCATGAAGGCTCCACCGCCCGCGACCTTTAATGCTTCGGGAGACGCGGATGCGAGCGGAGACGTGAACGCTACTGGGGTCGTGGTTGGAGCAGGCGGCGCCATCACCACATCCCCCGCGGCCGACACGGCGGCTAGAGATGCCTGAGGAGAATAGCATCAGCAGCGCCTCGGCGGTCACATTCAGCAAGGTGTGGGTGAGGGGGTCACTCTGCCCGCACCCCTCCTCCCACCGACGAGCACAGCCGCAGAAATGGCGCTCGGTCCGGGACAAGCCCTTGCCCTCCAATCGTCCCCACCACGGGAATGAACATGGCGCATGTGCCTCCTCCCAGACGAGCCTCTACGCTCAACGGATCCACTGATCCTCGAGTGCCACCAACGCGCAACCCCGCTGCCCAAGTGATCGTCCCACAATAGCGTGGGCGCGGCACTGCGGCCACCACCACCGCTGGCACCTTCAGGAGCCAGGCGACGATGTGGTCGACATCATCAACTCATATGCCGAGCACAGCCGCGGAGGCCATGGCGTGAGCTCAGCTACTACTAAGGTTTCCGCCAGCAGCCGAGCAGTGGGATGAATGGTGTGGCACCATCCAAAGCCTGCTTGGCTTCGCCGAAGCTGGGGGCTCTCGACGAGCTGGCTTGCCACGACCTCCCCAAGCAACAGCAACCGCCCGTACGGCTGGCCGAACAAAGGGGTTGTCCCTATGGTGCAGTCCCCGCCATGACAGCCTATGTGGGCACAGCGAAATCAAGAACCCGACGACATCTCGATGGCCTCTTCTAGCCCTCGAGCATGTTCTGGCCAAAATCGAGCCCCGGAGGATAGGCAGCGAGAAGACGCACGCATCATCACAGATCGGCGCCGCGACGACCTCTGCCAGACCAACGGGTGCGATAGCCTCAACGTCGACGAGCATGCGCTCGGTGTTGGCGGGGGCCTACCATTCGAGGTCGGCTGCCCTGCCTTCATGCAAGAACTGCGGCAAGTCCATTGGCCGTCTGTTCGCACATTAAAGCCAGAGATACCCAAGAAGTATGATGGGAGGCTGAACCCGGCAGAGTTCTTGAGCATCTACACCATCGCTGTTCAGGCTACTGGAGGAAGAGACAAGAAGGTGTTTGCCAACTACTTCCCTTTGGCCCTCAAGTCCAATATGAGGTCTTGGCTGATGCACCTA
Source organism: Secale cereale (assembly GCA_902687465.1). Classification (NCBI taxonomy): domain Eukaryota; kingdom Viridiplantae; phylum Streptophyta; class Magnoliopsida; order Poales; family Poaceae; genus Secale; species Secale cereale. Next base: position 435,264,562 of record LR738715.1, read on the forward strand.
CCATAAGGTTCCATTTCGTCATGGGCAGACCTGTGCCATGAGTTCATCGGTGCTTTCACCCGTGGCCACCAAGAGCCCGGCAGGACCAGCGACCTGCAACTCCTTCTTTAGAAGGAAGGAGAAACTCCCGTAAGTATTTACAGAGATTCAATAAAGTTCATAGAAATATTTCAAATATCCATCTGGCAGCTATTATAGTAACTTTCCAGTCAAATGTGCGCAACCGCCACGTTCGTTCCAAGATGAGTGTGTGGTTCCCCAAGACTGTGAAGGAGCTATACACACTGGTGGATAAGTATGCTCGGATGGAGCTAGGAAGGAAGTTGCCCGGAGAGGAAGATTGTGCCAATGTTGATTCAGAGGATGAGGATGAATCAACCAGTCAGAGAAAGGGCAAGAAGCACAATAAGAAGCCAAGAGATAAAGAAGTGATGACTGTGGAAGGATCAGTCAAATCTAGTACCGCCAAGAAGGCCAAGGCAGAGGCCCCCGATAAGGAAGTTGCCTCTTGTGCCACCTGCCGGGAAGCCGTTGCCGCCAAGAAAGCTGGGAAGGGTGATGGGGCGTACTGCAAGATCCATCGGACCAAGGGCCATGATCTTTAGGAGTGTTACCAGGTTGAGCAGCTTGTCAAGAAGCAAAGAGCAGAATATGATAAACATGACAAGGAAAAAGGTCAGAATGATGTTGGTGGTAAGGGCCGAGGCGGTGAAGGAAATCGCCCCGGCAAAGCCTTTCGGAACCAAGGAAAACCCACCAGGGGTCAAGAGAAAGAAATTTATCATAATGTGAGTGATGGAGGGGATGAAGAGGAAACCAGTGAGCAGGAGTTTCAGAAGGCCACTGACGCCCTCTGCATTGATGGGGGTGCATCTTTGCACGCCTCTCACCGCCAGCTCAAGCGGTGGGCGTGAGAGATCAATGTCGTGGAACCAACACCAGAGGCCTGGAAGCCGCTCAGATGGTTCCGCACGCCCATCATCTTTGATAAGGAGGATCACCCTGGCCGCACCACTACGGTAGGGTGTTTGCCATTGTTTGTCTCCCCAACAATTCGCAACTTCAAGGTCACAAAGATGTTAGTGGGTGGCGGGGCCGGGTTGAATCTGATCTCCCCAGCAGTCATCAACAAGCTTCAGATAGGAGAAGAAGAGCTAGAGTTTACCGGCACATTCCAAGGAGTTAATCCCGGCCGGAGCCATCCTAAAGGGAAGTTTACATTGCCGATAACATTTGGGGGTGAAATGAACTATCGGACTGAGAAGATTGTGTTTGATGTGGTTGATCTCCCCCTGACGTACAATGGGATTCTTGGACGCCCGACCCTGGACAAGTTCATGGCAGCATCCCACTATGCTTACAACACCTTGAAAATGCCTGGGCCACTTGGAGTCCTCACTATCCCATCAGATGAGAAGGATGCCATTATCTATGTGGACAAGATGTATCGGGATGCAGTCACAGCAGACGCAGCGGCAACAACAGCTCCTGCCAAGGGAAGCAAAGGAAAGGAAAATAATGGTAGGACCTCTAGTAAGGAGTCCGGGAAGCGTGCCCCCTCCGAGTGCACGGCACCCGTTGACGACGTGCCAGAGTGTTCAAATAGCAAGAGATCCAAGGTTGCTGCACCCCAAGTGAAGAAGGTCTCGCAGGGCTGGCTGGCGCTGATGGTACTTTTACTATCAGTGCCTCCCTCGATGACAAATAGGAAAGCGCGCTCATTGCCTTCCCGCGGGCGAATATCGATGTCTTTTCCAGGCAACCATCTAATATCGGTGTTCCCAAGAAGTTAATAGAGCACCACCTTGCTGTCTGCCCACATGCCCGACCTGTGAAGCAAAATGTCCGGAAAAAGGCCTTGGAGAGGCATCAGTTCATTGCCGAAGGAATCAGGGAACTAGAAGCAGCTGGTTTGGTCAGAGGAGTACTGCACCCAACGTGGCTAGCTAATCCAGTGGTAGTACAGAAGGCTAATGGAAGTGGAGGCTTTGCATTGATTTCATAGATCTCAACAAGGCTTGCCCGAAAGACCCATTTCCCTTGCAGCGCATCGACCAGATTGTGGATTCCACTTCAGCTTGTGATTTGCTCTCCTTTCTGGATGCATACTCTCGATATCATCAGATCTTCATGTCGAAGGAAGATGAAGAGAAGACGTCATTCATTACCCCATGTGGTACATACTGCTTTATCCGCATGCCATTCGGATTAAAGAGTGTCGGGTCAACTTTTGAAGGGCAGTGCAGATTGGCTTTGAACCACAGTTGCACAGAAATATAGAAGCCTATATGGATGGCATCATGGTCAAAACCAAGGATAAGGCCACACTTATCCGGGATTTGGAGGAGACATTTGCCAATCTGCGCAAGATCAACTTGAAGCTTAATCTGAAGAAGTGTGTGTTTGGTGTTCCCTCCGGCAAGCTGCTTGGGTTCTTCGTATCCCACCGGGGGATCGAAGCCAACCCCGACAAGATTAGATCCATTCAGCAGACCCAAGGACCAAGGACAGTTAAGGAAGTGAGGCGCTTAACAGGATGCATTGCCGCACTGAGCAGATTCATCTCCAAGTCTGCCGAGCATGACCTTCCGTTCTTCAAAATTTTGAAGAAGGCATGGCCTGTGAAGTCGGCCCCTGAAGCACATGTAGCCCTGCAAGAGTTGAAGGCCTACCTTTCCTCGGTACCCACCTTGGTCGCACCCAAACCCCAAGAGCCATTGTTTCTATACTTGGCAGCAACCAACCAAGTGGTCAGTGTAGCCTTGGTAGCGCAGCGAGAAGTGGATGAGGTAGAAAGATAGCAGAACACGACAAAGTTAGAGAAGGATCAGGACATCAATAAGCACGGCAACGAGAGCAACCCCAAGGACGCAGCAAGGAAGAAAGTGGCGCAACGCCCAGTGTACTTCGTCAGCTCGTTGTTACAAGGGGAGAGATCGAGGTACTCTAGTGTGAAAAAGTTGATCTTTTTGTATCGTTATGGCCTCAAGGATACTGCGCCACTACTTCGAAACCCATGAGATCACGGATGTCACTCGTTTTCCGTTGCAAAGGATACTCCGAAACCCTGAGGCTACTTGTAGAATAGTGGAGTGGGCTTTGGAGTTATCCAGCTTTAGATTGAAATATGAGAGCACATAAACTATCCAGAGGAGGGCATTGGCAGAGTTTATTGCAGAATGGATGCCAACCCCTGATGAGGAGATCACAGAGACAGCTATCCCCAGCAAAGAATCACCCCAAGAATGGATTATGTATTTTCATGGTGCTTTTTCCCTACAAGGTGCAGGAGCTGACCTGCTTCTTGTTGCCCCCTCCGAGGAGCACTTGAAGAGCGTATAATCCATGGACTCAACATTAGTCATAAGAACTCATATACTTGTTGCAAAAATTTACGAGTCATCAAAACAAAGCAATCAACGCATGCTCCTAGGGGGGAGGTTGGTAGGAGTTAACCATCGCGCGCCCCCGACCTCCACACAAAGGTTGGCACTCTACAAATACCTCATGCTTTAACTTAGTCACACAACGGTTCACCATACGTGCATGCTACGGGAATCACTAATCTTAACACAAGTATTTCCCAATTTCATAATAACTCCACTAGCATGACTCTAATATCACTATCCTCGTGTCTCAAAACAATTATCAAGCATCCAACATCTCTTTCTATTCAATGCACTTGGTGTGAATTTTTTTACTACATTGACTTTGGATGTCTATCATGTGAAGACTAGTTTCTTTAGCCTAAACACTTTACCATGCTGTTTTAATAGACTCTCAAATAGATCTAAGTGAAGCATGAGAGTTCAACAATTTCTACAAAATATTACCACCACCATGCTCTAAAAGATATAAGTGAAGCACTAGAGCAAAAACTATTAACCTCAAAAGATATAAGTGAAGCACATAGAGTGTTCTAACAATTTCTAGGCCATATTTAACTCTCTCAAATAGGTGAGTCCAGCAAGGATGATTGTGGAAAACTAACAAGCAAAGAATCAAATTATACAAGACGCTCCAAGCAAAACACATAGCATGTGGCGAATAAAAATATAGCTCCAAGTATAGTTACCGATGGATGAAGACGAAAGAGGGGATGCCTTCCCGGGGCATCCCCAAGCTTAGGATTTTGATTATCTTGAATTTACTTGGGGTGCCTTGGGCATCCCCAAGCTTAGGCCCTTGCTACTCCTTGTTCCATAGTCCATCAAAGCAATACTCAAAACTTGAAAACTTCACAACACAAAACTTAGACAAAAATTCTCGTGAACTCCGTTAGTAAGAGAAAGCAAACCACTACTCAAAGGTACAGCAATGAGTTCATTCTTTGTTTATATTGATGTTAAACCTACTGTGCTCCAACTTCTCTATGGTTCATATCCTCTAATATTACTCATAGATGCATCGGAATAAGCAAACAACACACGAAAAACAGAATCTGTCAAAGACAGAACAGTCTGTAGTGATCTGCAAGGTTCTCCTACTTCTGGAACTCCAAAAAATTCAAACTAAATTGGTAAATTTTCTAAATTTGTCTACCAATCAGCAGAAAAAAGAATCAACTAAAAATCACACTCCAGTAAAATCCCATGACTACTTTAGCGAGCTCTAACGATTCTGTTTTTCACAGCAAGATCATATAAACTTCACACAAGTCTTACCAAAGGTTCTACTTGGCACAAACACTAAACAAAACATGAAAACACATCTAATAATAGGCTGGATGCAAAATTTATTCCCTAACAGCAACAAAAACAAAAAACATAAAATTGGGTAGCCTCCCAACAAGCGCTATCGTTTTACGCCCCTAGCTAGGCACGATACAAGATAGATCTAGGTATTACCATCCTTGGAAGGCAATCCATAAGTGGCTCTCATGATAGATTCATATGGTAATTTGATTTTCTTTCTAGGAAAGTGTTCCATGCCTTTCCTTAACGGAAATTGGAATCTAATATTTCCTTCCTTCAAATCAATAATTGCACCAATCGTTCTAAGGAAAGGTCTACAAAGAATAATAGGACATGAAGGATTGCAATCTATATCAAGAACAATGAAATCCACGGGCACATAATTCCTATTGAAAACAATAAGAACATCATTAATTCTTTCCATATGTTTATTAATAGTGGAATCTGCAAGATGCAAATTTAAAGAGCAATCGTCAAGCTCATGGAACCCTAGCAAATCACACAAAGTTTCTGGGATAGTGGAGACACTAGCACCCAAATCACACAAAGCATAGCATTCATGATCTTTTATTTTTATTTTTATAGTAGGTTCCCACTCATCATAAAGCTTTCTATGTATAGAAACTTCCAACTCAAGTTTTTCTTCATAAGATTGCATCAAAGC
>LR738715.1:435269929-435390678 GCA_902687465.1 Secale cereale
TCAATAATTGCACCAATCGTTCTAAGGAAAGGTCTACAAAGAATAATAGGACATGAAGGATTGCAATCTATATCAAGAACAATGAAATCCACGGGCACATAATTCCTATTGAAAACAATAAGAACATCATTAATTCTTTCCATATGTTTATTAATAGTGGAATCTGCAAGATGCAAATTTAAAGAGCAATCATCAAGCTCATGGAACCCTAGCAAATCACACAAAGTTTCTGGGATAGTGGAGACACTAGCACCCAAATCACACAAAGCATAGCATTCATGATCTTTTATTTTTATTTTTATAGTAGGTTCCCACTCATCATAAAGCTTTCTATGTATAGAAACTTCCAACTCAAGTTTTTCTTCATAAGATTGCATCAAAGCATCAACTATATGTTTAGTGAAAGCTTTATTTTGACTATAAGCATGAGGAGAATTTAGCACGGATTGCAAGAAGGAAATACAATCAATCAAAGAGAAATTATCATAATTGAATCCCTTGAAATGCAAAGTAGTGGGTTCATCACTATGCAAAGTTATAATCTCTTCACACCCACTTTTAGCAATTTTAGCATCAAGATCTACAAACTCCGAATCATTGGGACACCGTAAAGCAGAATCATCTCCAATCCTATTCTCATCAAGATTAATACTAGAAAACAAGGATCTAATAGGAGACACATAAATAACTTTCAGAACTTCATCTTTATTTTCACGATAACTAGAAGAACACGATTTAATATAATCTTCTCTTTTAGCACGCATCCTAGCGGTTCTTTCTTTGCATTCATCAATGGAAATTCTCATGGCTTTGAGAGACTCATTGATATCATGCTTAGGTGGGATAGATCTAAGTTTCAAAGAATCAACATCAAGAGTAATTCTATCCACACTTCTAGCCAATTCATCAACCTTACGCAATTTCTCTTCAAGCATAGCATTGAAATTCTTTTGCAAGATCATAAACTCCTTAACACTAGTTTCAAATTCAGAAGGCATCTTTCCATAAGAGTTGTTGTAGGAATTACCAAAATTATTAGAGGAATTACTAGGAAAAGGCCTAGGATTAAAATTACCTCTATCAGCATTGTTACCAAAATTATTCCTACCAACAAAATTCACATCCATAGATTCATTGTTATTCTCAATCAAGGTGGACAAAGGCATATCATTAGGATCAGAAGAAGCACTCTTAGCAGCAAACAATTTCATAAGTTCATCCATCTTTCCACTCAAAGCACTAATTTCTTCGATAGCATGCACTTTTTTATTAGTAGATCTTTCGGTGTGCCATTGAGAATAATTAACCTTAATATTATCTAGGAGTTTGGTAGCTTCTCCTAAGGTGGCTTCCATGAAAGTGCCTCCGGCGGCCGAATCTAAAAGATTTCTAGAAGCAAAATTCAAGCCAGCATAAAAGTTCTGAATAATCAGACATAATTTGAAACCATGTGTAGGGCAATTACGTATCATTAATTTCATTCTCTCCCAAGCTTGTGCAACATGCTCATGATCTAGTTGCTTAAAATTCATAATATCGTTTCTAAGAGAGATGATCTTAGCAGGAGGAAAATACTTACAGATAAAAGCATCTTTGCACTTATTCCACGAATCAATAATATTTCTAGGCAAAGAGGAAAACCAAGTTTTAGCACAATCTCTAAGTGAAAACGGAAATCACTTCAATTTAACAATATCGTTATCCGTATCCCTTTTCTTTTGCATATCACACAAATCAACAAAGTTGTTTAGATGGGTAGTGGCATCTTCACTAGGATGGCCGTAGAATTGATCTTTCATGACAAGATTCAACAAAGCAGCATTGATCTCACAAGATTCAGCATCGGTAATAGGAGCAATCAGAGTGCTAATAAAATCATTGTTGTTGGTATTGGAGAATTCACAAAATTTGGTATTGTTCTGAGCCATAGTGACAAGCAAGCAATCCAACACACACAAGCAAACAAGAAGCAAGCGAACGAAAAACCCACGGCGGAAGAAGGGCAAACAAAACGGCAAGGGTGAAGTGGGGGAGAGGAAAACAAGAGGCAAAAATGTAATGCGAAGGATAAGGGTTTGTGATAGGTACTTGGTATATGACTTTTGCGTAAGTCTCCCCGGCAACGGCACCAGAAATTCTTCTTGCTACCTCTTGAGCTTGCGTTGTATTCCCTCGAAGAGGAAAGGGAGATGCAGCACAGTAGCGTAAGTATTTCCCTCACTTTTTGAGAACCAAGGTATCAATCCAGTAGGAGACCACATGCCAATCCCTCGCACCTGCACAGAAAAATAAGAACTTCGCAGCCAACGCGATAAGGGGTTGTCAATCCCTTTACGGTCACTTACGAGAGTGAGATCTGATAGAGATGATAGTTATATTTTTGGTATTTTTGGTTTAATAAAACAGCAAATAAAAGCAAGAAAGGTAAAGTAGATGTATATTGATATGTTGAGAATAGACCCGGGGGCAATATGACATGATGACATGATGTAGAGGGATAAACTCAAGCAATATGATGCAAACCCCATCTTTTTATCCTCGATGGCAACAATACAATACGTGCCTTGCTGCCCCTACTGTCACTGGGAAAGGACACTGCAAGATTGAACCCAAAGCCAAGCACTTCTCCCATTGCAAGAACTATAGATCTAGTAGGACAAATCAAACCAATAATTCAAAGAGACTTGCAAGGATATTATGAGCACACATAAAAACTTCAGAGAAGAACCAAATATCTTTCATAGATAACCTTGATCATAAACTCACAATTCATCAGATCTCGACAAACACACCGCAAAAAGAGATTACATCGAATAGATCTCCTAGAAGACCGAGGAGAACTTTGTATTGAGATCCAGAGAGAGAGAAGAAGCCATCTAGATACTAGCTATGGACCCGAAGGTGTGTGGTAAACTACCCACAACTCATGGTGAGGGCGATGATGATGATGAAGGCCTCCGTGATGGATCCCCCTCCCGGAACAGGCTCCAAGATGGGATCTCCACGGGAACAGAAGCTACGGCAGTGGAATTAGGGTTTTCTCTCTGTGTATGGAGTTTCTCGGGTACGTAGGTAGATATAGGAAGAAGGAGGGCACCGGGGGCCACACGGGCCAGCCTCGAGGCAGGGGGCGCGCCCTGGGAAGGGGGCGCGCCCCCACCCTCGAGGGCAGGCCCTCTATCCCCTGACATGGTCCTGACGTTTCCCGAGCGTGATTTTCTCCAAAAATATCTCTCGCGAAGGTTTCATTCTGTTTGGACTCCGTTTGATATTCCTTTTCTGCAAAATCCAGAAATAGACAAAAAACAGCAATCTGGACTGGGCCTTTGGGTTAGTAGGTTAGTCCCAAAAATGATATAAAAGTGAATGATAAAGCCCATTAAACATCCAAGACTTCATAAATAATAGCATGGAACAATCAAAAATTATAGATACGTTGGAGACGTATCAGTGTGCTATGCAGAAGCTTCCTGTGGAACCAGGAACTTTTGTTCTCCGTCTCTCTCAGCCCTCCGTATCACCAGCAACAATGGACCAGAAAAGGAGAAAGTCGGACTACGGTAAGCCTCTCCCGATAGAGCCGTCCGCTCCCGGAGAGACCCTGTCGGAAACAACTTGATACATAGCATCCCACGATTATCCCCATGTTCACTTTGACGAGACCTCAAGTACTCACCATTGGACACAAGGTTTACTCGCTCCTCTATGAACCTTCACTTTCCAAATGTGAGACATGGCTACTACCTCAAACATATGTGCTATGCATGACCAGGAACCAAGAAGAAGACCATGAAGTAGCTAGGAGCATCGGATGAGAAGGCGAGGACACCAATTACAAGGACCAAATGGAGAACTTGCCAGAAGCCTAAACCACCGGACGACCGGTCTGGACCGCACATCCGACACCTGGGAGCTCCACCAGCCAGATCGACCCCAACCGAGGCACCTATAGCGCCCAGATGACCGCCAGACACCGGACGTCTGACACTCATCAGCGCCCGGACGACCGCCCCCACCGGATGTCCGACAAGTCCATCACAGAAGCAAAACGTCAGAAGTCCGACGACTTCCGGACATCTGGACGACCGCGAGCCACCGGACAACCGTAACCAACCGGACATTCGGTACCTGTCTGCGCAGTGTATCGGGCCCGAGGCCCTTGTATCCCTCTCTCCCTCTTACTCCTTCGTGGCCATAGACTATATATACTCCTCAACCTCCTCCTAGCTAGGGTTAGCTTTGTGATAGCTCATTTGAGACCTACAGCTTTGCTCATCCAAAGTGGTTCTACTCCATGAGAGAGACCGCGGCCTCTATGGAGAAGATCCACACCGGATTCAAGACCCCTAACGGGAAGATCCCTCGCGGATTCAAGACCTCCTCATGGAGATAAACTAGTTACCTTTTGTATCTGCCTTTGTTGGATTTGGACCGTATCTCGTTGTGTTGAGGATCTCACGCATGTCTGATCATTTCTTTTTGATTTGAGTGTTTTCTCTCCTTTCACCTCGTGATTTGCCCTCGTGTTCTTCGTGTTCATCCTCGGGGATCCCTCCAATCGTGAAAGATCGACCTAGATTGGGTTAGCCCCACATCATATGGTATCATTAGCCAAGGTTTCTCATGAATTTGTTGCCTCCCCACCGTTTTCTAGCCTTATTTTGTTGTGTTCTTTCCTAAATTCGTAAATTCCTCACCAAAAATAGCCCCAATTTTTTTGTGAGTTGTTGGTTTGATGATCTTTTGTTGATTTTGATCCATGGATATGCTTGGTTTCAAGTGGATCGAGAATTTCCCCAAGTTTCCCCACTGTTCACCCACGAAATCTCATCAATTTCGAGCCCCAAATCTCCATTTTCCGCCCAAAATCGCGTTCCGAAACTCAAATCCCGCGTTGACCCCGACCCACCGGACGTCCGGACCCTCCCGAAGAACCGGACATGTGCAATCCTCCAGACGACCGGAACAACTTTATAGAAGAAAATAACGGATTTTTGACAAATTCCGGACGTCCGGTCACCGGACATCCACCACTTTCCGGACGTCCGGTACCTGTAGATTCCCACTTCGGCTGATTTTTGTTTCGTCCATAACTAATTCATCTGAACTCCGATTTTGACATTCTTTAGCTTGTTTTGTAGCTCTTAACATCCCCCGTACCAGAAAAGTACTACCATCATCATTTGAATCCATCAAATTTTATCAAATTTGGCAAGTTTGGCTAGGCCTCCACCATATTATTCGCATAGCCACCATAGCCTTCCGCAACCCAAACCATTTTGTCCACCATAGCATTTGTGGTTGCTTGAGTAGTGATTTGAGTCTCCTCATGTGTTTAGGATACTTAGGGACAATTGCTTCTTCATCAACCATCACCACCACTTCTTCATACCCTTTGCCCACTATACATTTCCAACCCAACCTAACCCAATTTTATTTGAGCTCGTTTGAGTTGTGGCTTGTGTCTCCTAAGGTGTTTCGGATACTTAGGGACCGTGACTTCAACTCCAACACCGTGTATAGCGCATCATACCCTTCCGCCACCATAACCAATTTTGATCGGGTTTCCACCAACAATTCTGCAACCACCACCGTAGTTCCGCTACCACCATTTGACATTGTCCACTTCACCATTGACAACACCGTATGCAAGGACGGTAACTTCGATAACACCTTGAGAATTTGAGTTGTGGTTTTTCCGTTTCCTAAGGTGTTTTAGCTATTTAGGAACAGTTATATATCAAGAGCACCGCATCTCATCATCGTCGCGAGGTCGTCATCGACATTGTCCACTTCACCATTGACAACACCGTATGCAAGGACGGTAACTTCGACGTCATCATTGTATATTCCCCCTTGCCTGTCAGGACCCCGATCCTAAGTCACACAGGTCTAGCCTGTAACACATCATATCACTTTGCGGCCTCACGCACGGTATCCCCACGGGTGCCACCTTACCTGGCCTAGGACCGTTTGCGCATTTTGGCACATGTATATGATAGTGTCGCTAGCATCCATATGACAGAGAACCCGGGCCGACATGACTAGTAATAAACCAAAAGTGGCACTAAATTACAGAGAAAGGCATACATGACCCAACAACGAACGTGTCGGTCATCAACGTATGAACCCAAGTCGTAGCAAGCTACAAGGACTTAAAGGAACAACGCGTGACATTTCCCCTAAGGGACAGACACAGGAACGAAGAAGGACACATGCCGGCCAGCCTAAGTGTTCCGGAGTAGTAGCAAGCTACCAAGGCTCAGTGGAAGCACTAGGAGACATTTCCCTGTAAGATAGGCTACCAAAGGTAAACAACTAGGTGTCGGATCCCACACATAGCAATACACATTACACGTACGCATAACATGCAAGTATGTGTTGTACAACAAGGCATCACAACATAACTCAACAACTCATATAGATAAAGGCCCAGAAGAGCGATCATAGCATTTATTACAATCAGAGGTCACATGACCTAACATACAGGGCATACGGGCAACGGAAGCATTACATGTCTGAGTACAGACATTTACAAATGAAAAAGGCTGAGAAGCCTGACTATCTACCAGATCCTACAAGGGTTCAAGATCGTAGCTGAGGTAACAAGCTAAACGTCGAAGTCCACGCGGAACCACTAGCGAGACTGAAGTCTCTCTGCAAAACATAAATTAAGCAAACGTGAGTACAAAGGTACTCAGCAAGACTTACATCAGATCTATCTACATATGCATCAGTATCAACAAAGGGGGTGGTGGAGTTTGACTGCAGCAAGCCAGCTTTGACTCGGTGGCTATCCTAAACTACGACTGCAAGTAACTCTTTTGAGGTGGCGCACACGAGTCCACATATTCACCAATCAATACACCACTATGGATCCGCTCCCGTCTCCCTACGAGAAGGCCATCCATAGCACTCACGCTTATCTTGCACATTTTAGAGTATCCACTTTCACTTGTCTATGAACTGTAATAGGCAACCCAGAAGTCCATTACCGCGGACACGGCTACTCGAATAGATTATATTTAACCCTGCAGTGGTGTACTTCTTCACACACGCTCTCACCACTTACCGCCGTTTACACGACATGTACTCGGCAACCTTCAAGCGGAGGCCCAGCGAGGGTGTCGGCCACGACCTGACTAACCACACAAGTCTCTCGTCCAGGTTTATCGCCTATTTGGGTTCCATCCGTGGGGAGATCCGGCCGGGGTGTCGCTTACTGCCCCAAACGATGTGTACAGGGTTCCCGCATCACCAAATGGGCAATCGGTACACCGTGCCACGTACCTGCCGCGTCACAACCCACCCCGAGGGTCAGCGCTGCGCACGACCTCCAGTAAACTACAAACACCAGAAACTAGTTGCAACTCCTGGACAGAGATCATGCTGATTAATAAGTCGAGAGAGTCAATTAATGATCCCAATGTGTGGTAGTAGCTGTTTCATGGACCAACCAACACAGAACTCAGTTCCTGAGGACGGCTGCAATGAGACAACCCACCATGTACTCCTACATGGCCTCTCATCGCTACCTTTACCAAATCGTGTTCACACACTTAGCTCACACACAGTAGGACATGTTCATCACATTCCAATTCATCCCCGATGAATCAGACCTGACACAACTCTAAGCAATAGCAGGCATAACCAGAAAGCATCAATGAGTAGGCACAACATGGCTCAAACAACTCCTACTCATACTAGTGGGTTTCAACTATTTACTGTGGCAATGACGGGTCATGCAGTGGAAAGGGGTTCAACTACCGCAGCAAGTAACAGCTGAAGCGTTGTTGTCCTAATGCAGTAAAAGAGAGCAAGAGCGAGAGAGTGGATTGTATCGGAATGCTCAATGGGGTTTTGCTTGCCTGGCACTTCTGAAGATAGCAATGAGTCTTCATCGGTGTCATCGAACTCATCGTCGGAACGTCGTCTACTGAGAGGGGACAAAACCGACAAACAGAGAAAGAACACAATCAATGCAATGCAACAATATGATGCATGAACATGACATGGCAATATGATGTGGTTTGGCCTAATGCAACTAGCAACCAAATTAAATGAAGTTGGTTTGAACCAAAGGTTCAAATTCAAACTCCGTATGTGATTATTTAAATGCCATTTAATTGATTTGACCTGATCAGCAGGTTTAACTTCTTCAAACATGCATGAAAATGCCATAAACAGATTCCTTGAATTTTCCTGATCAATTTTCATATATAAATTATTTTCATCTGAGTTATGGATTAATTTCTTTGATTTTTAGAAGTTTTGCCTATTTTCTGAAATAAATAAATCATTTTTGATTTATTTAAAACTCCAGAAAATACTTACTGCATCAGCACTGCGTCATCATGATGTCAGCAGGTCAACGGGCTGGTCCAGGTCAAACCTGACGGCTGGGACCCACTGGTCAGTGACTAGGCTAGTTAACAAAGGCTGTAAGTACTGATTAATACTAACTAAAAGTGTCAGTGGGGCAGGGGCCCACTGTTAGTGGCCAGCTAAACTAATTAAACGTAGTTATCATTAACCAAGGTTTAAGCTAATTAGGTTTAAGTTTAAATTAGGTTAGTTAGCTGTGCAGGGCCCGCATGTCATAGACCCAGGGGGGGTCAAACCTCGGGTCAAAGACCCAAACATGCCGGTGGCTCACCGCCGGCGACAGCGGGAACGGCGGAGGGGCTCGGGATCCGTCCTCCGTCGACCAAATGGCCGGCGAGGACCACCTACGTGACGCTGGCGCTCGTGCGCATCCAGCGGTGCCATCGGCACGAGTCGCCGTGGACCCAAACGACGGCGGCGACGACTAGGGCAGTCGCCGGAGCTCGGGCGACGACGGAAACGGTGTTGCAGAGCACAGCAGGAGCAACCGGTGTGAGTTTTGAGCTCCTGGCGTTGTGTGGAGTGCAGTGGTGTGCTCGGTTGCCGCTATGGGTGACGGTGGCCACGGCGGAGACATGGCCGGCGGGAAGGAGCTATCGGCTCCGGTGGACAGCGGGGCTAGAGGGGGAAAATGATTGCGGGGAGAGCGGGTTTGGGTAGAGGAGCTCACGGCAGGGTCGAAGAGCAGCTGAGTGGGCTCGGGGAGGCACCGGAGTCGGTAATTCGACGACGAGGATCGCCAACGGCCGAAGAGGGGAACGGCGGCGTTGACTGCGTCCAGGGCGTCTGGTGCCTCGTAGCTCGGCGGAGAGGTCTGGGGCGTCGAGGCAGAGCTCTTGAGCCAATCAGGGGGGAAGGGGGAAGGCGGTGGCCATGGCAGCGACGAGCGGCGGCGACGGCTGGCTCTCGGGTGGCTGTGGGAACGCGAGGGAAAGGAGGGAGAATGACTAGAAAGAGAGGGGAGAGGACGAGGGGAGTAGAGGGCCTCTCCAGGCGCGTGGACAGGGAGGAGGACGAGCGTCCAGCGCGAAGCAGGAGGTGGCCACGGCCACGCGCGCCGCTGCTGGCACGCAGCTGCTTTGGGGCGAGGGGAGGAAGACGACGGAGGGGTCTGCGGTGGTGGGCTGGGCCGGCCAGCTGGGCCACCAGGTGGGCTGCACAGGTAAGTCAGGTAGTTCCTCTCTCTCTATTTCTGAAAATAGTTTCTGTTTTCTATTTTTCTTCTTTTGTTTTGATTTAGTTTAGCCACTAAATGATTTTAGTAAATTCTGAAAAATAGTGGATGCACAAAGAACTATTCCAGAGACCCTCCACTAGTTTCAGAATTTATTTGGAGCTATTTTAAAAAAAATAGCATTTAAATGGCCCCAATTCTAATACTTATTGATTTAATTCAAAGCCCAAAAATTCCCCAAAATGTTCAATATTTTTGGTTTGGACCAAAACCCTTGCCAAAATTATCAAACATTACTGAATGCATTTCTGGGTTTATTGGAAAAAATTTAATTGACCCTAGTTGAATTGCTTTACTGCTAGGGTTTAGGCAATCCCCATTTCAAATTTCTTTCAAGATTTAACATGATGCACACATGAGGCTAGCCTAGTGCATTACCAGAAGCTAGGGATGTGACAACTCACCCCTACTAAACAAGAATCTCGTCCCGAGATTCAGGACGTGAGATAAAAAAAATCAGAGGGGACACTATCTAACACAATCTTCTCGATCCCGGTTCCTTCCTTGAAAATGTTGATTCATTGCATCCTGTAGATCTTGGCATCTTTGATTTCAAAGCTTCATCCAACATGATAACAAAAGAACGTGAGTTCTACAAGATTTGATCTTCTCGAAGATCGAGCAATTCAAGATCAACTCATGGAGTGAGACGTTGAAACATCTCTTGAGCTGAGACACGGAACACACATCCAGGGGGATGGAGTGAAACAAACGATGAAGACTCACTTGACGGCAATAATTCCACACCTGAGGTGATGGTAACGATACCACCAGACGGGGCACCTTTAGGGAAGGTGACTCGTAGAATTATTTCTTTAAGTGGCAAAAAGAATTACTTTTGATATAGAGATCATTGAGATTCCCTATACCAGCCTAAGGCAAACACAATCGATCGTTTGACGGAGTCCGAAAGAATGACATACTCGTCCAGAATGGATGATGTGAACTATCTTGTTAAAGACAACACAAGGGATGATTTGGTTATCACCGGAGATGGATGGGACCCATGGCAAGTCCACTCCTGAGGATAATCCTGAACAGCAGTGATTGAGAATGGTAACCCATGGAGAATTGGCACATTGGCGGTGCAAGCTGGGAACAAAATGCAAATGCTGGGAATGATTCTGGTAACTGGGAAGAATCCCAACAGTAGAGAGTAAATCTACTCTTAAGGGTGTATAATACAATCAAGAACACTGGAAGCAATCCCGGTTAGTGTCGAGGATAACACCTAGTGCTGGTGCATGCTCTCAAGAACTTGAGTATTCCCATATTCACCAAGGTTTTACCAATATCCGTGTCAAGGATCCTGGCAACACCACATACTACCATGATGAATAACGATGGAGGATGCAGATGCAAAGGAGGATAACACATTCTCAGATTTCACCTTAGCGGAGCCAAGGGGCAAAATCTGGATGATCGACCGAGACACATTTAGCACTCCGCTTCTAATGTTCTCCTTGGTGTGCTAGCACAACCCATTTATTATAATAGTTTGGTACCTAGAACGTCAAATAAAAAGTCGGACTTCAGGGGCACAAGAATCCATAAGGAACAACTAGGGAGTAAGTCCTACGAAGTCTTTGTGGGGAGGTGGCCAACTTCTTCAAACAAGATACTACAATAATAGGTCTTCCGGTTGGGTGTGTTGGCCACGACATCCACTTTACCGGTTATCGAGAGACCAATATTATAGCTCTTGGGAAATGCACCAACCATCATATCTGCCTGAGATTCAGTTCTGGTTGGTGTCAGGATATTCCAGACTCATCGAGTCTAGAAGGAAAAATGAAAGTTTACAACACAAATCGACGGGATGGCATTGCGAGATTCTCGGGGAGTGAACTACGATAGCAAGCTCCAAAACATGAGCTAGTTCTGCTACGTACCTGTGAACACGTTGTCCCAGACAAACGTGACCACTTAGTAGTCTTATAATAAAATACTATCGAGTTCAGATTGGGAATCATCATTGGAGATAGCGAAGTCTTGTGCATGTCCGTCCGGGCCCTTCGGGAATAGCATTTGAACTTCTTTTCTTTGAACAAATCGATCAGTGGCTTGGTGTGCTAGGGATACATATAGAGTGAAGGTTGCAAGTCTCCAAACCACAGAATACTTCGCACGTATGCATGACTGACTTGGGATGATTCCACAGGAAGCAAAACAAACTTTCTCGAACTCACGGTGACAACTTGCATCAATTACACATGAATTTGGGAAAATCTCTTCTCTCATCCAACATATACCTCATGAACGGGACACGAAGGCAATGCTTACAAAGTTTCCAACACTAGCTTAATGTCCTATAAAATCATGGGGAAGGTAGCAGTGTTGCTGATGGGCTCAACAACAATTCATCCAGGTTTCCATGGAGATGGAATTCCATAATTATGTGAACAAGTGATAGTATTGGTCAGACCCAGGAAATATAATGGTGTATGCTCGAGGGATCAACCACGAGTAAGACAACATTATGAACATCGTTTGTTCTGATTTGATTTGATGATAGCCCATACTCAAATCAAAGTTTTGATATGACAATAGGTCCAACAACTGATCACAGGGACCAACTGATGAAGATGTCATCTATCTTCAACACACGCAAACATACCCCTTGAGATGAACTAAGCTGGCAAGCTTTTATCCTCCAACTCTCCAAGTTATTGTTTTAGCTTAACCAACCAGTTCAGGGTATCCAACCAGATTCTTGGAGAAGTGGTGGTTTATAAGGAACCAACTTGATCACGAACTCAACATAGCGGCCAGGGAACAACCTGGTAATACTTCCGAGAAGATGTTCGGAAATTACGAACCACCGATATGTTACTAAGCTTGAGATCAATCTTGCTTTTCAGGGCAAGACGATATAATCAAATGAGCAAGGACTTAACAAAATCCTAACTCATCAATCAAGGAGTGCACCAAGAAAATGGACTAGGTAGCACGATCAACCTTAGGGTGATGATTCAGTAACCAACACACTAAGAATGAGATTATCGACCATTTGCTACCAAGCAACGAAGTTGCTAGGAGTATTGATTTCACACATCACAATTTACTTGTCGGTATTCCGGTTACAATAACACGGAGACCGAGAAATGAACGATGATGGTGAGAAGTATCACTGTATCAAGAGTTCATGGGAGGTTATGTAATTCCCAGGACATTCTTGACACAAAGATCGTAATACTCCAGGGTAGACCAGTTTAGAAGCTGGATTAGCATTCTTCATCTGCGAAGTACAACTTCTTTGACCCAATCCTGGATATGGATAAGGTACTGGAGTTTGTTTCTCCTAGTCATTCCGGAATAGAATGGCTTGACGGACCACAAGAGTAAAAGGCATCGACGAACACGAATGCACAACTACTCCTGACTATCAACTGATAGATAAGGGTCGTAATACAACTAAAAGGGGCAACTCAAAGGAACATATATCTTTCTGAGTTGTGGATGCATAGATTAGTATGTCGAACGAGTTCCACATATTTCTTCCGGATAACCCATGCAGATAGGTAGGACCGGCAGAGTCACAATATGAATGGAGTACCACTCAGGAGCACTCTGGTTGTGATCTTTTGGTTCGGGAGAACTTCTGCCAAGGATGGTTCATGGTATTGGAAGAACGATAACCACGGACCTCGAGGACTATCACAAGGTTACTAATATCCTAAAGGAACGAGCAAATACTATCAACATGAAGTAAGTAGGGTGAAGCTCGGGTTCGAGAACCCTGGAATAGAATACCTACCAACTAAATGGCATCACGGGATGCTTTCGAGAATAATGGCTAGAATCATCACACTGAGAATATAAAGCATTGCTAGATTACTGGGTGATCCTCTAGGACACCTAGGGTCATAATACTAAGTCCAACATATATATCGAGGTAGCAGAGTACCTCAACGCACTTACTAGTGTGATTAGTCTGGCCCAAAGGTACATCGAAACATGAAGGAAAGGTTTGCAAATGCATCAGAGTATTTAGAAACCTGGGATGACTCGGATAGCATAACGGCTGCAAATGCTCAAAAATACTTCTGAGATCCAAGCAGAAAGGGTAGCATATCCACTTAACATCATAATGTCAGGGTTCTGAGACCAACAGTTGAACAAACGGAGGTAGAAGAAACTGAGCTGAGGGTTGAAACCACATTAACGTGATCCTAATAAATAGAATGAGAGTCCTAGTTCTTAATCCCCGTAGAAAGAAGAAGGTGACTCAGATCAGAAGGTCATAGGGTAAAGGAGTAAAAAGATCCTTACGTTCCCTTCCAGAAACAATTCCCTTAATATAACTAAAGAGTTTCTAGACACGACTTCGACCAGTTTGGCTTACTAATCCTATAGGCAGTCAGGCTCTGATACCAAAGCTGTCAGGACCCCGATCCTAAGTCACACAGGTCTAGCCTGTAACACATCATATCACTTTGCGGCCTCACGCACGGTATCCCCACGGGTGCCACCTTACCTGGCCCGGGACCGTTTGCGCATTTTGGCACACGTATATGATAGTGTCGCTAGCATCCATATGACAGAGAACCCGGGCCGACATGACTAGTTATAAACCGAAAGTGGCACTAAATTACAGAGACAGGCATACATGACCCAGCAACGAACGTGTCGGTCATCAACGTATGAACCCAAGTCGTAGCAAGCTACAAGGACTTAAAGGAACAACGCGTGACATTTCCCCTAAGGGACAGACACAGGAACGAAGAAGGACACATGCCGGCCAGCCTAAGTGTTCCGGAGCAGTAGCAAGCTACCAAGGCTCAGTGGAAGCACTAGGAGACATTTCCCTGTAAGATAGGCTACCAAAGGTAAACAACTAAGTGTCGGATCCCACACATAGCAATACACATTACACGTACGCATAACATGCAAGTATGTGCTGTACAACAAGGCATCACAACATAACTCAACAACTCATATAGATAAAGGCCCAGAAGAGCCATCATAGCATTTATTACAATCAGAGGTCACATGACCTAACATACAGGGCATACAGGCAACGGAAGCATTACATGTCTGAGTACAGACATCTACAAATGAAAAAGGCTGAGAAGCCTGACTATCTACCAGATCCTACAAGGGTTCAAGATCGTAGCTGAGGTAACAAGCTAAACGTAGAAGTCCACGCGGAACCACTAGCGAGACTGAAGTCTCTCTGCAAAACATAAATTAAGAAACGTGAGTACAAAGGTACTCAGCAAGACTTACATCAGATCTATCTACATATGCATCAGTATCAACAAAGGGGGTGGTGGAGTTTGACTGCAGCAAGCCAGCTTTGACTCGGTGGCTATCCTAAACTACGACTGCAAGTAACTCTTTTGAGGTGGCGCACACGAGTCCACATATTCACAAATCAATACACCACTATGGATCCGCTCCCGTCTCCCTACGAGAAGGCCATCCATAGCACTCACGCTTATCTTGCACGTTTTAGAGTATCCACTTTCACTTGTCTATGAACTGTAATAGGCAACCCAGAAGTCCATTACCGCGGACACGGCTATTCGAATAGATTATATTTAACCCTGCAGGGGTGTACTTCTTCACACACGCTCTCACCACTTACCGCCGTTTACACGACATGTACTCGGCAACCTTCAAGCGGAGGCCCAGCGAGGGTGTCGGCCACGACCTGACTAACCACACAAGTCTCTCGTCCAGGTTTATCGCCTATTTGGGATCCATCCGTGGGGAGATCCGGCCGGGGTGTCGCTCACGGCCCCAAACGATGTGTACAGGGTTCCCGCATCACCAAACGAGCAATCGGTACACCGTGCCATGTACCTGCCGCGTCACAGCCCACCCCGAGGGTCAGCGCTGCGCACGACCTCCAGTAAACTACAAACACCAGAAACTAGTTGCAACTCCTGGACAGAGATCATGCTGATTAATAAGTCGAGAGAGTCAATTAAGGATCCCAATGTGTGGTAGTAGCTGTTTCATGGAC
Source organism: Secale cereale (assembly GCA_902687465.1). Lineage (NCBI taxonomy): Eukaryota > Viridiplantae > Streptophyta > Magnoliopsida > Poales > Poaceae > Secale > Secale cereale. The sequence continues at coordinate 435,285,520 of LR738715.1, forward strand.
CAACCAACACAAAACTCAGTTCCTGAGGACGGCTGCAATGAGACAACCCACCATGTACTCCTACATGGCCTCTCATCGCTACCTTTACCAAATCGTGTTCACACACTTAGCTCACACACAGTAGGACATGTTCATCACATTCCAATTCATCCCCGATGAATCAGACCTGACACAACTCTAAGCAATAGCAGGCATAACCAGAAAGCATCAATGAGTAGGCACAACATGGCTCAAACAACTCCTACTCATACTAGTGGGTTTCAACTATTTACTGTGGCAATGACGGGTCATGCAGTGGAAAGGGGTTCAACTACCGCAGCAAGTAACAGTTGAAGTGTTGTTGTCCTAATGCAGTAAAAGAGAGCAAGAGCGAGAGAGTAGGATCGTATCGGAATGCTCAATGGGGTTTTGCTTGCCTGGCACTTCTGAAGATAGCAATGAGTCTTCATCGGTGTCATCGAACTCATCGTCGGAACGTCGTCTACTGAGATGGGACAAAACCGACAAACAGAGAAAGAACACAATCAATGCAATGCAACAATATGATGCATGAACATGACATGGCAATATGATGTGGTTTGGCCTAATGCAACTAGCAACCAAATTAAATGAAGTTGGTTTGAACCAAAGGTTCAAATTCAAACTCCGTATGTGATTATTTAAATGCCATTTAATTGATTTGACCTGATCAGCAGGTTTAACTTCTTCAAACATGCATGAAAATGCCATAAACAGATTCCTTGAATTTTCCTGATCAATTTTCATATATAAATTATTTTCATCTGAGTTATGGATTAATTTCTATGATTTTTAGAAGTTTTGCCTATTTTCTGAAATAAATAAATCATTTTTGATTTATTTAAAACTCCAGAAAATACTTACTGCATCAGCACTGCGTCATCATGACGTCAGCAGGTCAACGGGCTGGTCCAGGTCAAACCTGACGGCTGGGACCCACTGGTCAGTGACTAGGCTAGTTAACAAAGGCTGTAAGTACTGATTAATACTAACTAAAAGTGTCAGTGGGGCAGGGGCCCACTGTCAGTGGCTAGCTAAACTAATTAAACGTAGTTATCATTAACCAAGGTTTAAGCTAATTAGGTTTAAGTTTAAATTAGGTTAGTTAGCCGTGCGGGGCCCGTATGTCATAGACCCAGGGGGGTCAAACCTCGGGTCAAAGACCCAAACAGGCCGGCGGCTCACCACCGGCGACAGCGGGCACGGCGGAGGGGCTCGGGATCCGTCCTCCGTCGACCAAATGGCCGGCGAGGACCACCTACGTGACGCTGGCGCTCGTGCGCATCCAGCGGTGCCATCGGCACGAGTCGCCGTGGACCCAAACGACGGCGGCGACGACTAGGGCGGTCGCCGGAGCTCGGGCGACGACGGAAACGGTGTTGCAGAGCACAGCAGGAGCAACCGGTGTGAGTTTTGAGCTCCTGGCGTTGTGTGGAGTGCAGTGGTGTGCTCGGTTGCCGCTATGGGTGATGGTGGCCACGACAGCGACATGGCCGGCGGGAAGGAGCTATCGGCTCCGGTGGACAGCGGGGCTAGAGGGGGAAAACGATTGCGGGGAGAGCGGGATTGGGTAGAGGAGCTCACGGCAGGGTCGAAGAGCAGCTGAGTGGGCTCGGGGAGGCACCGGAGTCGGTAATTCGACGACGAGGATCGCCGGCGGCCGAAGAGGGGAACGGCGGCGATGATTGCGTCTAGGGCGTCTGGTGCCTCGTAGCTCGGCGGAGAGGTCTGGGGCGTCGAGGCGGAGCTCTTGAGCCAATCAGGGGGGAAGGGGGAAGGCGGTGGCCATGGCAGCGACGAGCGGCGGCGACGGCTGGCTCTCGGGTGGCTGCGGGAACGCGAGGGAAAGGAGGGAGAATGACCAGAGAGAGAGGGGAGAGGACGAGGGGAGTAGAGGGCCTCTCCAGGCGCGTGGACAGGGAGGAGGACGAGCCTCCAGCGCGAAGCAGGAGGTAGCCACGGCCACGCGCGCCGCTGCTGGCACGCAGCTGCTTTGGGGCGAGGGGAGGAAGACGACGGAGGGGTCTACGGTGGTGGGCTGGGCCGGCCAGCTGGGCCACCAGGTGGGCTGCACAGGTAAGTCAGGTAGTTCCTCTCTCTCTATTTCTGAAAATAGTTTCTGTTTTCTATTTTTCTTCTTTTGTTTTGATTTAGTTTAGCCACTAAATCATTTTAGTAAATTCTGAAAAATAGTGGATGCACAAAGAACTATTACAGAGACCCTCCACTAGTTTCAGAATTTATTTGGAGCTATTTTAAAAAAATATAGCATTTAAATGGCCCCAATTCAAATACTTATTGATTTAAATCAAAGCCCAAAAATTCCCCAAAATGTTGAATATTTTTGGTTTGGACCAAAACCCTTGCCAAAATTATCAAACATTACTGAATGCATTTCTGGGTTTATTGAAAAGATTTTAATTGACCCTAGTTGAATTGCTTTACTGCTAGGGTTTAGGCAATCCCCATTTCAAATTTCTTTCAAGATTAAACATGATGCACACATGAGGCTAGCCTAGTGCATTACCAGAAGCTAGGGATGTGACATTGCCATTGCATTGTTAACACCTAGCCCATTTTTGCGTCACTTTCCTATCGTGGCTAGCCTTTGAGTATTGCCGACAACGTTACTTGTGCGCATTAGTGATCATCAATCCGTGCTTCCATTGTATCTATACCATATCATCTTGGTATCATATCATCTCTTGTCTCACAATTGCTATCTTGGTTTGTGCATTTCACATAAGTGTCCATATAAAAAAAGAATAAGCTTTTAAGCAAAAGAGCCACGAAGAAGCTTGTAAGCAAGAGACATAGCATCACAAAATATCATATCATCCTCGATCATCTTGGATCATGTTGTGCTAAAAGCACCGGAACATCATACATACATAACATACTTGTGATAGGAAGTGGCTACATTTTGTCTCATATAGGTAGTGCACAAGTTCGTATCCGCCTATTGAGCAATCGGCTAGCGTCTCTATAGTGTTGTGCGACAAGAGCATTTTCCCTGGATTCCACATTTTCTGCTCAACCCTTGGTTGCACAACCACATTTATCTATCTATGCGTGTGTTTCCGTGTGCCATTCTTTGCTATTGGTCTACTTGTTACACTTGCGAATTTGTGAATCTCTTTCAACATCAGTGACTCTTGCTAACATTTTGCATCAAATTTTTGTGCCACTATCCTCACCAAGCTACTCCATGAGCCTTATTGTGTAGGTGTGAGGCTTGACGAGAATCGGTACCAATTGTGCTATTTCCTTGACACATATTGAGTGAGCATTGATCCATTCTCAACATCGAGTAAGGTACATTGGTCTAGTTCTTCTCTTTCTCCCACTCACCACTACTTGAGTCTTGTGATAGATAGGCAAAGCATTTCATCTCCGGTCTTCGACATTGACAGCGCGAACAACTACATCGACATGCAAACCATCAGACTACAACAAGCAATGCAAGAGCGCATCGACAACATCGCCATCGACATACGACACTCCGAGACAAGGAGAAGGGCTTACCTCGACGACATGTGTGACTCCTTCGACAAACACATGGTAGAGCTCCGACACATGCTGGTCGACTACAAGTCTTCTTCCCCTTCTTCATCTTCTCTGCGGCGACATTCAAGTCACAAGTCTTCGGAGCGCAAAAATGATGCAAGCGCAAGTCATCCACGTCCACACCGCCACGGCGACCATCAACATCGCCATGAAGGGCAAGTCACCTCCAAGCATCATGTGCATGACGACGACGAACGACATCTACTATGATCTCAAGCACGACAACGACACCATCATCATGAAGATGCTCGACAAGAACAAACCTGCAAGTCCGAACAAGCTCTACATCATGCCTAGGCCAAGCTTCATGAGCACAAGAGATGACCGTGAGACAAGCACACCCAAGACAGAGCTACGACTACCACCTCCACATCGGCATCTTCGCCAAGTGCTATCAAGGAATCTTCGCCTTCGGACGTATGGCATCTTCGCCTACTTCCCATGAGTTCGCCTACATCGAAATCTTCAACATCAAGGCGGTCATCTATAAGCGAGGGCGAGACTTCCATCTTCGGAAGCTACCCACAACACAACGACGACAAGAAGGTCGAGCATGGGCCATCCCCTTCGACCAAGGCGACGAGCATGAACCTCTTCAACACCATGAAGACGGCGCCCACATTGGACTCCTATTTCGGGTCAAGATACGCGAGCAAACATGAGACCTTCTCTTTGATCTCGGAGGAGAGTGATGTCTTGCCATATCCTACGGCATTCATCTTTGGAGGCATTACGGATGAGGAAGTTGAGCATGGAGACAAATGCGCCTACACCTCTTCGACATCCACATATTACGAGATGCCCCAATTTCCATGAGAGGAGAGACACCGCCACATGAGCAATATGAGTGACTCCACCATATGTGACATTGAGAGCATTTCCTTTGAGAGCATGGGAGTGACCACCACTAGCCCCACACATGAGAGCATGCCACATCTCCTATGTGAGGTTGCGAGCCATTTGAGTGACTCCACCAACCATACGAGTGAGAGCGTACAAGAGGGAGTGAGTGAGCCACAACACTTACTGAGTGAGGTAGTTGATAGGGCATGTTAGGTCACTATGATTTCTAACGACTTAACCTCTACTCCGAGTGTGTTTTCTTTGGTGCTAGGTCTTCTACATGAGGACATGCCTACCCTCGATGAGTCCATCCCGCCAATGGACAAACCGATGGCCATGGTGGAAGAAGATGCACCACCCACATGGTTCCATCAAGATGAAGATAACAATGATTGAATCTTCAACACCTCACCTACAACACATGAGCGACGCACCAAAGGTAACATAGGTGAAGGCGATGCTCTTGTCCCAATAGTGGACTATCCTACTAATGATTCCTTGCATGATGTTCACACACCTATTGCCATGCTTCATGCTAGTGCAACTTCCTCATGTCTTGACTTACCTATTTATGATGAATATGATGATGAGCATGTTGAGTTGCCTAGTTGTGATGCTATGCTCCATAGGTTATCATGTGAAAATTATTTCTGTCACATCATGTTCGACAACCCTTTAAACTTGTCATATGCTATGAGTGAGATCTCCCATATTGTATCATTTCAATCTCAACATATTAACTATGCATGCCCCATTAAAGTAAATCCCATCTTCACTTATGGCATAGATGACAAGATGATGGTCATTGGTTTTGTTTTTCATGTGATGATATCGCCATGCTTCCTTTACATGATTTACGCAATTCATCTACTATGCCATGCCATGAACACATTGTTTCGGATAAGCATTGTTTTGGATGTTGTCAATATTCTCCATGGGATGTTTCCATTAATGCTCATGAGGAGACCCCCATAGTTTCCCCATACATACTAGGAGATCTTGATGCATTCCATACCTTGCATGATTACCATGATTGTGTGCACCATATGCATTCCATGAATAACAATGCTCTACATATTTCTCGTGATGCATTAACAATTTGAGTCACCATTATGACATACATAACAACAAACCTATCATGGTGGATGATATGTTTCTATATCACGCATCATTTATTTGAGCATTGGCTATTTTGTGCTAACCAACACATGCACGTGCGCATCATGATGGATGATGTGTACATATCCCACGCACATGCAATTTTTTCTTTGTCTTTGTTTTGTGTAGGTACTCACCAATACTTGTCAACTCACAATCCCATGAGTTGAAAAAACGAGATCTTGAGAGCAATGACGATTTGGGATCCCGTGGATTTCCCTTGCCACCATTCTCTTCACGCAACCACTACGTGCATCTCTTTTACTTGGCTCTCACACGACTATGGGCCCTCTACCACTTGTACCCTTATGCCCATTCTATCATGTTCACTTTGCATGTTATGCCTCTTTACATGATTTTACCATGCAATTATGGCCCTTGCTTGCATTTGCCCGTGATTCACCATTCTACTATTACTATGTGTATTTGCATGCTTGGTGGAGATACTTGTAGCTATTGCCATGATTTATTTGTGCCACATGCTAGTGATGCTTGTTGTGTTGGGAGAGTCATGATGTCCCATTGCTATTCACATATGGCCTCTCGCCAATACATTGATCCTATTTTCCTCATATATTGCTTTCATGATTGTGATATGCCCTGTGCATTAGTCATGCCTACTATTTGCACACATGACATGCTTGCCATGATTACCTCTAGTATGTTGCATCTTCGCACTACTAGCTTGTTTGAGTTGATCGCTGTGATTGCTTGATATGTTGCATCACCCATGTTCCACTCTTACTTGCTTTCTTGGGTTGATGACATATATGTTCATGCCTCTCACATGATATATCTTGATCATTGTCGCTTGCCTCCAATAGTTGCATCTATCATCACTTCTAGTGAGTGCAACCATGCTATGCTTATTGATATTGGAGACTTGGACACCTTACTTATGATGCATGCTTATTTGTTTGAGCCTAATGCCTTTGGTTGTTATCGCATCTTATGCCTACATACCATGCACTACATCCTTGTCCTTTCTTATGATAAAAATGATCACAACTTTTATTGGGTAATCACTTTACAAATGCTAGGTTTTGCATTTCCACTAGCCTCATTTTTTCCGAGTGTTTGTCATGTTCTTTCATTTTGGAGGATTCACAAGGAGGTGCCATCATGCGACAACACAGTCATGCGAAGGCATACACGATGTACATATACCACGAATGAATTTGCTTCCATGACTGCTTTACATGTCATTGTACATCTTTTGGATAAGCATCATGCATCTTGCCACGCCCAACCTTGTCATATGGACTCATTCTTACATGATGGACACTTTGTGTGCGCGAACCATTGTATTTCTGAGTGTTGTTTGTGTTTTCTCTTCTTGCATGTATACCACTCCGGCGACACCTTGGACTACATGGATTGCTCCATGTCTTCCACTCCATCCAACTACAAGTCCGTCATTGACAACCATTTCCATGGTGATGAGCTTTTCGATCCGAGGTCGGATCTTCCCCAAGGGGGGAGGGGAGATGACGCGGAGCATCCCACGACTATCCCCATGTTCACTTTGACGAGACCTCAAGTACACACCATTCGACACAAGGTTTACTCGCTCCTCTATGAACCTTCACTTTCCACATGTGAGACATGGCTACTACCTCAAACATATGTGCTATGCATGACCAGGAACCAAGAGGAAGACCATGAAGCAGCTAGGAGCATCAGACGAGAAGGCGAGGACACCAAGTACAAGGACCAAACAAAGAAGCTGCCAGAAGTCTACAGCCACCGGCCAGCCGGTCTGGACCGAACGTCCGACGCTTGGGAGCTCCACCAGCCATATCGACCCCAGCGAGGAAACCTACAGCACCCGGACGATTGCCAGACACCGGACATCCGATACTCATCAGTGCCCAGATGACCGGCCCCCATCGGACGTCTGAAAAGTCCATCACAGAAGCAAAACGTCGGAAATCCGATGACTTTTGGACATCTGGACGACCGTGAGCCACCGGATGTCTGGTACCTGTCTGCGCGCAGTGTATCGGGCCCGAGGCCCATGTATCCCTATCTCCCACTTACCCCTTTGTGGCCCTAGACTATATATACTCCTCGACCTCCATCTAGCTAGGGTTAGCTTTGTGATAGCTCATTTGAGACCTAGAGCTTTGCCCATCCAAAGTGGTTCTACTCCACGAGAGAGACCACGGCCTCTACGGGGAAGATCCACACCGGATTCAAGACCCCTAACGGGAAGATCCCTCACGGATTCAAGACCTCATCACGGAAATGAACTAGTTACCTCTTGTATCCCCCTTTGTTGTATTTGGACCGTGTATCTCGTTGTGTTGAGGATCTAGCACATGTGTGATCGTTTCTTGTTGATTTGAGTGTCTTCTCTCGTTTCCCCTCGTGATTTCTCGTCGTGTTCTTCGTGTTCATCCCCGGGGATCCCTCCAATCATGAAAGATCGGCCTAGATCGGGTTATCCCCGCATCACAACTCCTCACAGCCTGCCAGATCACCCCCTCCAGCCAGGGCAATGGACCCTGCAAACGAGGCTGGTGCTCCCGCAGCAGAGGAGGTGCCGCTAGTCCTCGTTGCCGAGCCATAGGCTCCAGCTTGGGCAGGGCACATTGTCACTTCCTCCAAACTGGAGAACTCCCCGGCATCCAAGATGAAGCTGAAAAAGTTGTTCGGAGGGCCAGTATGTATCAGTTTGTCAATGACACTCTATACAGAAGAAGGCCCAATGGTGTGAAATTGAAGTGTGTCTGCCGGGAGGACGGAAAGGAACTGCTGGCTGAGATTCACAGAGGAATGTGCGGCTCACACATTGGATCAAGGGCATTAGTTGGGAAAGCATTCCGACAAGGATTCTATTGGCCCACAACCCTCCAAGAGGCAGTTGAGCTCGTCATGACATGTGAAGCATGTCGGTTCCATTCTAAGAAAACACACCTGCCTACTCGAGCTCTTCAGACAATCCCTCTATCATGGACATTTTCGGTCTGGAGGCTTGATATCCTCGGCCCCTCCCCCCAAGAAATGGGGGGCTTTGAATTCTTGTTCGTTGCCATCGACAAGTTTACAAAGTGGCCGGAAGTGACTGTCGTGAGGAAGGTGATTGCTCAGTCAGGTATCAAGTTCTTGAAAGAGTTGGTGTGTCGTTTTGGAGTTCCGGCAAGGATCATCACTGACAATGGAAACAGTTCACGAGCCACGCCTTCATGCAATATATTTGTACCCTTGGATGCAAGATCTCATTTGCTTCCGTGGCACAACCCGGGAGCAATGGACAAGCTGAGATGCCGAATGCTAAAGTGCTCCATGGACTCAAGACAAGAACTTTTGATACGCTGCAGAAGCACAACATGCGGTGGATTGAGGAGCTTCCGGTAGTTCTCTCGTCCCTCAGAACGACACCAAACCGAGCTACCGGGCAGACGCCCTTCTCCCTGGTCTATGGTGCAGAAGCAGTTATTCTCACGGAACTCATTTATGGGTCTCCTCGAGTGCTTGCCTACGATGAAGTAGCGCGAGTTGAGCACCGGTGTGACGACGATGTGCTACTCGAAGAGAACCGTCTCCGGGCTGCTACGCGTGTTGCACGCTACGAGCAAGCCGTGCGTCTCTATCACAGCCGCAGGGTTCATGCTTGGTGTTTTGAGGAAGGTGACCTTGTCCTTAGGCGTGTTCAGTCCGCCAAGGGTACAAACAAGCTGTCAACGAAGTGGGAAGGCCCTTACCGGGTGGTACGAGTCACCAGACGTGGCGCAGTTCGTCTAGAGACCGGTGATGGCACTCGGTTGCAAAACTCATGGAATATTGAGCATCTCCGCAAGTACTACCCGTAAGGCGCGGCTGTCACCCTTCCATACAGGCCTTGCCTCAGTTGCATGTAACCCCTTGTACGGAGCCGGGGCGATGACCCCGTGCATGAGAAAATAAAGAAGCGATGCAGGGGGCCCCAACTAAGATTGCATGCATGCACAATCAGACCAAGATCACTGCATAAGCATTTCATGAGCATTTTCATATGCATATAGATAGGATTGCATCATGTATTCATTCTCATCTACATGAAGTTGCGGGTTCCTGTCATGGACATGGCTTCGACAAGGAGTTGAGAAGATTGCCCGGCACTGCAATCCGTGGCAAGTTAAATGGATAAGTTCGACCTCCTGTCCATTAGTGTTTTGTAAGCTATAACTTGCACATAAGAAAACCTCGCCACACTCTCTTGAAACTTAGGTGCTCCCATCCCAGACTCGAACGTTGCTTCGAGCGAGATGGTTGTAGTGGCCTTTGCTGAAAGGGAGTTGGCGGGGGGCTGGCCCCTCTGTCTGTTCCCTGGTAGACGCAGCTCTCCGGCAGACAAAGAGGGTGCTGGCAAGGTAGCTTGCCGGGAAAACTCGTTTTATTACAATAAAGAGGCATTCCACCTCTGCATGGACATACACATGCACGGGTTCTCAGCAAGGTTAATTATTTTCATTCATATGTTCATACAAGTACAAGCACTACAGAACACAAAGATGGACTTGAGGGATTACATTATTTGAATTAAAGTTTGGCAAACACCTACAAGTCTAAGATTGAAAAAAGATAAGTGCCCCGTGATGCCTTTGCTCATGTCCATCTCCTATAGGACGAGGTCGAAGAGGCTGGAGAGGGGGCACTGCTGGGATCCGGCACCTCCCCAGGATTAGGATGGCATCGTCCCTCAGCTAGGAAGAAGGAACCAGAGGGCAGGTACGGATGGTGGCACTGCCCAAAGCTCCAAGCAGGAGCAGCAGAGTCGTCGGCAAAGATGACTCGTCGGATCGCCCCCGTTCTTGATGCATCGTGGGTTGCCACCGCCCTTAGTGCCACCATAATCCGAAGCCCCTCGGATACCATGCTCTCCAAACAATTCTCCAGAAAGCATGGTCGTCCCTAGAAGCCCTGGCGTTAGAAGACACTGCACGTCCCAGAGACGCGTGCGAGGCAGAAAACTCCTCCACGCAGCAAGGCGGCGACGCCCGGAAGGAGTTGGATTCGCCCCTACTAGCGATGAGCCCGTCCTATAGCTCCTCTCCGGCGCTGTGAAGGAAGAAAAATAGGGAGCAACCGACTACCACACACAAGGCTCACCCCGAGCCTCGGTGTGGTGTCGTTCGCGTCCCCGCCCACTGAAGCCGAAATTACGGGTAGCTCGGCTGAAGGTACGCCGGAGTCGCCACCTCCGGCGTTGTCGCCGCATCGCCCAAGTCTCTCTTTTGAATCCAGAAGAAACTTCAAGATGGAGCCCGGGGGTTGCCCCAGGCTCCCTTCTTCAACATAACCAGAAGAATCAGAAGACAGAAGAGGAAGAAGGCAAGGATGGATGACTCGGCCGTCCTCCTCCCCTCCCTTTTATAGGCAGGACGAGGAGGAGGGCTGCACCATCAATGGGCGGCCCCCGTCCTCCTCTGCCAATTCGAGATGACCGGGCTGTCACCATGATTCTCGCCCACGCCACGCGCCTCCGTTACCTACCCCGCGCGATGCATGCATCATACTTGGCTGAGGATAAGGGCGCACTACGGGATGCGTAATTTGGCAGTTTCTACCCCGTGTGTTAAAGTCATTCACGGGCCCTCAATGGAGTGACCCCACCACTATTGGCTTTACACAATGCGCAGGGAAACCGGAAACTGACCCAGAATCAAGACTGATGAAGCAGCAATGGAGACTTCAAGGAACCAACCTCTTCAGCAACCCTGCATGTGCACTTATTAGGCCCTACCCCGACGACGCTCAGCAGCACGATCGTGGCAGGCCCGGGGGCTTCTGTTGGTGCAACATACCCTGGGTCTGTTGCCCAGACTGTGCACAGGGGCATGGACAAGATTGAAGCACCAACTTAGATCAGAGAGACCAATGCCAAGCCGGAGAAGTAGGACTTTACCAAGAAAAGGGCCTCCCTTGCTGGGCAGGCGAGCCCGGCAAGGGGCGAGGCCACCCCCAGAAGGAGATAACAACACTCCTCGGCAGAGCCTGCTGGGGGCTCGCAGAGGCAAAACCACCTCACTGAACACTCAAGCACGACCCACTTTGTCAATCAATGCGGTGTCAAGCCGCAAGATGATTAAGTGGCAGCCATTAGCCACATGCCAGTCGTTTCCTATAGGAAGAACCTGCAGATGACACCCGTCCTGCAACGTGTCAAGAAGACAGGCGCGGAGCTGGCAAGATAGCCCGACAAGCCTTGCCTGGCGACCAGCGATGTGACATAAGCGGTGCATTTAATGCAACCTGTCAGTTCACAAAGTTAGGTATGATAGCACTGCTTGCTGTCATATTAGTGCATAATGACTACTTTTCCACGGTGGTCGCCCCTTGATCTATAAAAGCAGGCCCATGGCAATCGTAGAAAGGGTTGAAGATAGATGAACCCACACCCCCGTACGCACGTAGTCGCTGCTGCCCTAAGGCAACCCCTGCCGGGCGAGTGTACTACGCTCCACCACCAACATCCTACCATCAATCCACCAAAGCAGGAGTAGGGTTTTACGCCTCGTGGTGGCCCGAACCTGGGTAAATTGCTTGTGTGCTCTTTGTTGTGCTGTTGCGCGCTGGTCTGCTCGTTGTGCAATGCGACGTCCCCCTATCGAACCAGCAAGGGGCCTCCTGGTCCCATAGGTGGCCGCGAATATCCCCTGACAAAGTCAGACTCCCCAACTTCCGTGATACTCGCAGAAGAAAAATAGTTCCACTTAAAAAAACTAAGTCTGGAAAATTCTGGCTAGGCAGTTTCTAGACCATTTGTAGACCTTTTGAAATTAATTGTTGCAGAGCAAAAAAAGAGGAAAAAACTGAAAAAAATGTGAAATAAAAAATAAAAAATTTCAAGAGTGTGCTCATCCTTGTCTGAATGTCTCTAGTACGGTCTAGCCTAGGACCAACAGAACACCGTCGTTGAGCGTTTATTCAACTTTGCATCTCTGAATTGATTATTGCTAACCCTTTTTGCTACCATAATATAAGCCTTTCTAGCTCCATAAACATCTACATCATTCGTTTGACACCACCTGGCAATCGCTTTGTCCAAGCTTTGAGAGTTTTGACTACAACGGTTGCCGGTCAACCCCTACTGTCGGGTAAAGACGGATAAGAATTTAAGATTTGCTTGACGGATTTGTGACGTGCACCACCACAATTTTCTAGTAGTCTGTGGGATCATATTCTTGTGTTTTTCTATTTCTACTAATCATGCCAGGATCACAAGCCGAGGAGACTGACTGGGAGAACATGATGAACAAGGAGCTCCATGATAAATTCCAGGAGATGGTGGGTCCAGAGGTAGAAGATGTGATGACCAGTTTTGGCAATGCACTTGCAAGGATGGATGACATTGAGAAGTAAATTGACACCAAGTAGGATGCCAAATTCGCTGAAGTGCTTGCGCATCTACCTCAACCTGCTGCACCATTGCAACAACAACAGCAACAACTACCACCTCCACGTCGCGAAACAGCCCACTGCCGAGCGAGCCGTGTCCCTCATGAGCCTGGACAAACTGTTGGTGCTACTATTGATACTTCTATGGCTCCTGTTGCTGCTGAGGAGGAGGACGATTACGCGGGAGATTACGAGGATGAGGTTGATCAAAATCAGAACTACGTGCAACCACCAGCACCACCACCAGGTCGTCCACATGCAAATAATCGCAATAGTAGGGCTGCACCACCCCGTCAGGTACGAGATCATGACCATCTCCCTAAACTAAAATTGAATATTCCACCATTTGAGGGTAGAAATGTTCCTAATATATATATCTTACTTGGGAGTTAGAAACCGAACAACATTTTACTTGTTTAGAATATCCCGAGGAAAGACGTGTTGTTGCTGCTCTTTGTGCTTTCACTAGTTTTGCTTGTGTGTGTTGGTCTGAACATCATAGATTATATCCGAATAATATTCCAACTACTTGGGCTACTTTGAAAACTGCTATGCATACTCATTCGGTTCCACCATATTATCAATGTGAATTACTACAAAAACTGCAGCGTTTAAGACAAGGAAAAAATTCTTTATAAGAATATTATCAGGAATTACAAACGGGCATGATCAGATGTAGTATTGTTGAGGATAATGAGTCTATGCTTGCACATTTTATGGGTGGCTTAAATAGATACATTCATACCATTCTAGAGTATAAAGATTATAATAATATCACTCGTTTATTCCATCTTGCTTGTAAAGCTGAACATGAAGTGCAGGATCGACAAGCATGGCGCGAACTAACTTTTCTGCAAGTCGAGCTTCATCATGGACACCGCGTGCATCTTCTACTTGTACACATTATGCTGCACCGGCACCTCCGTCAGTTCCCAACTCTAACCATGATACAAGAAAGCCTGCACAATCACCATTATCTTCCAAGAGCACACCCACCGGGCCTGCACAGAGCTCCTCTTCATCCATGGCATCAACAGGACACACAAGTGATGTTATTTGTCGTCATTGTAAGGGAAGAGGTCATTTTGCGAGGGGATGAAAATCTCAGCGTGTCATGATTGCTATTGAGGATGGTGGGTATGAGTCTGCTAGTGACTACGATGAGGAGACTTTGGCTCTTATTACACGTGAAGAATATGGTGGAGATGATTCGGAACATGAGACGCGATACATGGCTCCCGAAGAGGCTGACAGGTATGACTGTTTAGTTGCTAAACGTGTTTTGAGTGTGCAGGACACACAAGCTGAACAAAACCAAAGGCACAATTTGTGCCATACAAAGGGAGTTGTGAAGGAACATTCTGTTCGCGTCATCATAGATGGAGGGAGCTGCAACTATTTGGCTAGTATGGAGGTGGTGGAGAAGTTGTCTCTCACCGCAAGACCACATCGACATCCTTACTACATCCAATGGTTCAACAAGAGCGGCAAGGTAACACATACTGTTCGTGAGCATTTTAAAATAGCTACATATGCTGATTATGTTGATTGTGATGTGGTACCCATGCAAGCATGCTCCTTATTACTTGGTAGACCATGGCAATTTTATAAAAATTCTATACACCATGGTAGAAACAATCAGTATACTCCTGTTCATAAGGATAAACATATTACTTTGCTTTCTATGAGTCCTGATTCAATTTTGAAAGATGATATTCATCGAGCTAGTAAAGCAAAACAGGAGCAAAATAAGAGTGAGAATCAGATTGTGGCGAAAGAATTTGAGCAACAAATGAAGCCTAATAACAACACATCATCTCATGTTGCAGCTCAAATTAAACTGAAAAGTGGATGTTTACTTGCCACCAAATCTGATATTGATGATCTAAATTTCAGCAAATATGTTTGCTATGCTTTTGTTTGCAAAGAGGCATTATTTTCATTCGAGGACCTGCCTTCCTCTTTGCCTCCTTCCGTCACTAACATTTTGCAGGAGTTCACCGACGTCTTTCCACAGGACGTACCACCAGGATTACCACCTATTCGAGGGATTGAGCATCAAATTGACTTAATTCTCGGTGCATCGCTACCCAACCGTGCACCATATCGTACCAATCCATAGGAGATGAAGGAGATTATGTGTCAAGTGCAGGAGCTACTCGATAAAGGTTATATAGGTGAATCCCTGAGTCCTTGTGTTGTTCCTTTTATTCTAGTTCCAAAAAAGGATGGTACATCTCGTATGTGTGTTGATTGTAGAGGCATTAATAATTTTACTATTCGTTACCGTCATCCTATTCCTAGCTAGATGATATGCTTGATGAACTAAGTGGATCTACTATTTTCTCCAAAGTTGATTTGTGTAGTGGATACCATCAAATTCATATGAAATCGTGAGATGAATGGAAAATAACATTTAAAACTAAGTTTGGATTATATGAGTGGTTAGTCATGCCTTTTGGGTGAACTAATACACCTAGTACTTTCATGAGATTAATGAATGAAGTTTTACTTGCTTTCATTGGACGATTTGTGGTAGTTTACTTTGATGATATACTCATTAATAGTAGATCTTTGGAGGAACATTTGGAACATTTACGTGTTGTTTTTATTGCTCTACGTGATCCACGTTTGTTTGGTAACCTTGGGAAGTGCACCTTTGCACCGACCGAGTATATTTTCTTGGCTAAGTTGTTACTCCACAGGGAATTGACGTTGATAAAGCCAAGATTGAAACTATTGAGAGTTGGTTGCATCCCAAAACGGTCACACAAGTGAGGAGTTTTCTTGGACTTGCTGGTTTCTATAGGCGTTTTGTGAGAAATTTCAGCACCATTGTTGCACCTCTCAATGAGCTTACAAAGAAGGATGTTCCTTTTGTTTGGGGTACTACATAGGAAGAAGCCTTCACGGTATTAAAAGATAAGTTGACACATGCTCCAATACTCCAACTTACTGATTTTAATAAGACTTTTGAGCTTGAATGTGATGCTAGTAGAATTGGATTAGGAGGTGTGTTATTACAAGATGGTAAACCTGTTGCATACTTTTCCAAAAAAAATGAGTGGGCCTAGTCTGAATTATTCTACTTATGATAAGGAATTATATGCTCTTGCTCGGACTTTGGAAACATGGCAACATTATTTATGGCCCAAAGAATTTGTTATACATTCTAATCATGAATCTTTGAAACATATTAATAGTCAAGCAAAACAGAATAGTAGACGTGCTAAATGGGTTGAATTCATTGAGACTTTCCCTTATGTCATTAAACACAAGAAGGGTAAAGAAAATGTTATTGATGATGCATTCTCTCGTCGCTATACTATGATTTCGCCACTTGACTTTAAAATATTTGGTTTGCAGACCATAAAAGATCAATATGTGCATGATGTTGAATTTAAAGATGTATTGCAGAATTGTAAAGAAGGGAGAACATGGAACAAGTTCGTCCTTAATGATGGATTGTTTCGTGCTACCAAGCTATGCATTTCAGCTAGCTCTGTTTGTCTTTTGTTGTTGCAGGAGGCGCATGGAAGGGGATTAACGGGACACTTTGGCGTGTAGAATACGGAGGATGTACTTGCTACATATTTCTTTTGGCCAAAGATGAGACGGGATGTTGACCGCTTTGTTGCTCGCTTCACTAGCTACATGTCAAAAAGCTAAGTCACGACTCAATCCTCATGGTTTATATATGCCTTTGCCTGTACCTAGTGTTCCGTGGGAGGATATATCTATGGACGTTGTTTTGGGTTTACCTCGAACAAAGAAGGGGACGGATAGCATATTTGTTGTCGTGGATAGGTTCTCGAAAATGGCAGACTTTATACCATGTCATAAAAGCGATGATGGTGCTAATGTTGCTGATTTTTTCTTTCGTGAAATTATCTGCTTGCATGGTGTGCCCAATACTATTGTTTCAGATCATCATACTAAATTTCTTAGCCACTTTTGGAGATGTTTATGGGCTAAGTTGGGCACTAAACTGCTTTTTAGTACTACTTGTCACCTCCAAACTGATGGACAAACTGAAGTAGTCAATAGAACTTTGTCTACTATAATTAGGGTTGTTTTAAAAAATAACAAGAAAATGTGGGAAGGATGCTTGCCTCATATTGAATTTGCTTATAATCGTTCGCTGCATTCTACTCCTAAGATGTGCCCTTTTGAAATTGTATATAATTTCCTACCTCGTGCACCTATTGATTTGTTGCCGCTTCCATCTTCGGAGAAGATTAATTTGGATGCTAAACAACGTGCTAAATTGATCTTAAAAATGCATGAGTTGACTAAGGAAAACATTGAGCGTATGAATGCTAAATATAAACTTTCTGGAGATAAAGGTAGAAAACATGTTGTCTTTGCACCGGGAGATCTTGTTTGGTTACATTTGCGTAAGGATAGGTTTCCTGATTTGCGCAAATCAAAGCTAATGCCATGTGCTGATGGTCCTTTTAAGGTGTTAGAGAAAATGAATGATAATGCATATAAACTTGAGTTGCCTACAGATTTTGGGGTTAGTCCCACTTTTAACATTTGCTGTTATACATACTGGACCAATAACTAGAGCTCACGCATGCGAATTAAATTACCAGGTACTTTCGTTTCTTATTAATGATTCTAATGTTCATGAGAATATGATGCTGCCTAAATTGGATACATTCGTCTTGCTTACAAATGAAGGGCCTAGCTTGGACAAGAAGGATTGACATTGGAGCAAGATCAAGCATGGAGATGATGGCATGCGCAAGGGGAACAAGAACGGAGTTACAAGTGATGATTTCAGGAGTTTGAGGCCACCATAATGAGTTCATGAAGCCTTGGACGAAATATACAAGATGCCACTTCAAAAATTTCATCCAAATGCTATTATAGGTGCTGCATCACCCTATTATTGAGCCAGGCCCGTGTGTTTTCAGAGTTTGTATGTGTGGGGAAACAAGAGTTAGGGTTGGTTTCGGACCCCTCCTCCAAGGGGCATGAAATTTCCCCATCTTCCTCCATATATACAGCCCTTAGGGTGTCGTTTTGACTTTGGGTATTCTTTAGATTAAAGTTCGCCATATTTGCAACATCCCGTACTTCATTTGTGTTCAATGAGTAGACAAAAGCATCACATAACCCACCTTGATCAATAAAGCTTTCCTCTTATATTCACAATATCCAGATTGTAATATCAGTTTCTTGCTTGTTCTTCATTTGCTTGCAGGAAATTGACCCTCGTGGTTAGGTTGAACATGCTCCAGTGTGTTCAATAACCTCTCGGAGTTGGTTTAGCGATTTCTAAGGTGCGACGTCTTCGCACATTCGTAGTCGGATCGTCAAAGTCTACTCCTCCTAAAACTATAATCACCATCTCATCGAAAGACTAGACACCTTTGCCTCTATCACTCGCAGTGTTGGAGCTTGGTCTTCGAGAAGTGTGCTTGCGTTGGAGAAGCCTTGGCCTTCATGAGTTCTTGTTCCGCCTTGAGAGCACCAATGTAGTTGTCATCGAGGGACTTGTAGTTCTCGAGGAAGATAGTCTTCGAGATCTCGTTGTTCAATCCCATCATGAAGCGGAACTTCATTGAAATGGGGTCGTCCACACCGGCTCATCGCAAGGCATTCCTTGTCGATGGACTTGGATCCTTGAATGGTGTTCTCTAATTGGCGTAGAAGTTGTTCCGTGTAGGTGGGAGGCACGAACTCTCGCCGCATAGCTCTCTTCGTCTTGAGCCAACTCATGTCATAGTCCATCGAAGGTGTGTGGAGCCACCATGTCAACGCGAAGTCGTGGAAGTTTCTTGTGGCGCACTTCACTTGATCTTTGTAGGGAACTTGATGTAGCACGAGGTAGTCGTCCATCAAGCGTTCCCACTCAAGATACTCCTCGAGTTCTTGAGTCCCATAGAAAGGAATCACGTGGTCGTTGTCGCGGTCGTAGTAGCTCGTAGAACTTGCGGACTTGAGCTTGGGGAGCTTCTCTTGAGAATAAGCTTGAGGTGCTTGTTGGCGAAGATGCCGTATGTCCAAAGGCGAAGATGCCTTGAATTCGCTTGGTGAAGATGCCAAGGTAGATGGTGAAGTCGTAGAGCGGTTGTTGGTGTTGAGCTCTTGACTTTCACGTTCTTGTCGTTGATGGCCTCGATGCCGATGTGATCTTGCCGAAAATGGTAGCTCGAAAGCATGTGCACTTGAGCGTCTTCTCGAAGATGAGGGATTCCTCTTGGTGGTCTTGATGAGGGCTTTGAGCTCCTCCATTTGAGCATCCCTATTGGCCTAGAAGTGGTTCTTCATGGCATCAAACTTGTCGTTGTTGGTGTATACCGGAGATGAAATGCTTTGCCTATCTGTCACAAGACTCGAGCAAAGGTGAGTAGGAAATGAGATAAACAATACCAAGTTACCTTTTCCCAATGTTGAGGATGTATCCCGTTTCACTCAATGTGAAATGGAAGTATAGTGGAATTAGTACCGAACTTGTTCACTCACACGTATCAAGTAAAGCTTTTCGAGTGGCTTGGTTAGGATAAGTGGCACAAAAAATTGACGCAAATGTTAGAAAGATTCAATAATGTTGAAAGAGATTCAGAAATTCGCAAGCGAAACAAGTAGACCAATAGCAATGAATGGCACATGGAAACACACACACACGGATAGATAAATGGAGTCATGCAACCAAGGAATGATCACAAAATGTGGAATCCATGAAGAACACTCATGTTGCACAACTCTAGAGAGATGCTAGCACGATTGATCTATAGGAGGGTACGACAATTGTGCACAACCCATGAGATGCAAAATATATCAACTTTCTATCCCAAGTATGCTATTTATGTATGATGTTCCGGTGCTTTTAGCATAAGATGATCCAAGATGATCGGATATGATACCATATGATATATTGTGATGTGATGCTATCTCTATTGCTTACGAGTTTCTTTGTTTTTTCTCTTTTGCTTAAAAGATTATTCTTTTTTTTGTATGGCCACGATGCGAAATGCACAAACCAATATAGAAATTGTGCATATGCGGGAACAATCTTGTGACACAAGGGGTGGTACTATGATACCAAGATGATACCAATATGATATGGTATATATGCGACACAAGGTCTAGATCGATGATCCCTAATGTGCACAAGTAACGTTTGCCGACAATACTCAATGGCTAGTCTCGATAGGCAAGTGACGCAAAATGGGCTAGGCGTTAACAATTCAATGGCAGGGTGAATATATAATGATGTCGTCGAAGTTACCGTCCCTTGCTTACGGTGGTGTCAATGGTGAAGTGGACAATGTCAAAGACGACCTCGAGGCGATGATGAGTAGCGGTGTTCTCGATGTAGACCCGTTCTGATGCGGAGCATCCCAAGGTCATCCCCATGGACCTACCTTCGTCTCACCAAGTGCCAGGTGGACCCATGACATGTGCTCGAGCACGAGCTCTCGAGGCCGAGGTGACTTCACTCTTCTCTCTACGTCACTCTGATTCACATGAGACTTGGCTGCTACCCTCATCAGAGACTCTTTGCATACTCAGGCACCTCGGGAGCAACCATGGAGAAGTCAAGGAACAAGAAGGATCGAAGGAGGAAGAAGGAGGAGAGAAACAGCCGAGATTCAGCCAGCCCGTACGATCCGGACGATGACCCGGATGATCTGGACAAACGTCCGGACGATCTGGCAAATGTGTCCGAAGACATCCGAAGCTCCACGCCGAAGCCGAATCATCCGGACCCCAGCCCGGATCATCCGACCGCACCCGGACATCCGGACGAAGACCCGAACATCCGGGCCACCCGCAGCAGATCAGGCCTGTCCGGATCATCCGAACGACGCCCCGGATCATCCAGACCCCCGAAGCCCGGATCATCCGGACCAACGTTGGGATCATCCGGACAATGCGTGTGTGCATGATGTTGGGCTGAGGCCCATGTACCACTTAGCCCCTCCTAGCCTATATATACCACTCTACCTAAACTATCTAGGGTTAGCTTTGTGTTAGCTCATACAAAACATTTGTGGTTCCTCTCCTACGAGACCGCGGCCTCTTCGGTGAAGATCCACCAGATTCATGACCTCCTATACGGAGAAGAACCTCAAGACTTCCTCACGGAGATGACTACCGCTACTTGTATTGTCCTTAGTTGATCGTGTATCGTGTATCGCACTTTGTGTACCCGGATCTAGCATTTGTGTGACCTAAGTTGGTTGATTTGAGTGTTTTCTCCTTGTGTCTCTTGTGTTTTTCCTCGTGCCCCTCATGTTCTTTCTTGGGATCCCTCCTTTTCGTGAAAGATCGCCCACGTAGGGTTCCACCCTACATCATCTATGGTATCATGAGCCTTGGTTGATCACGAATTTGGAGCCCCACACCTTGTTTTCTAGCTTGTTTTTGTTGTTTTTCGTCCAAATTTGAAAATCCCCACAAAAATAGCCCCACATTTTTTTTGTGATTTGTATGTTTTGATGAGATTTTGTTGTTTGTGATCCGTGGTTGAGTTGTGTGACAAGTGGATAGCCCTTTTCCACACCTCCCCACCCTCAAAAACCACCGAAAATCCGAGAAAAAAATTCATCTCCACCATTTTCCCCCTCTTCCCCGAGCTAATCCCGAGCGGATTGACCCACCCGGATCATCCGACTACCCACCCGGATCATCCGGCCACACGTCCGGATCATCCGGATAACCCTGACGAAACTGCATTCTGTAGTTTTTCGCGACACCGTTTCCGCCACCGCAACTACCCTAGACCCCCCTTCCGCTAAACCCCGATATATAACCTACCACCACCATCTTTGCCTACACTAAACCCTACGGTCTTACCTCTTTGTGTCTTGGATAATTTGAGTTGGGGTTTTCTCCGTCTCAGTTTGTGTTTCGGCTATCTTGGAGCGGAAAGACATCGACAAGACCACCTCTCAACCTCGACAAGGACGGTAACATCGACGACACTCCGTTTACTACCTTGCAATTGCATTGATAGACCCTCATCGACCAGTTTGCGTCGCTTTCCTACCGTGACTAGCCATTTCAGTAGTGCCGGGCCACGACACTTGTGCACATTAGTGATAGTCATATACATTGCATACTACATCATCATATCTCCGAGTGACACAAGAGTGTTCCGCATACACAATATCTATCTTGATCCAAGAAGCATGCATAAGTGGCCAAAGAAAGAGCTCACAAGCTTTTAAGCAAAAGAGCCATCCAAAGCTTATAAGCAAAAGCACAATAGCATCAAACGTCTTGCATCAAAAGAGATCATATGAGATAGCAATACTTCATCATATGCTAAAGCATCGACACATCATACACTGATAGCATACTTGTGATAGGAAGTCGTTACATTGCTCTTATAGGTCGTGCACAAGTGTGTACCGCCTATTAAGCAATCGGTTAGCGTCTCTCTAGCATTGTGCAACACGAGCATTTTCCGTGGATTCCACATTTTCGCTCACTTTTGGTTGCACAACCACATTTATCTATCCGTGCGTGTGTTCCGTGTGCTCCTTCTTACTTGTCATCTACTTGTTGCATGAGCCAATTGTGAATCATTTTCAACATCATTGAATCTTACTCACTCTTTGCATTGAATTTTTGCCACCATCCTAACCAAGCTCCTCTCAAAGCTTTACTTGTGTAGGTGTGAGAATCGACAAGACTTGGTACCAATAGTGGTATTTCCGGGTTACATTATTGAGTGATCATTGATGCATTGTCAACTTCGGTCAAGGTACATTTGGTATTGTCTTCTCCTTTCTTCCACTCACATACTTGCTTGTCACGATGGATAGGCCAAGTACATCTAGGAACCCGCTCTTCGATGATCCTCAAGAATCGAACAACTACGTCACCAAACTACATCTCTTCGGTGTCCAACGAGCTCTACATCAAGAAAGTGAAGCTATGCGAGAGCACATTGAGCAACTCGCCACCGACGCGCGACAATTTGAAGCAAGAACAAGAGAGAATTCGTCATCATCAACACCAACATGGCTACTCAATTCGATGCGCTACGGACTTTGATAGTCAACCGACGTTCTTCTTCCACATCTTCTCAAAGACGAAGCCGCTCAAGTCGACACACCAACTCCACGGACGGCTCAAGTATCCCCTACATCGAACACTCTTCGACAAGCCGCACGTCAAGCTCCACATGACAACCGGAATACACTTCATGACAAGAGTTCTCAAGACCTACTTGACGAACAAGAAAGTCGACATCGTCAAAACCAAACTACACTTGAGCAAGCACAAGAACGGCAAAGACTACGCCAACAACAACAAGAGCGAGCACGTCAACACCAAGAAGAACAAGATGCCGAAGCTCAACATCAAGCACAACACCACCGAGAAGGTGAAGATCTTGAGGCGGAACGAGCATTACGTGATGCACATCGCAACGTGGCAACTCGCAATCGACACACTCGTCCAGAAGAGGATTTCCTTCGCGATGAGATGCAAGAGAGGCGCCACCAAGCACGAATGCAACAAAAAGTTCCTCCTCAAGTGCGACAAGAGCAACAGCCTCAACAAGAACCGCAAGCTCGGCAAGTACACCATGACAATGCACATCTACTCTGCCAAGAGCAAAATGAGGTCGACAACCGTCAAAATCAAGAACGCCCTCCCAATAGGCAAGCAAACAATGATGAGCATCGCTATGGCAAGCTTAAGTTCACCATGCCAAAGTTTTCCGGAAGCATTGATCCCGAAGACTACCTCTCATGGGCATTGAAAGTTGATAAAATCTTTTGCCTCCACAACTTCGATGAAGAGAAGAAAATTGCTATGGCCTCCCTTGAGTTCCAAGACTATGTTCTCATTTGGTGGGAGCAAATCATTCAGAGACGAGAAGCAAAACGCGAACCTCCTATCACTACTTGGGCTCAAATGAAGGAAGTCATGAGAGCATGCTTCGTGCCAACACACTACAACCGTGACTTGTTCAAGAAGCTACAACTCCTCAAGCAAGGCACCAAGTCCGTTGAAGAGTATTACAAGGAGATGGAGATTGCCATGATAAGAGCCAACATCACGGAAGATGAAGAGAAAACAATGGCGAGATTCTTGAATGGACTCAACTATCCTATCAAGAAGATTGCGGACTTTCAACCCTACACGACCCTCCTCGAGCTAGTACACCAAGCAACCAAAGCGGAGGGACAAGTTCAAGAGGACTACAAGTACTCCAAGTTCAACTCCAAGAACTTTGGCTCATACAACCAAGCTTCAATGACTTCGGCTCCTCCTACCTCTACAAAGCCATCTACAAATTTCGGCGACAAGTCAAGCTACAAGAATGCGACTACATCAAGTTGGCCACCTTCTACAAAAAACTTCAAGCCAAGAGCTTCATCATCTACAACTCCAACCGAGGACAACTCCCAGACTAGTTCCATCAAATGCTTCAAGTGCCAAGGGCAAGGCCACAAGTCATTTGGGTGCAAGACCGTTCGTACCATGATCATCAATGATGACAGATCTTATGACTCAATGAGCGACGATGAGATGGAACCCCTTGAGCATGTGGCTATGCATCGACAATTGAATGAAGATGAAGACCATCAAGTGTTTTGCGACAATGACTCGAGTCCCAGTCTCGTTGTTTCCAAGGTCTGGACACTACAACATCAACAAGATGACGACCAACAATGTCACATTTTCCATACCAAGGCCGGCATCAATGGATGCTCCGTCAAGGTTATCATCGATGGAGGAAGTTGTCACAACTTGGCTAGCGAAGAGCTATGCAACAAGGTAAACTTGGTGAAGTCGAAACACCCTCATCCCTACAAGGTCCAATGGCTTAGCGACGCCGGAACTCTTCGAGTCGAGCACACTGTGCAAGTTTCCTTCAAGATAGGCGCCTACGAGGACACACTTGAGTGTGATGTGGTCCCTATGTCCGTGTGCCACCTTCTACTTGGACGACCATGGCAATACGATCGTGGAGTCACACACAATGGACAGACCAACCACTATAGCTTCAAGATGAAGGGCAAGGAATTCGTGCTACGTCCAATGTCTCCAAGTCAAGTAGTCGCCGACAAACACTTACCTACCAACCATTGTGGAGAGAGTGGTGAGAGAGTGAGCCACCAAAAGGAGAGCGAGAGCCACAAGCCAAATATGAGCGACTCCACGATGAGTGACAAGAAACAACTAGTGCTATTCGCCTCCAAAAGTGAGATGAGAGAAGTGTGTGAGAACCCCTCGAGTGTCTTTCACCTTGTGCTTTTATGCAAAGGGGAAGCCAAAACTACTAACACTTCACCACCTCCACCTTTAGTGTTGTCTCATTTGTTGCAGGAATACTCGGACGTCTTCCCCGATGAGATACCTCTGGGTCTACCTCCACTTCGCGGAATCGAACACCGCATCGACCTCATACCCGGCGCACCACTTCCGAACAAGGCTCCTTACCACGTCAAACCCGAGGAAACCAAGGAGATACAACGTCAAGTACAACAAATCATTGACAAAGGTCATGTACGTGAAAGCTTGAGCCCTTGTGCCGTCCCGGTTATTCTCGTGCCTAAGAAAGATGGAAGTTTTCGCATGTGCTCTGATTGTCGCCCGATAAATTCTATCACCGTTAGATACCGTCAACCTATTCCACGCTTAGACGAGATGCTTGATGAATTATGTGGTGCCACCATCTTTCCGAAAATTGATCTTAAAAGTGGTTACTACCAAATTCGCATTCAAGAGGGCGATGAGTGGAAAACGGCTTTCAAAACCAAGTTTGGTTCATATGAGTGGCTTGTCGTGCCAATGGGTTTATCGGAAGCGCCCGGTTCTTTTATGCGTCTCATGAATTTTGTTCTACGACCCTACATAGGCGTCTTTGTAGTGGTTTACTTTTATGACATCCTCGTTTTTAGCAAGTCGCTTGAGGACCATGTGACACACATCCGTATTGTTTTGCAAACCCTTCGGAAAGAGCGCTTATATGCTAACATGGAAAAATGCACTTTTGGCGTTGACAAGGTCATTTTCCTAGGATTTGTTGTTTCTTCACAAGGTGTTCACATTGATGAAACTACAGTTGAAGCAATTAAAACTTGGCCTCAACCAACGAACCTCCAATAAGTGCGTAGCTTTCTTGGTTTAGCCGGTTTCTATCGACGTTTTGTGAAGGACTTTAGCACTAATGCTATGCCTCTACATGCCTTGAGCGAGAAGAACGCACCCTTTGTTTGGGGTCCTTCACAAGACACCGCGTTCATTAAGCTCAAAGATTTGCTAACCCACGTACCACTTCTTTCCCTACCCAACTTTGATAAACCTTTTGAGATTCATTGTGACGCTAGTGGTACCGGCATAGGTGGCGTGCTCATGCAAGAAAAGTGTCCTATTGCGTACTTTAGCGAGAAGCTATCCGGAGCACAACTTAACTACCCCATTTATGATAAAAAGCTCTATGCCTTGGTGAGAGTTTTGCGTGTTTGGGAACATTACCTTAGACCCGATGAATTCATTCTTCACACCGACCATGAGACTCTCAAGTATCTCAAGGGTCAAACTAAGTTGAACAAGCATCATGCTAAGTGGAGTGAATTCATTTTTTCTTTTCCCTACGTCATCAAGTACATCAAAGTCAAAGAAAACATTGTGGCGGATGCGCTTTCCCGTAAATGCATGCTTGTAACAAAACTTGAGTTGAATGTTATTGGTTTTAAGCACATAAAAGACTTATATGAGCATGATCCTTTCTTTACAAATACTTATGCTAAGTGTTTGACTCACAATTCTTGGGAACATTACTACATCAAGGATGGATATCTTATGAGAGCTAACAAACTTTGCATTCCCGAGTCTTCGCTTCGTTTGCTCCTTTTGCAGGAATCCCATGGAGGAGGACTCATGGGACACTTTGGTCGCGACAAGACATTTGCAACGCTCTCCAAGAACTACTTTTGGCCCAAGATGCTATGTGACGTCTCACGCCTCACCAACCGATGCTCTACATGTCGCAAAGCTAAGTCAAAAGCTCAATCTCAGGGTCTTTACATGCCACTTCCTATTCCATTCCATCCATGGGAAGACATAAGCATGGACTTTGTACTTGGATTGCCTAGGACTCAAAATGGAAAAGATTCCATGTTTGTTGTCATCGATAGATTCTCTAAAATGGATCATTTCATTCCTTGTAACAAGACCGACGATGTTTCACATGTGGCAAATCTCTTTTGTAGGGAAATCATCCGTCTACATGGAGTGCCCAAAACGATCGTGTCAGACCGGGACGTGAAGTTCTTTAGCTACTTTTGGAAGACTCTATGTGCCAAACTCGGCATCAAGCTCCTCTTCTCTTCGGCATATCATCCACAAACCAAAGGCAAAACGGAGGTGACGAACCGCACGCTTTCGACGCTTCTTCGCATGTTGATCATGAAGAACATCAAGGAATGGAAGCAATGCTTGCCCATCGCCGAGTACGCCTACAACCGCGCAAGACATTCGACTACCGGCAAGTCCCCTTTTGAGGTCGTCTACGGCTTCAACCCGTTGTCTCCATTGAACATCCTACCTCTACCTCTACAAGAACGCATCAACTTGGACGCAAGTGCTCGAGCAAGGTATCTCAAGAATGTGCATGAAGATACAAGGGCAACGATCGAGAGGCAAGTACATAGACTAGCGTCCAAGCTCAACGCCAACAAGAAGCCTATGGTGTTCCAACCGGGAGATCTCGTATGGCTACATCTTCGCAAGGACCATTTCCCCCACGTGCGCAAGTCCAAACTACTACCACGGGCCGACGGACCCTTCAAGGTGCTAGTACGCTACAACAACAATGCATACAAGCTCGACCTTCCACGTGACAACTACAACGTGAGCGATGTATTCAACGTCAAGGATCTCTCCACTTTCCATGGTGATGAAGATTTCGATCCGAGTTCGGATCTTTCCCAAGGGAGGGGAGATGATGCGGAGCATCCCAAGGTCATACCCATGGACCTACCTTCGTCTCACCAAGTGCCAAGTGGACCCATGACACGTGCTCGAGCACGAGCTCTCGAGGCCGAGGTGACTTCACTCCTCTCTCTACGTCACTTTGATTCACATGAGACATGGCTACTACCCTCATCAGAGACTCTTTGCATACTCAGGCACCTCGGGAGAAACCATGGAGAAGTCAAGGAACAAGAAGGATCGAAGGAGGAAGAAGGAGGAGAGAAACATCCGAGATTCAGCCAGCCCGGACGATCCAGACGATGTCCCAGACGATCCGGCCGAAGTCCGGATTATCCGGCCAAACGTCCGGACGATCCGGCAAATGTGTCCTAAGACACCCGAAGCTCCACGCCGAAGCCGGATCATCCAGACCCCGGCTCGGATCATCCGGCTGCACCCGAACATCTGAACGAAGACCCGGACATCCGGGCCACCTGCAGCAGATCAGGCCTGCCCGGATCATCCGAACGCCGCCCCGGATCATCAGGACCCCCGAAGCCCAGATCATCCGGACCAATGCCCAAATCATCCGGACAATGCCTGCATGCATGATGTTGGGCCGAGGCCCATGTACCCCTTAGCCCCTCCTAGCCTATATATACCACTCTACCTAAACTATCTAGGGTTAGCTTTGAGTTAGCTCATACATAACCTTAGTGGTTCCTCTCCTATGAGACCGCGGCCTCTTCGGAGAAGATCCACCGGATTCAAGACCTCCTATACGGAGAAGAACATCATGACCTCCTCACGGAGATGACTACCGCTACTTGTATCGTCCTTAGTTGATCGTGTATCGTGTATCGCACTTTGTGTACCCGGATCTAGCATTTGTGTGACCTAAGTTGGTTGATTTGAGTGTTTTCTCCTTGTGTCTCTTGTGTTTTTCCTCGTGCCCCTCGTGTTCTTCCTCGGGATCCCTCCTTTTCGTGAAAGATCGGCAATGTAGGGTTCCACCCTACATCATGTTCCAAATTAGCCGAAACACCTTAGGAAATGGAAAAACCGCGAACTCAAAATCTCAAATGTCAAATTTCAAAAGGCGGTAGCGGAAAGCGGTGGTGGTTCTGCACTTGGCAATGCGGAAGTGAGATGATGGGTTATGCGACTTGAAGTTGAATTGACCATCCCTAAGTAGCCGAAACACCTTAGGAGACATAAGCCACAACTCGAACAAGCTCAAACAAAATTGGGTTAGGTTGGGGTGGCAGTAATGTATGGTGGGCAAGGTTATGCAGGAGTGGTGGTGGTTGATTAAGAAACGACCATCCCTAAGTAGCCAAAACACCTTAGGAGACTCGAATCACTGCTCAAGGAAACACAGATGCTAAGGGGAACAAAATGTGTTAGGTTGCGGAAGTCAGTGGTGGTTATGCAGATGATATGGCGGAGGGCATAGGCAAAGATCCCAAAATTGACAAACTTTTATGGAGTCAAATGATGGTGGTAGTATTTTTGTGGGTTGGGGGATGTTAATAGCTTCAAAATGAGCTAAAGAACGTTGAAAACACACTCCGGATGAATTAGTTATGGATAAAACAAAATTCCAGCAGTGTCAGTTTCAGGGTTGCCAGGACATTCGGGAGTTGGTCCGGATGATCCGGGTTTGTCAACACCAGCTTGGGTATTCGGGGTGTCTGCATTATCCGGATGTCCGGGAGAGGGTCCAGCTCATCCGGGAGGTGTCCGGATGCTCTGGGACTTTGTTCGCATGATCCGGGCAGGTCAACTCTATTCGGGATTTCCTCTCGGGGACGAATTTTGGGGCGGAAATGGACGATTTTGGACTCAAAATTGGACGAATTTCATGGATGGAAATGGGAAAAAGATGGGGCGAAGTTAGTTCCACTCGAAACACATCAAATCTATGGATCAAAATCAATAAAACATCATCAAACCAACAGATCACAAAAAAACATGGGGCTATTTTGGGGGGGGGGGAGATTTTTTAAATTTAGGACGAAATCAAGCAAAACAAGGCTAGAAAACGGTGGGGAGGCTCCAAATTCATGAAGAACCAAGACTCATGATACCATATGATGCGGAGCTAACCCGATTCTAGGCCGATCTTTCATGATTGAAGGTGATTCCCACGAAGAACACGAAGAACACGGGGAAGAACGGAGAAAAATCACAAGGGGAAACACTTAAGAACAAGTCCAATCAGACATCCATTAGACTAACAACACATAGATCCACAAGATACATAAACAACAAAGGGAAAAAATACAAGGTAGAGTTCATCCCAAATCCAAAGGAGATGGGGTCTTGATGATATCCTGTAGGATCTTCTCACATGCTCACATGGAGGTCTTGAATCCAAGCGTGGATCTTCTCCGTAGAGGTCGCGGTCTCTCAATGGATTAGAACCACAAGGATGATAAAGGCTCTATCTCTAAAATGATCTATCACAATGCTAACCCTAGAAAATACGTGGAGGAGGTCCATTTATAGTCTATGGGGCGAAGGGTTAAGTGAGGGGACGAAACAAGTACATGGGCCTCGGCCCGATACGTTGCACCCAGGCAGGGCCGGCTGATCCGGGTGGGGGTTCGGATGATCCGGGAGCAGGTCCGGATGATCCAGCTTCCTGGTGAATCTTCGGGTGTCTTCGACGCAGTTACCCGGATGATCTGTGGGATAGGCCGGATGATCCGGCTGGGCCCCGATGATCCGGACGGCGGTGCGAACGTCTGGCCTGGCTCCAGCAGGTACTCCGTCTTCTTCATCTCCTTTCTTCTGTATTCTCTTCCATGCCTCCGTCGGGGATGATGTAGGTGTTCTCTTGTGCTTGCACTCCTCCTCATCAATAGTGAAGCTCCAGCAATACCTATGCATGCACACGGGAGAAGTGTCAAGTATTATACCATCCTTGAAGGGGTCAAGTGAACACATGTAAAGGAGATGATTCACATTTGTGTGTGTGAAGTAGATGTCACACGTTTCACTTGCCAAAAGGACTCTTGACATGGTGATGTCAGTAGGATGCTCCGCATCACTCTATCTTTAAAATGAGCTAAACCAATGCTAACCCTAAAATGGTGGAGGTGGAGGAGTATATATAGTCTAGGGCTACGAAGGGGTAAGTGAGGGGCGAAATGGGTACATGGGTCTCGGCCCGAGTCATGCGCGCATGCAAAGGCCAGATGATTCGAGCGGGGTCTCCGATGATCCGGGCGTCAGGTGTCCAGATGATCCGGACGGAGTCCCGAGTGCTTCAAGTGGAAGCCTTCGGGTGTCTTCGGCGCAGTTATCCGGACGATAAGGGGGAAGGTCCAGATGATCCGGCTGGGCCCAGATGATCTGGACGGCGGTCCGGACGTCTGGCCTAGATCCAGCAGCTGATCTGTCTTCTTCTTCTCCTATTTTTTGTCTTCTCTTCCATGCCTCCCTCTCGGATGGTGTAGACGTACACTTGCACTCGCACTCCTCCTTGACATTCGTGATGCTCCGACAATACCTATGCATGCACATCGGAGAAGTGTCAAGTAGTATACCATCCTCGAAGGGGTTAAGTGAACATGTGTAAAGGAGATGATTCACATATGTGTATGTGAAGTAGATGCCGCACGTGTCACTTGCCAAACAGACTCTTGACATGGTGATGTCCATAGGATGCTCTGCATCATCGCCTCCCCCTTGGGAAAGATCCAACCTCGGATCAAAAACCAAATTGCCATGGGAAAGAGGTCGCGTCACCGTGTAGAAGTGGACTTTCACCAAGTACTCGTCATCTTGAAGCTCTAAATGGGCATTGTCCATTGTCGCACCATCTTGTGATTCCTTCAAATGGACCAAGGATAACAAACACTTGGAAAACAAGTGTGGTTAGTGTTAGTGCAAAACCAAGCATTCAAGTGTTGATTCATCCAACAAGTGTCGTCATCAAGCATAGCATGTGGTGTGACAAAGGATTGTCATGTAAGCACATACATTGAGCACAATCAAGGACATCATGTTAACAAGCATGTAATTGTCAGGTAGAGATGCACATATGTGTGGCAAGAGAGAATAAGCATCTACCTCAAGGTCATAGTGTTGTAGGGTGAAACCCTAGAGGGGATATTTTCACACTTGCAGGGGGAAAAGAGGATGAACACTCAAGAACACAAGACACAAATCTCTCAAATAATTCCAATATCACATCCACTAGAGTAGCACACAAGAGATCCACAAGATTACAAGATCAATCCAAGGAAACAAGCACAAAGGTAAAGTTCTTCCCACTCCTAGAGGAGGTGAGGTCTTGATGATCTTCTCCCTTGGGAGGTCTTGCAATCCACAAGGATTCTTCCCAAAGAGGGGTCTTGATCCCCAAGAGGAAGATACGAGGAGCAAAGCTCTCTTTTGTGTTCTAAAATACTTTGCTAACCCCACAAATAAGCTAGGGAAAGAGTATATAAAGGCTAGGGACAAAACTTGGGGAAAAGGGGAACAAAGGACTAAAAAGTCCCTAAAAAATGTAGCCATGGGGAAAGGGTCCAGGCACCCGGGGTGAACCCAGCCGGGAACCCGAACCGGTCAGGGGCGCCGGGCGGGAAGGACCGGGCACCCGGGGTCCAAAGCCCGGGCACCCGGGGTGGCAGCTGGCGGCTGGGGCGATGTGGCTTCGGCACCCGGGGCCGGCTGGGTCGCCGCCCAGGCAGAGGCCGGGCACCCGGGGTGGCCAGGGGGTTCGGCCCTCCCCTTGTCTTCGGGCCTGGGCACCCGGGGCCCTTCCGTCTGGGCACCCGGGGTGTCCAGGAACTCCTCTCCTTCCTTCTCCTTGGCTTCTTCTTCGTAGTCTTGCTCCATGGGTGCTCGAACCTCCGTCTTCTCCTTCCCACGATCACCTTCGATGTACCTAAGAATGCATAGCGTATCTCTTTGAGGTGGAATCCCGTTCTCATGTGAAACCAAATGAAACTCGGAGAGGAAGGAAGTGACCTCGTTCTCGATGTTGCGTGCACGTGCTCTTGTCATTGGCCCTCTCGGTGCTTGCGGTGGTGATGGAGTGTCGGTGCGGGTAGTCGAGGGATGCTCCGCATCATCTCCCCCCCTTGGGGGAGATCCGTCCACAGATCGTGCTTTTCATCACCATGATACTTGGCCAAGTCTTTCACGTTGAAGATGTCTCTTACGTTGTACTTGTCACGTGGGATGTCGACCTTGTATGCGTTGTCGTTGTAGCGTGCTAGCACCTTGAATGGTCCGTCGGCGCATGGAATAAGCTTGGATTTGTGTTCCTTGGGGAAGCGGTATTTGCGAAGGTGTAGCCAAACGAGATCACCCAGATGGAACACCATTGGTGCCTTGTTGGTGTTGAGCTTGGTGGCGAGGCGTTGGACTTGACGCTCGATCGTTGAACGTGTTTCTTCATGCATCTTCTTGAGGTAGGTGGCTCTTGCACTTGCATCCATGTCGGCTCTTTCTTGAAGCGGTAGGGGAAGGATGTCCAACGGGGACAATGGGTTGAAGCCGTAGACAACCTCAAAGGGGTACTTTCAAGTTGTAGAGTGTCTTGCGTGGTTGTAGGCGTACTCGGCGATGGGTAGGCACTCTTTCCACTCCTTGATGTTCTTCTTTATCAACACGCGTAGGAGAGTTGCAAGCATTCGGTTGGTGACTTCAGTTTGGCCATCGGTCTGAGGGTGGTATGTCGTGGAGAAGAGTAGCTTGATTCCGAGCTTGGCGCATAGGGTCTTCCAAAAGTAGCTCAAGAACTTGACGTCACGGTCCGAGACAATCGTCTTGGGCACTCCATGTAGGCGCAAGATTTCCCTACAAAAGAGATTCACAATATGTGAAGCGTCGTCTATCTTGTGACAAGGAATGAAATGGGCCATCTTGGAAAATCCACAACAACAAATACGGAATCCTTTCCATTTTGAGTTCTAGGCAATCCAAGAATGAAATCCATGCTAATGTCTTCCCATGGATGGAATGAATAGGAAGTGGCATGTGAAGACCATGGGATTAAGCTTTGGACTTAGCTTTGTAGCATGTAGAGCACCGGTTGGTGAAGCGAGAGATGTCATGGAACATCTTGGGCCAAAAGTAGTTCTTGGAGATCGTAGCAAATGTCTTGTCGCGTCCAAAGTGTCCCATGAGCCCTCCTCCATGAGATTCCTGCAAAAGGAGCAAACGAAGCGAAGACTCGGGAATGCAAAGTTTGTTAGCTCTCATAAGATATCCATCCTTGATATAGTATCGTTCCCAAGAAGTGTGCGCTACACATTTGGCATATGGATTTGCAAAGAAAGGATCATGCTCATATAAGTCTTTTATGTGCTCAAAGCCAATAACATTCAACTCAAGTTTGGTAACAAGCATGCATTTGCGTGAAAGCACATCCGCCACAACATTCTCTTTGCCTTTGATGTATTTGATGACATAGGGAAAAGACTCAATGAATTCACTCCACTTATCATGACGCTTGTTTAACTTAGTTCCTTGAGATACTTGAGGGTCTCATGGTCCGTGTGAAGAATGAATTCATGGGGTCGAAGATAGTGTTCCCAAACACGCAAAACTCTCACCAAGGCATAGAGATCTTTATCGTAGATGGGGTAGTTAAGTTGCGCTTCGGAAAGTTTTTCACTAAAATACGCAATCGGGCGCTTTTCTTGCATTAACACGCCTCCTATGCCGGTACCACTAGCGTCACAATGTATCTCAAACGGTTTGTCAAAGTTCGGTAGGGCAAGAAGTGGTGCGTGTGTAAGCAAAGTTTTAAGCTCATAGAAGGCGGTGTCTTGCGAAGGACCCCAAATGAAGGGTGCGTTCTTCTTGCTCAAGGCGTGGAAAGGCATAGCAATTGTGCTAAAGTCCTTCACAAAACGTCAATAGAAACCTGCTAAACCAGAAAGCTACGCACTTGGTGGAGGTTCGTTGGTTGAGGCCAAGTTTTAATTGCTTCAATTTTAGTTTCATCAACGTGAACACCTTGTGAAGACACAACAAATCCTATAAAAACAATGCCCATGAGAGGTACTCTTCGGGATCGGTGCTTCCGGAGAACTTGGGCATAGTGAACCTAAGCTTGCCAAAGTGTTGTTCTTCATCATGTTGATGATGGTGGTGTCGCTCACGACGAGGTGGGCGCTCCTCGAAAGCGTGCTCCGCACGATGTTCTTGTCGGTGGGGGCGCAGTACGTCGTTCCGGTTTCGTTGCTCTTGCTCCGCTTCACGATGAGCGGCTTCCTCTTGTGGTGCTTGACGAAGTGCTTCTTCTTATTGACATGCTTGGCGGTTGCAGTCGGCGAAGACTCGCGAGGAGTCACGAAGGGCTTGTTGTGCGTTGCGTGCTTGATCGTCACATCTTTCTTGTGCTTGTCGGACTGCATCGTCATCTTGATGTACTTGATGTTGGCATTGTTGCTCTTGGCGTCGCCCTTGCTCACGTGCTCGTACTCGATCTTGTAACCCATTGCCATGGAATGGATTGTCCGGAGGTTGTCGATCTTGATTGGCGAATTGTGGAGCTTGACGAGGCCGTGGAGGACTTGCATCCGAGGATGAGTAAGCCGAAGAGTGGTCACTTGAGCATCGACTTGAATGGCGCCGTCTTGATGAAGAAGTCGGAGACGTGTTGTTCACCATGATGTTGCGGAACTCTTCCATTTGTGTACGAAAGTCGGAAGCGAGTTGCCCGATGCGGTCGCCCAAAGCTTCGCTTTCTTGATGAAGAGCTCGTTGGACACCGAAAAGGTGATTCTTGGTGACGTAGTTCGGTGCTTCCACTTCATGCTCGGCGATCGGGTTGGTAGAAGAACTTGCCCTATCCATCATGTAAAGTGGAGGTGAGTAGGAAAGTGAGAAAACAATACCAAAGTTACCTCTTCCGAAGATTGAAAATGTAACATGTTTCACTCAATGGAATGCCACAATAGTAGAATTGGAACCAGGTTTGTTTCTCACACCTACAAGTAAAAGGCTTATGGAGTTGCTTGGTTAGGGTGGTGGCAAAATTTTCCAACAAAGTGTTAGTCAAGATATCGATAAGGTTGAGAAGGGTCACAAAAATGCAAGTAAAGCAAATAGATCAAAGCCAAGAGTATCACTAGGAACACACACACGGAAGATAGATGGGATCCGCGCAACCAAGGGTGAGCTCAAAATGTGAGTGACCACGTAAAATGCTCTTGTTCTGCGAATGCTAGAGAGACGCTAGCTCAATTGCTCAAATGGGCAAGATACGCTTGGTGCACCAACCTATGAGAGAAACGTGCTGTCCTCGATCCCAACTATGCTATGTATGCGGTGACCAAGATGATATGAGTGGCTCAATGCTATTGCTTAGAAGCTCGTTGTTTCTCCTCTTTTGCTTAAAAGCTTTTCTTTCTTTCCCTTTTTTCTAAGCTTGATGCTCGAGCCGAGGATGATATGAGACAAGTATGTAAGATATGCACGGGAGAGACTTATGGCACTAAGATGATAACACGATCACTACGGTGCACAAAAGCGTGGCCCGGCAATTCTCAACTCGCTACTCTTGATGGGTAAGCAACACAGATGGCTCGGGCTATCAATGCAAAAGCAAAGGTAAGTGTCGTCGAGGTTACCGTCCTTTCTTACGGTTAGCGGCGAAGATGACTCCGAGGTGTTGATGTCGATGTCACACGCTCCTAAGTAGCCGAAACACCTTACGAAACACAAAATCACAACACGAAACCGGTCAAATGCGGAAGGTGGGTGTTTTTGTGTTACTTTTTGGATGGAGGCTAATGGTGGTGGTCATGATATATGTGTATGGGGGTGTCAAGAGCTTCCAAATGAGCTAAAGAACACGAAAAACGGACTTGGGAGGTGGAAGTGATGGTCACTTTGGTGTTGTATTTGGGCTGATTCGGGGGGGTGCGGGCACCCGGGCGTCGGGGATGCGGGTGCCCGTGGTGGTCAGGGGAAAATGGCCCGGGGGTGCGGGTGCCCGATGATACGAGGTGCGGGCACCCGGTGGTGGCGGATGTGGGCGAAAATCTTTGGGGAAAGGCCAAATTCGGTGGATTTCGTGGTGGGAGGAGTGGGGATTGTTGCGGAGGGGCTAGATCCACTTGCCAAACATCAAATCCATGGACCAAAACAACCAAATCTCACAAGATCCAACAAATTGCAAGAAATTTGTTTTGGGCTATTTTTATGGGGATTTTCGAATTTGGGTAAGAACACAACAAAATCAAGCTAGAAAATGGGGGGATGGGACTCCAAGATGTGAATCAACCTTGCTCATGATACCAAGATGTTTTAGGGTGAAACCCTAGAGGGGATCTTTTCACACTTGGAGGGGGAAAAGAGGATGAACACTCAAGAACACAAGACACAAATCTCTCAAGCAAACCCAATATCACATCCACTAGAGTAGCATACAGGAGATCCACAAGATTACAAGATCAATCCAAGGAAACAAGCACAAAGGTAAAGTTCTTCTCACTCCTAGAGGAGGTGAGGTCTTGATGATCTTCTACCTTGGGAGGTCTTGCAGTCCACAAGGATTCTTCCCAAAGAGGGGTCTTGATCCCCGAGAGGAAGATACAAGGAGCAAAGCTCTCTTTGGTGTTCTAAAATACTTTGCTAACCCCACAAATAAGCTAGGGAAAGAGTATATAAAGGCTAGGGACGAAACTTGGGGAAAAGGGGTACAAAGGACTAAAAAGTCCCTAAAAATGTAGCCACGGGGAAAGGGTCCGGGCACCCGAGGTGAACCCGGCCGGGCACCCGGACCGGTCAGGGGCGCCGGGCGGGAAGGACCGGGCACCTGTGGTCCAAAGCTCGGGCACCTGGGGTGGCAGCTGGCGGCTGGGGTGATGTGGCCCAGGCACTCGGGGCCTTGGGCCGGGCACCCGGGGCCGGCTGGGGCGCCGTCCAGGCAGAGGCCGGGCACCCGGGGCCGAGATGGCCGGGCACCCGGGGTGGCCAGGGGGTTCGGCCCTCCCCTTATCTTCGGCCCCGGGCACCCGGGGCCCTTCCGTCCGGGCACCCGGGGTGTCCAGGAACTCCTCTCCTTCCTTCTCCTTGGCTTCTTCTTCATAGTCTTGCTCCATGGGTGCTTGAACCTCCGTCTTCTCCTTCCCACGATCACCGTCGATGTACCTATGAATGCATAGCATATCTCTTTGAGGTAGAATCCCGTTCTCATGTGAAACCGAACGAAACTCGGAGAGGAAAGAAGTGACCTCATTCTCGATGTTGCGTGCACGTGCTCTTGTCATTGGCCCTCTCAGTGCTTGCGGTGGTGATGGAGTGTCGATGCGGGTAGTCGAGGGATGCTCCGCATCATATAGCAAGTATTCACAAATCGCTGAATGAAAGGTCTATGGTAGGCATAGGAATCATTCACAACACCAAATAAAATGAAGTGTCTAAACACATGGGTCAAGTGCAAGACAATCCAAGCATAATGTGCATAGGGTGTAGATAGTGAGGCACTCAACACAATAGAAAGAGCAATTGTTCGTCATGTGTGAGGCAATCAAGTCAATCATGTGACAAGCAATGGGACATGGCATATGTGAAGAAATGACATTTTTGCAACCAAGCATATGATAGGAGCAAGCAATCCACAAGTCGGATGCAACACACAAGGTATATATGTCATGAGGCATGGAACGGTGAAAATGACAAGTTGAAGCAATATATCTAACATGTGTGCAATCAAGCGGTCCAAGATGATCAAGAAGTCTCGTGGTGCAAACAACACAAGCAATATGATTCACAATATTCATGCTCATGGTTTTAGGGTTCTCGAACGAGAAGGATATCACCTTGAAAGTGTGTCCTTGTGTGTCCTTCACAATGTTGAAGCACAAGCAAGTGTGATGTAGAAGTGTTGTAGTCAAGTGTGGTTCGCTCTCAAGAGATCGAATGGTCAACTCATGGGGAGTGGAAGTTGACACGAAGTCCAAGTATCCTACACATGCAAAAAACAAAGCAAATAACATATGCGCATGGTAGATAAACACATCATCGGTCATAATGGTTCTCTTGTCTTGCACATAACCATTAGAAGCACAAGTGCATGAATAATATGATGCAACAATGGCTATATTCATGGCACTAGGTATATGGTGCAAAGAGGTAAGATAAGCATGCTTCACAAGAAATATGTCAAAATCTCTGAATATATGCGAGAAAGCTATGGGGGCATTCTCATTAGCAAGACTAAAAGCACTGTTGGACTCAATACATGGCAAATCATCTAAGATGAGATGGGCAACATATGGAGAAATTGGACAAGAAGTAATATGAATCATGTGCAAAGCATGTCAATTGGGGCTATCAACCACATGAAATGAGCAGGTATGAATCATCGGTGATGCAACATAGTCAAGCATAGAAATCATGTCGTGCAAACTAGTGAAGCGAAGATGTGACACACTAGAGGAACTCATGGCAATCGTGTCATGTGAGTAAATAGTAGGCATAGGCAATGCACATGACATATCACAAGCACGAAAGAAAATCATGGCCGAAGTATCATCATAAGCATTTGGCACAAAGAAAACATGGCAATAAAACAAGCAATATCTCCACCAAGCTTGCAAATACACATACAAGTAGGAGAATCGATCATCATGTGTAATGCAAAGCATGGGTCACGAATGCATGGCAAAGGTATAAAAATGAACATATCATGCAAAGTGAACATGGCAATATGGGCAAACGATACATAAAGGACAATAAGCCATAACCATGTGAGAGCCATGCAGGAGAAATGCACGAAGTCTTTGCGCGAAGGGATCGGTGGGAAAGACAATCCACCGGATCCCAAGTCATCATTGCTCGCTAAAGATCATTTTTTCAACTCATGGGATTGTAAGGTTGACAAGTATTCATGGGTACCTACACAAAAGAGACACAACCCAAAGTGAGACGGGCTGCCTCGGAAATGATCTTTCATGGTGCCTAAGAACTCACAAGGAGAGCAACAAAATCACTCAAACTTGTTTCAACAAACTTGTTTCTCTCGAGAGGCAAGAACAAGAGGAAACACTCTCACACAAACTGCAGCGGATAACTAGCTTGGTTTACAAGGATGCAACCCAAACAACAAAACTTGTGAACCTAAGAAGAATCACAAGACAGAACCACAAGGATCCTATATGAATTGACGACAGGCCCTCCAATCCACACACACGAGCTAACACTCAACGATACTAGTTCTCTCAGCACATCACAACCTCACAGGCTGCCTACAAACATAAACTCACAAATTTCATCCCCCTTCACATGGAACAGCTAGGGGAGTATTTATACTATAAGCACCCACTAGTTAGGTGTGAAAACAACTCAAAATGAAGGGTAAATTCGTGAACCCCAAGCTGTAGCAGGAGCAAACTTGTTGAGCCTCGCGTTGTAATTAGTTCCTGGAAAGCTTGCATGGAAACTTGCACAACTTTTGACTCAAGACCTCAAATGATGAACCGTTTTTAATGAAATCTGACTTCAAAGACCATCCTTCCCAGGCTCCATAACGTGATAGATCCTTCCATAATTAATTGGGTTTAGGTGGGAAGTTGCAGCTGGAAAGCTGATGAGTCATTTCTCCCAAAATAGGCATCGGAACCTTCCCCACCAAGATAATGGTTTTGCCCATGTCTTCCTTTGGCTGCACTAAAGGTGTACCATTGGTATTAGCACGAACCTCATTCTTAGATGCCTTGGTCTTGATCTGTTCCACATCATCCTCCCTTCCTTCAAACAAAACCGTCCTTGGTTTTGAGGTATTCTTCTTGGGCTTCTTCACTTGTGGGAATTGCTCAACCTTGAGTGCTTGATCCACCATAGGTTCCAAGATATGGTTCACTCCTTGATGCAGGAAAGAATAATTGTTAGACCTCCCATGGTGAGTAGCATCATGATCAAACTGCCACGACCTTCCCAAAAGAAGATGACAAGCTTGCATTAGCACCACATCACATACCACTTTGTCCACATAACTTCCCACTGAAAGTTACACCCTAACACGATGCGTAATCTTTAGCTTACCAACACCATTCAACCACTTCACATAATATGGATGGGTCTGCCTCCATGTTATTATCCCAAGAGCATGTACAAGATCACTACTAAGAGCATGCACAAGATCACTACTAATGATGTTATTGTAGCTACCTCCATCGATGACCACCTTGCAATTATTTCCCTTGATCTTGCAAATGGATTGAAACACATTTTGTCACTGGCCCTTATCAACAATAGGAGCATCATCATGAACTACTTTGCGAACTATGAGATTAACACCATCTCCTCCATCTGAACTCAGAGGTGCTCCGTTCTCAAAAGTACAATATTTTGCATCTTTCTTCTCAGATTCAGATTTGTCACTTGAGTCATCAATGACATATCCATCATTTGTGAGCAGAACCTTCTTCAAATTAAGACAATCCTTCTTGAAGTGACCTCTACCCTTGCATGTATGGCACTGAACATTACTAATGCAAGTGGCACGAGTATTGGAAGATTCAACCTTTGATGCATTAGCTTCTTTTGCAGTCATCTTGTTGTGTGAGCGAAAATCTGCAGCAATGCTTCCATATACTTCTCGCTGAACTGAACCTCTCCAAGTGCTTGATGTGTAGGATTAACTAAAATTTTGGTGATGCTTCAGCTGCTGTTCTACATGAATAGCTTGATGCACAAGTTCTTGCAAATCTTGATATGTAACCATCTCTATCTTTTCTTGCACATCTTCATTCAGCCCATGACAAAATCTTGACATTGTGTCCTCCTCTAGCTCATTCACCTCTGTCCTAATCATCAAAATCTCCATCTCTTTATATTACCCATCAACCCTAGCATTACCTTGGCACAACCGTTGGAGTCAGTTGTACAAGGTTCTTGCGAAATGTTCAGGAACAAACCCCCTCCGCAACAAGTTTTTTCATTTGCACCAATGTCTCCGGACGACCTCCAGCACGACACAATTGGTGCCATCAAATCAAAGCATATCCGGTAAACTCAATGGATGCATATCGTACCTTCTTCTCCTCCGTATAGTGGTGGCTATCAAAAATCTGACCCACACGCATCTCCCACTCCAAATAATCATCGGGCTCGATTTCTCATTGAATGATGGCATGGTAAGTTTGAATTTACTAATCCCATCATCTTCATGGTCACGATGATCACACCCATGACCTCTTCTTCCCACGACAAAGCCTTCTTGGCCTTCTCCGCGGCGATCATGATGAGAATGCCATGGTCGGGGCTCGTAGTAGTTTTGAGAATCATCGCAGTGGTCACTCCAATGCTCTCCATGGTGGTTCTGCTGTATTGGGAGTTGTCGATGTCGACCCCATGTAGCAAGCCCATGTCGTGGTGGATACGGTGGAGCCCAAGGAGCACCTCGCTGGTTGTGGCGAGCACGCTGAGGTGGTGCATCATAGTAGCTTTGGGCATCTCCGGAGTGGACGTGGATGTGATCTCCATGCCCCTCCTCAAGGCGGCGTTGCCCCTGCTGTTCGAGGAGTTGTCGATGTCGACCCCATGTAGCAAGCCTATCTCGACGGAGTTCCTCGGCGAGGGAGTCGATTCTCCGGCAAAGGTTGGTCTCCATGGCCAATATGCGCCTCTCCACCTTGTTCAACACATACCCTCGTGTATCCTCCAAATCCAACACATAAGCAGGCTTGATGCGGAGCATCCTATGGACATCACCATGTCAAGAGTCCGCTTGGCAAGTGACACGTGCGACCTCTACTTCTCATACAAAAAGGTGAATCATCTCCTTTACAAGTGTTCACTTGACCCCTTCGAAGATGGTATACTACTTGACACTCCTCTCGTGTGCATGCATAGGTATTGTTGGAGCTTCACGGATGATGCGGAGGAGTGCAAGCGCCAAGGATCACCTACACCATCCGCGAGGGAAGCGTGGAAGAGAAGATGAAAGAAACGGAGCTGCTACAAGCTACAGGCTCCGGACGACCGGCGTTTACCGGATGTCCGACGCGTCCCAGGCGACCGGACGACCGGCAGCCATCGGACGTCCGTGACATCCTTCACAGAACCAAAATAAAGGAAAATACCGGAAGTCCGAGAGATACCGGACGTCCGGTCCCTCCCGAGCCACCGGACATCCGGTGTCCAGCGGACGATCGGTACCTCTCTACGTACAGTGTTCGGGCCAGATGCCCATGTATCCCTTTCGCCCGTCACTTACCCCTTGGTGGCCCTAGACTATATAAACTCCTCCACCTCCACCATTTTAGGGTTAGCATTGATTTAGCTCATATGAGAGATAGAGCTTTGCTCATCCATTACGGATCTACTCCACGAGAGAGACCGCGGCCCCTCTACGGAGAAGATCCACCTTGGATTCAAGACCCCTAACGGGTAGATCCTTCACGGATTCAAGACCTCCTCTTAGAGATGAACTTTACCTTGTATCTTTCCCTTTGTTGTTCATGTACCTTGTGATCTTGTGTGTTTGATTGTCTAGTGGATGTGTGATTGGACTTGTTCTTGAGTGTTTTCCCTTGTGCTTCTCCCCGCGTTCATCGTGTTCTCTGCGGGATCCTCTCCATTTCGTGAAAGATCGGCCATCTAGGGTTCCAACCTACATCATATGGTATCATGAGCCACGGTTTCTCACGAATTTGGAGACTCCCCACCGTTTTCTAGCTTGTTTTTGTTGTGTTCTTCCCCAATTTCGAAAATTCCCCACCAAAAATAGCCCCAAAAATTTTTGTGATCTGTTCGTTTGATGATATTTTGTTGATTTTGATCGATGAATTTGCTTGGTTTCAAGTGGATCTTGCATTTCCCCATGTTTCCCCACTTTCCATCCATGAAATCTCATCAATTTTGAGCCCAAAATCTTCAAATTCTGCCCAAAATCACGTCCCGGAACCCAAATCCCGTGTTAACCCCGACACACCTGATGACTGGCGTTTTACCGGACGTCCGGACCATCACGAAGCACCGGACGTCCGCAACTCACCGAACGACTGGAACCCCATTACAGAACGAAAATACCGGATTTCTGAGCCCGACCAGAAGTCCGGCCCCCGGACATCTGCCACTTTCCGGACGTTCGGTACCTATAGATTTTGAATTCGGCTGATTTTTGTTTTGGTCATAACTAATTCATCCGAACTCCGATTTGGATGGTCTTTAGCTCGTTTCGAAGCTGTTGACATTCCCCATA
Source organism: Secale cereale (assembly GCA_902687465.1). Taxonomy (NCBI): domain Eukaryota; kingdom Viridiplantae; phylum Streptophyta; class Magnoliopsida; order Poales; family Poaceae; genus Secale; species Secale cereale. The sequence goes on from LR738715.1 coordinate 435,329,570, forward strand.
CCAGAAAAATACTAACATCATCATTTGACTCCATAATATTTTGTGGATTTTGGTATCTTTGCCTAGGGCTTCCACCATATCATCCGCATACCCACCATCGACTTCCGCAACCTGACCCATTTTGTCCACCATAGCATTTGTGGTTGCTTGAGTAGTGATTTGAGTCTCCTAAGATGTTTAGGATACTTAGGGACAATTGCTTCTTCATCAACCACCACTACCACTTCCACATATCCATTGCCACTATACATTTCCGCCAACCCAACCTAACCCAATTTTGTTGAGCTTGTTTGAGTTGTGGCTTTCGTCTCCTAAGGTGTTTTGGCTACTTAGGGCCGTGAATTCAACTCTGACACCGTGTGTAGCCCGTCGTACACTTCCACCACCATAACTCATTTTGATCGGGTTTCCACCAACATTTCCGCAACCACCACCGCTTATCCGCTACCACCATTTGACATTTGTTCTTGAGATTTTGAGTTGTGATTTTTCCGTTTCCTAAGGTGTTTCGGCTAATTAGGAATGGGTCTACATCGAGAACACCGCCACTCATCATCGCCACGAGGTCGTCATCGAACGTTAACCTCGATGACATCATTGTATATTCCCCTTGCAATTGCATTGTTAACCCCTAGCCCACTTTGCGTCACTTGCCTATCGAGACTAGCCTTTGAGTATTGCCGGCAACGTTACTTGTGCACATTAGTGATCATCGATCCACCTTCCATTGCATACATACCATATCATATTGGTATCATCATATCATCCCTTGTGTCACAAGATTGTTCCCGCATATACACAATTGCTATCTTGGTTTGTGTATTTCGCATCGTGGCCATATCAAAAAAAAAGAGAATAAGCTTTTAAGCAAAGAAAAAGAGAGCAAAGAGCTTGTAAGCAATAGCCATAGCATCACAAAATATCATATCATACTTGATCATCTAGGATCATCTTGTGCTAAAAGCACCGGAACATCATACATACATAGCATACTTGTGATAGGAAGTCGCTACATTTTGTCTCATATAGGAGTGCACAAGTTCAGATCTGCCTATTGAGCAATCGGCGAGCGTCTTTCTTGTGTTGTGCGACAAGAGCATTTTCCGTGGATTCTACATTTTGTGCTCATTCCTTGGTTGCACGACCCCATTTATTTATCCGTGTGTGTGTTTCCATGTGCCACATATTGCTATTGGTTTACTTGTTACATTTGCGAATTTGTGAATCTCTTTCAACATTATTGACTCTTTCTAACATTTTGCATCAAATTTTTGTGCCACTTATCCTAACCAAGCCACTCGATAAGCTTTACTTGATAGGTGTGAGTGAACAAGTCCAGTACCAATTCCACTATTCTTTCATTTCACATTGAGTGAAACGGGATACATCCTCAACGTTGGGAAAAGGTAACTTGGTATTGTTTATCTCATCTCCTACTCACCTTTGCTCGAGTCTTGTGATGGATAGGCAAAGCATTTCATCTACTTCGGTCTACAACAACAACGACAAGTTTGATGCGATCACAAACAACTTGTGTGCCAACATGGATGCTCAAATGGACGAGCTCAAAGCCCTCATCAAGAACCGCAAGAGGTCTCCCTCATCCTCGAGAAGACGCTCTAGTGCACATCCTTCCGAGCTACCATCTTCGGCGAGATCACATCGGCATCGACACCATCAATGACAAGAACGTGAAGGTCATGAGCTCAACACCAACAATTGCTCAACGACTTCTCCATGTACCTTGGTGTAATGCCCCGAATGTAATACTTTCCCTTTTGGGCATATAATATATCTACGGCTTCATCTATTTCCATTTCGGGTTCTTTGTCTTTCGGGTTTTCGTCGTTTTGTTGTGTGAGTGTGTGGCATTCATTCATATCATGTAGACATGTGCATCGCATTGCATTTGTGTTGTCGTTTGCATCCGGTTCCACGCGTTCCTTCCCGTTGTCCGTTTCGCGTTCCGGAGCTCCCTCGCGTGTCCGTGACGTCCCGTAGGCCTACTTTGGTGTTTGGACGTGTAACGTTGCCGGTGTGCCGCGAGACTTGTCGTGTGTTGTTGTTTTGTTGTGTGTAACCCGCCTCTCAAATCTCGTCGCGTTTGGACTCCGTTTGCTTTTCCCAACAGTTTTTCGTGTGGGTCCAAAGTGCCTCCACTTGTGGCCCAGAAACACCCCTACAGCAGCCCACTACCCTCTCCTAGGCCCTTCTAAACTCCCCCCACGATCGGATCCGTCGGATCGCGATCGGAGGGCTCCTAACACCCCAAATCCCCCCTAACCCTAAAAATCTGCTATATAATAGACCCTATGTCTATTTTTGGCATCCCTAGCTTCTTCTCCACTTCTTCCCTAAATTTCAGATCCAACCACCCCCTCCTCTCCACTTGGCTCCCCTCCATCCAGCAGCCGACCAGATCCTTCGTAGGATTCAGTGCCGAGCCATCGATCGCCTGGGATCGGCCTCTCCTTCGAGCCTAGGGAGACCGCTCGGGTCAACGCTGCTCCGCGAGGTCGATCGACCCCGTCGCTACCTCCACGTCCGCTCGAGGCCTCCTCCCTCGCTGCGAGGGCCCAGGGACCACTTCCCCGTCTCCAGTTCGCAGGCTGCCTCCCGAGCCGCTTTTGCATTCGCCCTGGGCCGCCGCTCCCTTCGGCCCGTACGCCGCACCCCGTCGGACCGCAGCCGCCCTCCAGACCCACCTTACCGCCGCTCGGGTCGTCGCCCTCCCGAGGCCGCAGCCTTCCTCGGCGCCCGGCTGGGCCGTCCGCACCGCCGCACCGGTCTAGGTCACCACCGCCCGCCTCTTCTTGGGCCTCCTCCTCTCGGGCGTCGCCCGCACCGAGCCACCGCACCGCGCCGGGCCAGCTGCCCCGCTTGGGCCGCGCATCGCTGGGCCTTCGCCTCCTCCCGATCGCCTTCGCGGGCTGGCGCCGCACCGCCTCCACCAGCCGCCGCCCTGGGCCGTGGCTTGTTTTTATTTCAGATCTGCCTGAGGTTGACCTTTTCCCTCCTAAGTCCCCAGTAATTTTATTCTGTGATGCATTATTAGAACTGTTGTAACTTTTAGTGTGGTGCTCCGTTTCGCGCAAATAGCATGTCCAGACGTTCGTGGTGATTAGCACTACGTTTTATCTTTTAGTGTCATGCATGTTAGAGATCATTTAGGTGCTTGTTTTTCTGTTGCAATAGTGCTTCGTGATAAAAACTGCTGCTATGTGATGTTTTTATGTCATCTTTGCCATGTGATATCTTTTAGCTCGTTTGTCCGAATGATGCAAATGACATGTCCACGTGTTCGTCTTGCCATGCTCTACATGTTGCTGGTGATAGGTTGCATGTTAGATTTATTCTTGCCATGTTTATCATCGTTGCAAAGTGCCATGTGGCTGTGATGTTGTTTCACTTGTTATGAAATGCCATCTTGTTGAGCTCGTTGCTATCGTTGTGTTTATCTCCATGATGCATGCTTGTGTGTTTCGGAATCACCATCATGTGTACTTTGATGAGGAGCTTACCACTTGCCATGTTTAGTTTCGAGGTGACTTAAACTTTCTCGTTTAGATGCCATGATGAAATTGCTGTTTTAGGACTTAGTGAAATTTAACTAAGTCTGAAATCTGTAATGTTCCGATGCCATGTTCGTGTGATGTTCTAGGACAAACCATGTTAGTTTTGGAGTGGATCTTGATTGTTCCTTGTAGTATATATTGTTGGCTTTCCATCCATGTTCTCACATGCTTATGTCAGTGGCTGTAGCACATTTATATTTTGCTCCAAAGTTTCAATAAAATTCTGCTGCCAGAATTTTATTGTCAAGTTTTATATGTCCAAGCTTATTGCTATTGATCTGTGGCTCCTTTGGGGGTGCACCTTTGGACTTATTTGCTGTAGGATATGTCTAGTTTATGTTCATGTCCTTTGCCATGATGTTTGAGTGTTGTAGCTTAATTATTTTGTGCTCCGAAGTTGCTATGTTGCTGTAATTTTCAGCTTTCGCTCATTTCTTGTTTCGGGCATAACTTTTAGCCCGTAGCTCCGATTTCAGCGAGTCTTATATGAAACTTGATTGATTTTCCGTGTAGAATCATAATCTCCTTTTGTTATCACGTTTTGAGGTGTTTTGCTTGAGTGCTAATTTCCGTGCTCCGTGTGCATCCTTAGTGCATCCATCATGCATCCATCATTTTCGAGTGCGCATTGCATCTTGTTGATTCGTGCCTTGTGTGATTGTATTGTTTAGAGCCGGAAGCTGAGACCGAGTACGAGTACGAGCACGAGGTTACCAACGAGGTTGAGCACGAGGACCCTTCTTACGATCCGAACGTCTTCTCTTCAGGCAAGATGACCGAACCCCGATAACATTACTATCTTTGCCTATTGCTAGTAGTTCCGTTCTATAGTTTTGCCTCGATGCCCATGTTCTTCCTGTCAGCCTCCTACTTGTAACCATTGCCATGTTTAACCATCCTACCTATGCAAACCGTTGCTTGGCTAAGTACGCTTCGCTCAGCCCTTCTTATAGCATTGCTAGTTGCAGGTGAAGATCGAAGATGCTTGCTTCATGTTGAAGTTTTGTTGGGTTACATCACACTATATAATTGCTAAATGAAATCATCTTATAGGATTTGCTGGATTAGCCTTACCTTAGTTCGGAGTATCTTGAGCACGGGATTCCGAGGATACTCGGGTCTTCCCACTTTGGAGTTGCGACTCCGCGGATCGTGGGCTTGTAATGGGTCAAGTTGGAACACCCCTGCAGGGTTATGAACTTTCAAAAGCCGTGCCCGCGGTTATGTGGCAGATGGGAGCTTGTTAATATCCGGTTGTAGATAACTTGACACAATGTTCCTAATACACTACCAGCGTGTGTTCCGTGACCGTCAATTTCCGAATAGGGATTCGGGAGTTGAACACGGAGGGGTTATGTTTGTTGAGCTGTAGCTAGGATCACTTCGTGATCACTTCTCGTCCGAGGCTTTCTCTTCTCGCTCTCTTTCACGTAAGCTAGTGCTAGTTGCTGCTGCAGACACTTGTTCTTTTCTTCAGCCTTATCCTCACCCAAGGCTAAAATAGTCTTGTTACCCGGGAACGGGATTGCTGAGTCCTCTGTGGCTCACAGTTACTTCACCACCAGATGCAGGTCCAGCTGTGAGCTATCCAGGTGATGGCACCGAGCTGGGTTGGGAGTTCGACGAGGAGCGTAGTCTGTACTATGTTCGTTATCCGGATGATCAGTAGTGGAGACTTCTACTAGGATTCGATCCGACCCGTGGTTTATTTATTTAAGTTTGGTATCTTGACATTTGGATTTTGCCCTTAGAGGGTTGTGATATTCTTAATGTATGATGTTTCAGACATGTATTGTATTTGTGTGACGTGGCGTGTGTAAGCCAACTATTTATGTTTACAATTCCCCTCTTTTACATGAGATGTGCAAAGATTACCAAACTTGAGATCATTCTAGGATGGACTTATGCCTTTAAGTCGTGCCTTGACACGTAGGAGGTATAGTTCCATCCTGGGCATTACAAGTTGGTATTCAGAGCCTTCTCCGACCTAGGAGCCCCCACTGTTTGATCGAATCGTTGACGGTCGAGTCTAGGCACACATTGAAAATATTTTGAGTCCTATATATTATATCGGAGAGTAGGATTTCTTTGCTTCTCATCCCCTTTCTCTCTGGTGAGGACTCCTGACGACTACTCTTGTCTCTCCTATCTTCAAAAATTGCACCAATTTTTTTTTAGGAATCCCGCGAGTATTCTGGGATTGTTTCGATGTTCTTGTGACGAGGATATTGTTCTCGATGCCTCCTGACATTAGGGGTTGTGGCAGTGTCCCGGGGAGTTGAGCTTCGGGGTATCGTCGTCACAAGCATATCGCGGCAGTACTAAATACTTAAGACGGCCGACATCGAAAATCTCTCCTATACGGCCAGTGGCAAGATAACCCCGACATCACCCAGTACTGGGGAGGTAGTTCGAGAGTATTGCCATAGCTTGTTATAGTGGATGCTTTTCGAAGATCCGAGGTAAACAGTTTCCGAGAAAGACTTGTTATGTGTTGAAGGATGGATACACCTGGATGTAGGTTTAGAGTTGATTGCGCAGTGCTTCCCGTGTATCCCCAACACCTGATTGCATAACTGGAATCTTTCGGAAATTTATAGGTGGGTTTATCCAGTAGATCGTAGGCATTCTTCCAACGGATGCAGGTTAGTGAGTTCGGGGTTCTACATCGAGTGAAGTGGTATTATGACCGATGTTCCGATCGGGAGTTGCATCTTAAAGGATCCTTGGCTACGCTGATCCGGGGATTGCAAAACCTTTTCGTAACGCATTCATATGCTTTCAGCACAAAGATGTTAGAACGAAGCTCCTATCTTGTGTTTGTTCCCGTCTGTACCTTGTTGTTTTTCTTATTTTACCTTTTGTCCCCTATGTGGCTTCTCGTGAAGATTGATGTTATCATTTAACTGAGAATTTCATTCGTTCCTCTTGTTCGAATGATTTCATTCGTTCCTATTGTTTGAATGATTATTGTGAAGACTTGTTGCAATTCATTCCATTGATTCAGCTTATACCTTCTGTCAATCAATTGCTGATTCGTGGTCATCTCTTTCAGGATGGCTCCGAAACGAGTTCCCAACGCTAACCAAGAGGGTGAAGAGGTCCCAGATCGTCCTCCTTCCCCTCCTCCTCCGTCTGAGGCTTGGAGAGCAATTATGCAGACTACAGCTCAGAACACTCAGATGTTGATGCAGATGATGCAACAGATGCAAGCTAATCAAGCTAATCAGGGTGTTCCAGGGAATCAAGGCAACTTCTTCAACCAGCAGCACCATGCTACTCTCAACCAATTCTTGGCCAATAATCCAAAAGCTTTCAGTTACTGTGTCGACCCTCTTGATGCTGAAGATTGGTTAACCGACATAAAGAAGCATTTTGAGTGCAGTAACGTAAGAGAAGAGGATTATGTGAAGTTTGCAGCCTTCCAACTCAAAGATCAAGCAGCTGACTGGTCGCAGCAGTACAAAGACTCCAGGCCAGGTCAAGTGATCTCTTGGGAGAATTTCTGCAAGGATTTTCGCTCGCACCACATTCCTACAAGTGTCATCGAGGGTATGCGTGAGCAATTCCGCAACCTGAAGCAGGGCTCTATGATAGTCTATCAGTATAATGTCAAGTTCCAAAACCTCGCCCGCTATGCTAAGCAAGACATTCCTGATGCCAAGAGCAAAATCTACCAGTTCCGTGGAGGCCTAAAAGATGAACTTCAGCTTGCTCTCACCTTGTTCGAGCCCGATGAATTTGACAAGTTCTATAACATGGCTTTGAAACAAGAAGCAGCTCAGCTTAAGATGGAGGCTTCTAAAAAGAGAATTCGAGATGCCGTTCACTCTTCCTCATCGTCTCAGTTGGCTTCAAAGCAGCAGAAATTATGGCTTCCTCCTCCTCTAGTGATTCAAGCTCCTCACAACAACTCCAACATCTCCAACAGCAACAAGAACTCTGGTGGACGTGGATTCTCCCACCCACCCAACCCGAGCAACCAGTCGAAGAAGCAGTTTCAGTCTCAAGGCTCCAAGTCAAGTGGTTCTCATTTCCGTCCTCTCTCAGAAGTGGTGTGCAACAAGTGTGGCCAGAAGGGTCACTATGCCAACAGATGTCCGAATCCGAAGCTTCTTCCTCCTCCTCCGCCTGTGAGTTCAGCTATTGTCAGGCATGATCCAAAGGCAGCAAGAGTCAATCTGATGAGTGCAGCTGAAGCGGAGAATTCTTGTGATGTGATTTTGGGTAACCTCTCAGTTAACTCTGTTCCAGCTAAAGTATTGTTTGATTCGGGTGCATCTTTGTCCTTCATTTCAAGACCTTTTGTTGCTAAGCATGAATTGGTTTCGGAGAGGATTCCTAGACCTTTGAAGATTATTTCTCCGGGTTTGCAAATGACTTCCAACACAGTTGCTCCGAATGTTTCTATTCGCATGGGTGATTATCGCTTTCTGGCTAATCCGGTGGTTCTTGGTAATTCTGACATCGACCTCATCCTCGGAATGGATTGGCTTTCTCAGCATGATGCTCACATTGATTGTGCACAGAAGGAAGTCAAGATGACTCATCCTGATGAAGATGTGATTATCTTTGCCTCCAGGGATAACACTATCAGGCTTTTCTCTCTCAATGATAAGGGCGAAATTAATGCCATATCTCAAATTCCGGTGGTGAACGAATATCAAGACGTCTTTCCTGAAGAACTTCCAGGCATGCCTCCACACCGTCAGGTGGAATTCGTTATTGAACTCGAGCCGGGTACTGAGCCAGCATGCCGGCGTCCGTACAAGCTCTCTCCGGATGAATTGAAGGAATTGAAGAAGCAGCTTGATAAACATGAGAGTATGGGTCTCATCAGGCCTAGTACATCGCCTTGGGGCTGTGGTGTCTTATTTGTCAAGAAGAAAGATGACACGAAGCGTCTCTATGTTGATTACCGGCCATTGAACAAGAAGACAATAAAGAAAAAATATCCGCTCCCCAACATCAACGAACTCTTCGAGCAGCTCAAAGGAGCTAAAGTGTTCTCTAAGCTCGACCTACGAATGGGCTATCATCAAATTCGCATTCGCGAGGAAGACATTCCCAAGACGGCCTTCAGAACGAGCTACGGTTCATACAAGTATACCGTCATGTCTTTTGGTCTCGCCAATGCTCCTCCTACCTTTTCGAGGATGATGCATTACATCTTCAACCCCTATACTGGCGAGTTTGTGCTTGTGTATCTGGATGATATTCTGGAGTTTTCAAAGAATGAAGAAGATCACGAAAAGCACTTACGTCTGGTTCTTGATCGACTCCGAGAGCATAAGTTCTATGCCAAGTTCTCCAAGTGCGAGTTCTGGCTCGATAAGGTTTTGTACCTGGGCCACATCATATTAGCTGACGGTATTGCGGTAAATCCCGAGAAAGTTGAAGGAATTGTCAACTGGGAAGCTCCTCAGAACGTCAAGCAACTCCGCAGTTTTCTGGGTCTTGCCAGCTATTGCAGAAGGTTCGTTGAGAACTTCTCCAAGATTGCCAAGCCTCTTTCCAACTTACTTCAGAAGAATGTCAAATACTTTTGGTCTCCAGAGTGTGAAGTGGCATTCAAAACTCTCAAAGAAAAGCTTGTCTCTGCTCCAGTTCTGACTCCTCCAGATGAGTCTAAGCCCTATGAAGTATTCTGTGATGCTTCTCTTCAAGGTCTTGGTGGTGTGCTTATGCAAGATAAGAGAATTGTGGCATGCACCTCTCGTCAGCTCAAGCCAAGTGAGAAGAACTATCCCACAGATGATCTCGAGCTAGCAGCTGTGGTACATGCTTTGATTATGTGGAGACATCTGTTGTTGGGCAGAAAAGTCGACATCTTCACTGATCACAAGACCTTGAAGTACATCTTCACACAGCCGCATCTGAACCTCCGCCAGACTCGTTGGGTTGAAATGATTCAAGAGTATAATCCCAGCATTGAGTACACTCCTGGCAAGGCGAATGTGATTGCAGATGCTTTGAGCAGAAATACATATTGCAACAGCCTTCTTATCAAGCCGTGCCAGCCTGAGCTTTGTGAAGCATTCAGGAAACTCAACCTCCAAGTTGTTCCGCAGGGTTTTCTTGCAAATCTTCAAATTGCTCCTACCTTGGAAGATCAAGTCCGTGAGGCCCAGCTCAGTGATACCATGGTGAAGAAGGTGAAACATGCTATTTCTAAGGGCATTCCGAAATACAAGTGCTTCCGTGTTGATGAGAGAGATACCTTGTTCTTCGAGGACAGACTCGTTGTTCCCAAAGGTGATCTCAGGAAGCTCATAATGGAAGAAGCTCATGATTCTCTTCTTTCCATTCATCCTGGCAGTTCCAAGATGTATCAAGATCTCAAGCAGTCGTACTGGTGGACACGCATGAAAAGGGAGATTGCCCAATTCGTGAATGAATGTGATGTTTGCAGAAGAGTGAAAGCAGAACATCAACGTCCAGCCGGTCTTCTCCAACCTCTTCCTATTCCTGAGAGGAAGTTCGACCACATTGAAATGGACTTCGTCACTGGTTTTCCTAAATCCAAGCGAGGAAATGATTCTATCTTCGTGGTGATGGACAAGCTTACCAAAGTCGCTCACTTCCTTCCAGTCAAAGAATCAATCAATGCAGCTCAATTGGCAGAGTTGTACACTTCCAGAATTGTGTCCCTACATGGCATTCCTCAAGTTATATCCTCAGACCGTGGAAGTTTGTTCACTTCAAGGTTCTGGGACTCCTTTCAGTCCGCCATGGGCACTAAGATCAGGTCCAGCACTGCTTTTCACCCTCAGACTAGTGGTCAAGTCGAGCGTGTGAATCAGATTCTAGAAGACATGCTCAGAGCCTGTGTCATCTCCTTTGGCATGAAATGGGAAGACTGCCTTCCATTTGCCAAGTTCTCTTACAACAACAGCTTTCAAGCAAGTGCCGGCAAAGCTCCGTTTGAAATCCTCTATGGCAGAAAGTGCCGTACCCCTCTCAACTGATCTGAAACAGGCGAACGTCAACTTCTTGGCAATGACTTGATCTCAGAAGCCGAAGAGATGTGCAAAGTCATACGTGAGAATCTCAAGGCCGCTCAGTCGCGTCAGAAGAGCTACTATGACGGCAAGCATCGTGATTTGGCATTCAACATTGATGGTCATGTTTATCTCCGTGTGTCTCCGATGAAAGGCACCCAAAGATTCGGTATCAAAGGAAAGCTTGCTCCTAGATACGTCGGGCCTTTCAAGATTCTTGGCAAGAGAGGCAATCTAGCCTATCAACTTGAGCTCCCTCCCAACTTCGCCAATGTTCATGATGTCTTCCATGTGTCTCAACTTCGCAAATGCTTACCTGAGCGCATGATTCCGTTTGAAGAGATTGATCTTCAACAAGACCTGTCCTACCGAGAGCACCCAGTTGCCATTCTCGAAGAAACCGAACGCAAGACCCGCAACAAGTCCATCAAATTCTTGAAAGTCAAGTGGTCACATCACACCGACCGAGAGGCTACGTGGGAACGAGAAGATCATCTTCATTCCGAGTACCCTTCCTTTTTCCAGTCCTAGATCTCGGGACGAGATCTTTTTGTAGTAGAGGAGAATTTGTAATGCCCCGAATGTAATACTTTCCCTTTTGGGCATATAATATATCTCCGGCTTCATCTATTTCCATTTCGGGTTCTTTGTCTTTCGGGTTTTCGTCGTTTTGTTGTGTGAGTGTGTGGCATTCATTCATATCATGTAGACATGTGCATCGCATTGTATTTGTGTTGTCGTTTGCATCCGGTTCCACGCGTTCCTTCCCGTTGTCCGTTTCGCGTTCCGGAGCTCCCTCGCGTGTCCGTGACGTCCCGTAGGCCTACTTTGGTGTTTGGGCGTGTAACGTTGCCGGTGTGCTGCGAGACTTGTCGTGTGTTGTTGTTTTGTTGTGTGTAACCCGCCTCTCAAATCTTGTCGCGTTTGGACTCCGTTTGCTTTTCCCAACAGTTTTTCGTGTGGGTCCAAAGTGCCTCCACTTGTGGCCCAGAAACACTCCTACAGCAGCCCACTACCCTCTCCTAGGCCCTTCTAAACTCCCCCCGCGATCGGATCCGTCGGATCGCGATCGGAGGGCTCCTAACACCCCAAATCCCCCCTAACCCTAAAAATCTGCTATATAATAGACCCTATGTCTATTTTTGGCATCCCTAACTTCTTCTCCACTTCTTCCCTAAATTTCAGATCCAACCACCCCCTCCTCTCCACTTGGCTCCCCTCCATCCAGCAGCCGACCAGATCCTTCGTAGGATTCAGTGCCGAGCCATCGATCGCCTGGGATCGGCCTCTCCTTCGAGCCCAGGGAGACCGCTCGGGTCAACGCTGCTCCGCGAGGTCGATCGACCCCGTCGCTACCTCCACGTCCGCTCGAGGCCTCCTCCCTCGCTGCGAGGGCCCAGGGACCACTTCCCCGTCTCCAGTTCGCAGGCTGCCTCCCGAGCCGCTTTTGCATTTGCCCTGGGCCGCCGCTCCCTTCGGCCCGTACGCCGCACCCCGTCGGACCGCAGCCGCCCTCCAGACCCACCTTACCGCCGCTCGGGTCATCGCCCTCCCGAGGCCGCAGCCTTCCCCGGTGCCCGGCTGGGCCGTCCGCACCGCCGCACCGGTCCAGGTCACCACCGCCCGCCTCGTCTTGGGCCTCCTCCTCTCGGGCGTCGCCCGCACCGAGCCACCGCACCGCGCTGGGCCAGCTGCCCCGCTTGGGCCGCGCATCGCTGGACCTTCGCCTCCTCCCGGTCGCCTTCGCGGGACGGCGCCGCACCGCCTCCACCAGCCGCCGCCCTGGGCCGTGGCTTGTTTTTATTTCAGATCTGCCTGAGGTTGACCTTTTCCCTCCTAAGTCCCCAATAATTTTATTATGTGATGCATTATTAGAACTGCTATAACTTTTAGTGTGGTGCTCCGTTTCGCGCAAATAGCATGTCTAGACGTTCGTGGTGATTAGCACTATGTTTTATCTTTTAGTGTCATGCATGTTAGAGATCATTTAGGTGCTTGTTTTTCTGTTGCAATAGTGCTTCGTGATAAAAACTGCTGCTATGTGATGTTTTTATGTCATCTTTGCGATGTGATATCTTTTAGCTCGTTTATCCGAATGATGCAAATGACATGTCCACGTGTTCGTCTTGCCATGCTCTACATGTTGTTGGTGATAGGTTGCATGTTTGATTTATTCTTGCCATGTTTATCATCGTTGCAAAGTGCCATGTGGCTGTGATGTTGTTTCACTTGTTATGAAATGCCATCTTGTTGAGCTCGTTGCTATCGTTGTGTTTATCTCCATGATGCATGCTTGTGTGTTTCAGAATCACCATCATGTGTACTTTGATGAGGTGCTTACCACTTGCCATGTTTAGTTTCGAGGTGAATTAAACTTGCTCGTTTAGATGCCATGATGAAATTGCTTTTTTAGGACTTAGTGAAATTTCATTAAGTCTGAAATCTGTAATGTTCCGATGCCATGTTCGTGTGATGTTCTAGGACAAACCATGTTAGTTTTGGAGTGGATCTTGATTGTTCCTTGTAGTATATATTGTTGGCTTTCCATTCATGTTCTCACATGCTTATTTAAGTGGCTGTAGCATGTTTATCTTTTGCTCCAAAGTTTCAATAAAATTCTGCTGCCAGAATTTTATTGTCAAGTTCTATATGTCCAAGCTTATTGCTATTGATCCGTGGCTCCTTTGGGGGTGCACCTTTGGACTTATTTGCTGTAGGATATGTCTAGTTTATGTTCATGTCCTTTGCCATGATGTTTGAGTGCTGTATCTTAATTATTTTGTGCTCCGAAGTTGCTATGTTGCTGTAATTTTCAGCTTTCGCTCATTTCTTGTTTCGGGCATAACTTTTAGCCCGTAGCTCCGATTTCAGCGAGTCTTATATGAAACTTGATTGATTTTCCGTGTAGAATCATAATCTCCTTTTTTTATCATGTTTTGAGGTGTTTTGCTTGAGTGCTAATTTCCGTGCTCCGTGTGCATCCTTAGTGCATCCATCATGCATCCATCATTTTCGAGTGCGCATTGCATCTTGTTGATTCGTGCCTTGTGTGATTGTATTGTTTAGAGCCGGAAGCTGAGACCGAGTACGAGTACGAGCACGAGGTTACCAACGAGGTTGAGCACGAGGACCCTTCTTACGATCCGAACGACTTCTCTTCAGGCAAGATGACCGAACCCCGATAACATTACTATCTTTGCCTATTGCTAGTATTTCTGTTCTATAGTTTTGCCTCGATGCCCATGTTTGATGAGGACATAACTACCTTGGATACGACCAAAAATATTGCATACATGTATATTTGTGAGGTGATTTCTAATGCAAACTATGCAACAATTTATTTATGTCATTCAGGACAAAAATACTTCACAGACTTGTGTGCCATGTCTAATTCCAGGTGTATGGGACATTTGTACAATCCACATATGAAGATAAGGGAAAAAGAGAAGTTCAGGTGCTGTTCAAAAAGTTCTCTCACGTCACTTTTGGGCCAAGAGAAGATAGAGTCCAAGTCTCTCACGTTCTGCATCCAGATTCGGACTGCACAGATATACCTGACTCAAAACGGCAAGAACTCCTTCATACGGACTCCGAATTGGGTGTTTCTTTTTTTGTTGGAAACTAGATTTCGTACACTTTCCAACCCAATTGGATTCACCTTCAAATTCGTCCGGAGCGTTGAGATACCGACAAAACAATCTGACGCTGCAGCAGAATCCGAGTCAAACTACAAGTCCAAAGGTGCTACATCACCTCCACTTGGGCCCATGAGCCTTGTACGACCTAGGGTTAGTTTTAGGCTGTCTTGGGACGTCCTTCCACCTCCTTGGCCGCCACCCCTTGCTCCTATATAAGTAGATCCATCTAGTTTCTTTTTTCTTAGGGATTTGTTTAGTCAAAAGTTAGCCATTGCTACTTCGTGTACTTCGTTTGTGTCCAACGACCAGACCAAGACCGCTTACGGATCCCCACCTTTATCAATACTTCATCTATATTTGCAATATTCAGATTGCTTTATCATATTCTTGCTTGTTCTTCGATTGCATGCAGGAATAGACCTTCGTGGTCAGGCTGATCGTGCTTCTAGCATTGTCAGTAACCCCTGGAGATTGGTTTAGCGATTGCTAAGGTGCAACGTCGTGCATGTTTGTAGTCGGATCGTCAAAGTCGTCTCCACCAAATCGATAGTTATCATCTCATCGAAAGAACGGGACACCTTTGCCTCTATCAAGTGGTATCAGTTTTCAGGTTGCTCGGTGAGAATTTCCAGTTATTCCTAGATTAGATTTATTTTCTTACCTATTGTCCAAGGAAAAGCCACAAAAAAAAGTTAGATCTATTCATCCTTTGTCCAAGCCAGTCTGAACCTTTGCAATTTTCTTTTCATTGTTTGCATTATTGAATTATCGGTTGCATCGTCGTGTCGAGTTGCTGGTCTTAGTGTCTAGTTCGTTAGAGTTTCGAGTTCTGTTCACATTAGTCACGTCGCCGCTGCATCGTTATCCCTTCCGTTGTCCACCACCTCATCCATCAATTTCCACCTCGTGCAACCCATCGTTCATTGTCACAATCATAGTTGAAGTCGTTTGCATCTTTGCCTGATCCAATCTGCATCTTATCTAGTTTGTCTTGGAAAGAGGGAGAAAGAAAAAAAAGACAGAGAAAAAAAAGTAAAAAAAAAAGAGGAGAGAAAGAAAAAGAAAAAAAAAGTGTGAGAAAAAAAAAGAAAAAAGAAAAAGAAGGAAAAGAAAGTTGGAGAGAGTGTTGTTGTATATTCTGCTTGGCAGTTGTTTTCATCATTATCTTTACTGCCGTTGTGATCTTCACTTATATCTTGCTGTCCAAAGCTAATTCGTATCCTTTATTGATGCTAGTTGTGCTACACCGTGACATCATTAGTGTTCTAGGCTCGCGTCTCTAGTCCGGTCTAGCCTAGGACCAGCACAGTACCGTCGTTGAGCGTTTATTCAACATTGCATCTCTGAATTGATTATTGCTAATCTTTTGCTACCATATAAAGCCAACCCAGCTCCACATATTTCTACACCGTGTTACGTACGTTCACCTGGCAATCGCTTTACTCAATCTTTGGATTTATTTGAAACCGCTGGTTGCCTATCACCACCTGCTGCATGGTAAGAACTTGTAAGATATTGATATTTGCTTTACTGTGAGCGCTTGACCATCACTTCCCAGTAGTTCATAGGAACATTATTTTTGGATTTTGTTTCTTTTTTCTACTAATCATGACAGGATCCAGAGTCAACTCATGGGCTTTGTCGATCGCGGGAGATGTGCCACCACCTAAGGACATACCACAACCATCACGAGAGGTGCACAAACATCCAAATGCACATGATCAGGTTAATGTTTCTATACCACCGTTTAATGGCCGTTTTAGACCTGCTTTATATATTGAATGGGAGTTTGACATAAATAATATATTCGCTTTCCATAGTTTTGATGAACGTAAAAAAGTTAAGGTTGCGGTTGGTTCTTTCACTGGTTATGCTTTAGTTTGGTGGAGTGAATATTGTCGGTTACACCCTAATTATATACCTACTACTTGGATTGATTTGAAAGTTGCCATGCGACATACATTGTCAGTAACCCCTGGAGATTGGTTTAGCGATTGCTAAGGCGCAACGTCGTGCATGTTTGTAGTCGGATCATCAAAGTCGTCTCCACCAAATCGATAGTTATCATCTCATCGAAAGAACGGGACACCTTTGCCCCTATCAATGTTCTTCCTGTCAGCCTCCTACTTGTAACCATTACCATGTTTAACCACCCTACCTATGCAAACCGTTGCTTGGCTAAGTACGCTTCGCTCAGCCCTTCTTATAGCATTGCTAGTTGCAGGTGAAGATCGAAGATGCTTGCTTCATGTTGAAGTTTTGTTGGGTTACATCACACTATATAAAATGCTAAATGAAATCATCTATATATTTGCAAGGGTGGAAGGCTAAGCCTTTTGCTTGGTGATTTGTTCCACTCATGCCGTTAGGAACCGTATAAACCAGTGTTATGTTCCTTGATTATGCGTTCCTAACACGGTTGGGGTGTATGGGACCCCCTCGATAAACCGCTAAGTGCTAAGTCTTTTCCAGCAAGTCCCAACATTGGTACTATTTGCCTAAACAACTAAAAACTTTTCGAGGGAGTAATTAACCCGAGGCTTAATTAATTCAACCCCCCTGGGCCAGTGCTCGATTTGAGTGTTGGTCCAAACCAGAGTCACTTGCGGATACTACCCAGTTTGCTGGGGTCTTCGGTATCTGTACGTAGCGCTCATCCGGTCGTGTCCTGAGACCTAGATACGCGCGGCTACTATCAGGGTGTCGACACACCGGGAGGATTTGCTGGATTAGCCTTACCTCAGTTCGGAGTATCTTGAGCACGGGATTCCGAGGATACTCGGGTCTTCCCACTTTGGAGTTGCGACTTCGCGGATCGTGGGCTTGTAATGGGTCAAGTTGGAACACCCCTGCAGGGTTATGAACTTTTGAAAGCCGTGCCCGCGGTTATGTGGCAGATGGGAGCTTGTTAATATCCGGTTGTAGATAACTTGACACAATGTTCCTAATACACTACCAGCGTGTGTTCCGTGACCGTCAATTTCCGAATAGGGATTCGGGAGTTGAACACGGAGGGGTTATGTTTGTTGAGCTGTAGCTAGGATCACTTCGTGATCACTTCTCATCCGAGGCTTTCTCTTCTCGCTCTCTTTCACGTAAGCTAATGCTAGTTGCTGCTGCAGACACTTGTTCATTTCTTCAGCCTTATCCTCACCCAAGGCTAAAATAGTCTTGTTACCCGGGAACGGGAATGCTGAGTCCTCTGTGGCTCACAGTTACTTCACCACCAGATGCAGGTCCAGCTGTGAGCTATCCAGGTGATGGCACCGAGCTGGATTGGGAGTTCGACGAGGAGCGTAGTCGGTACTATGTTCGTTATCCGGATGATCAGTAGTGGAGACTTCTACTAGGATTCGATCCGACCTGTGGTTTATTTATTTAAGTTTGGTATCTTGACATTTGGATTTTGCCCTTAGAGGGTTGTGATATTCTTAATGTATGATGTTTGAGACATGTATTGTATTTGTGTGACGTGGCGAGTGTAAGCCAACTATTTATGTTTACAATTCCCCTCTTGTACATGAGATGTGCAAAGATTACCAAACTTGAGATCATTCTAGGATGGACTTATGCCTTTAAGTCGTGCCTCGACACGTAGGAGGTATAGTTCCATCCTGGGCATTACACTTGGCATCTTCGCCAAGCGACTTCAAGGCATCTTCGCCTTTGGACATACGGCATCTTCGCCAACAAGCACCCCAAGCTTATGCTCAAGAGAAGCTCCCCAAGCTCAAGTCCGCGACTTCCACGAGCTACTACGACCTCGACAACGACTACGAGATTCCTTTCTATGGGACTCAAGACCCTGAGGAGTATCTCGAGTGGGAGCGCAAGATGGACGACTACCTCAAGCTACATCAAGTTCCCTATGAAGATCAAGTGAAGTGCACCACAAGACACCTCCACGACAACGTGTCAACATGGTGGCTTCACACACCTTCGACGAGCTGCAACGTGAATTGGCCCAAGACGAAGAAAGCTATGCGGCGATAGTTCGTGCCTCCCACTTACACGGAACATCTTCTACGCCAATTGGAGAACATCATACAAGGATCCAAGTCCATCGACAAGTACTTCAACGAGATGAAGAATGCCTCGCGACGAGCCGGCGTGGATGACCCCATTTCGATGAAGATCCACTTCATGATGGGATTGCACGACGACATCAACAAGACTATCTTCCTCGAGAACTTCAAGTCCCTCGATGACAACTAAATTGGTGCTCTCAAGGCGGAACAAGAACTCATGAAGGCCAAGGCTTCTTCACCGCAAGCACACTTCTCGAAGACCAAGCTCCAAGACGGCGAGCATGAGGATAGTACCACCACGATGTCTAAGCCCAACGAGCTCCAAGACGACGCTCCCAAGTTCGACAACACCGCCATCCCTCTTTGTGGCATTGATGATGCCGAGTCTACTTTGACTCTTTTTCAAGACGGCGCGGCGACGACTATGACTACGGAGCCATTTGAGGACCAAGCTTTGAAGGCTAATGACATGGTGACGAGAAAGGATGATGCTTCCATCTTTGGAGGCGAGAGTGATGATGTGCCATCTTCGGCCTTCATCCACGGCGACGATGATGAGATGGTTGAGCATGGGATTTTCCCTTCGACCGCGGCGACGTATGATGACTTGAGTGACTTGTGCCACCATTTTGAGAGTGAGAGCGAGTTCACCACTAGCCCCATATATGATGAGCTGCCCCAATTCCCATATGAGGAGAGCCACAACCCCCACCACTTGAGTGAGATGAGTGACTCCACCATATGTGAGTTTGAGTGCACCTACCTTGAGGGAGTGAGTGAGCCACCACATAGAGAGAGTGAGATAGTTGATAGGTCATGTGAGGCCACTTTCAACACTAACGACTTGACCTCTACCTCTATTGTGTCTTCTCATTTGGTGCTAGGTCCCATATATGATGATGCGCCGATTCGCGAAGACTTCGTCCTTCCTTTGGACATGAGGATGGCCATGGTGGAATATGATCCACCCCCCACATGGTTCCATCAAGATGAAGATGATGACCACCATTTGGTCTTTCCCACCTCACCTACACCACATGAGTGGAATGAGAAAGGTAACAAAGGTGAAGGTGATGCTCTCGTCCCACTAGTGGACTATGTTAACATTGATTGCTTCCATGATGTTGATCCACCTATTGCCATGCTTCATTCTAGTATGATTTCCCCATGCGATGATTTATCCATTTATGATGAGTTTGATGATTGCCATGTGGAGTCTATTAGTTGTGACGCCATGTTGCATAGGATTTCTTGTGATAATTCTCTCGGTCACATCATGTTTGACAATCCGCTTGACTTGTCATATGCTATGCATGAGATCAACAATATGTCGTATTTGCAATCTCATCGTAGTGACTATGCACATGCCATTAAAATAAACCCAATTTGCACACATGGCATAGATGACAAGCCCATGGTTATTGGCATTTGTATTTCTTGTGATGATATTGACATGCTTCTTTTGCATCATATCCATCATATGTCATGCCATGATTACCTAGCTTCGGACATGCATTGTTTTGGATGTTGTTCCACTTCTCCACATTATGCGTTCAATATTGCTCATGAGGAGACCCCCATAGTTTCCTCATACATATTAGGAGATTTTGATCCATCCCATCCATTGCATGATCCCAATCCTTATATGCACCATACGCTCCCCATGAATGAACATGCTATAGATGTGCCATATAATTTTATGATCAATTTGCATCCACATCATGCTATACACAATAACTATTCATTCATGATGGATGACATGTTCTTATACCATGCATCTAATTAATTTCTTTGAGCGATGCGTATCTTGTGCTAACTCACACATGCAAATACACATCATGATGGATGATGTGTACATTTACCACGCACACAATTTCTTTGGTTTGTGTCTCTTTTGTGTAGGTACACATGCATACTCGTCAACCTCGCAAGAGCACGAGTTGACGAAACGAGCTCTAGAGAGCAACGACGACTTTGGATCCCGTGGATTGTCCTTCCCACCGCTCCCTTTGCGCAAAGACTTCGCACATTTCTTCTACATGGCCCTCACATGGTTATGGCTAATTGTTCGTTATGTATCATTTTCCCATATTGCCATGTTCACATTGCATGATATGCCAATTCCTTTGCCTTTTCCATACATTTTGACCCATTCTTTTCATTACACATGATGATTGATTCTCATACTTGTATGTGTATTTGCAAGCTTGGTTGAGATATTGCTTGTTATTGCCATGATGCCTTTGTACCCCATGCCTATTATGATGCTTTGATCTTGCTTTGTGTTCGTGCTTGCGATATGTCATGTGCATTACTTATACCCACTATTTGCTCACATGACATGATTGCCATGCCTTCTCCTAGTGTGTTGCATCTTCGCTCCACTAGTTTGCACGACTTGATTACCATGCTTACTTCGTGTAGTGCATCACCCATGATTCATACATGCTCAGTTCATGCGGTTGATAGCCACCATTGCCATGCTTTGCACATGATTGATATTTCTTGTTGTCATATATCTCCACATGTTGCCTCTCTCATGCTATATGATTGTCCATGCATTGAGCGCAACCATGATTTAAGTCTTGCCAATGAGATTGCCCCCATAGAATTATGGCACTTATTTGGAGATTTTGACATAATTCTTGTGAAGCATGCTTGTCTTACCTCTTTGCACCATATGCCTAGTGCCATGAATATAGCCATTGTTGCATCATATTATTCATGCACTTTTGCTCCTAATGGTTATGTGCAAGAGAAGAGAACCATCATGATGGATGATGTGTTTATCTACCATGCGCATACATTCTTTGTTTTGTTGTGTGCATGTGTAGACTACTTGGACTTCGTGTCGACTTCCACTTCACGTGAGTTGACCATTCGAGCTCTTGAGAGCGAACCACTTTCTACCACGACACTTCCACATCGCACTTGCTTGTGCTTCGGCATTGTGAAGGATGCACAAGGACACACTTTTGAGGTGATATCCTTCTCTTTCGAGAAACCACAATCCATGCTCATGAACATTGTGGATCATACTAGTTGTGTTGCTTGCACCATGACTCTTTACACACATGCTAGAGATCTTTTTTTGACTTGCCATTGCCATATTGCCATGCTTCATGATATATATGCCTGTGTGTTGCATCCGACTTGTGGATTACTTGCTCCTATCATATGTTTGGTTACAACAATATCATCTCTTCACATATGCCATGTCCCATTGCTTGTCACATGATTGACTTGTTTGCCTCACACATGATGAACAATTGTTATTTCTATTGTGTTGAGTGCCACTCGATTTTCACTACAACCTATGCACATTATGCTTGGATTGTCTTGCACTTGACCCTTGTGTTTAGACACTTCATTTTCTTTGGTGTTGTGAATGATTCGTATGCCTACCATAGACCTTTCATTATGCGATTTATGCATGCGTGCTATGACTTTGAGGTAGATGCTTATTCTCTTGTCACACATATGCGCATCTCTACCTCACATTTACATGTTTGTTTCCATGATGACCTTGATTGTGCTCAATTGATGTGCTTAAATGCCATGCCACAACCCTTTGTCACACCCTATGCTATGCTTGATGACAACACTTGTTGGGTGAATCACCTCTTGAATGCTTGGTTTTGCGCTAACGCTAACCACATTTGTTTTTCCAAGTGTTTGTTGATCTTACTCCTTTTGAAGGAATCACTAGACGGTGCGACATTGGAGAGTGCCCATGTAGAGCTTCAAGATGATGAGCACTTTGTGGTCGTCCACTTCTACACGGCGATGCCATCTCTTTCCCATGGTGATTTGGTTTTCGATCCGAGGTCAGATCTTTCCCAAGGGGGAGGGGATGATGCGGAGCATCCTATGGACATCACAATGTCAAGGGTCCGCTTGGCAAGTGACACGTGCGACCTCTACTTCTCATACAAAAAGGTGAATCATCTCCTTTACACGTGTTCACTTGACCCCTTCGAGGATGGTATACTACTTGACACTCCTCTCGTGTGCATGCATAGGTATTGTCGGAGCTTCACGGATGATGAGGAGGAGTGCAAGCACCAAGGATCACCTACACCATCCACGAGGGAAGCGTGATACGGTGTATCCTAGGGCCATCCCCATGGACCCTCCTTCACCTCATCAAGTGCCCAAAGGACCAAGGACTAGAGCTCCCGAGACCGAGGTGACGTCACTCCTAGCCCTACTTCCATACAAATCTTGCGAGACATGGTCGCTACCTCAGACGGACGTGTTGTGTGTGCTCAGGTGTGAAGAAGACCACATCGGAGAGGGGCGTGAAGATGGACGAGTCCTCAAGTTCATGGACGAGCCAATGCATCGAGAAGAGCAGAAGAGAGCTCCAGGACCCGGACATCCGGCCCCCTGGCCCGGACATCCGGCCCCTGGGCATTCACCCACAGAAGGCCAGCAGCAGCCAAGGCTACAGGGCCCGGACATCCGGCCAGGGCCCGGACATCCGGCCAGGCACGGCCCGGACATCTGGCCCCGCGCCCGGAAATCCGGCGCCTCTGTCCAGAGAGCGCCCGAGGCGCATCCACTCCAGCCCGGACATCCGGGCCCCCGCCCCGGACATCCGGCGCCCCGCGAAGCCCCGGACATCCGGCCCGCTGCCCGGACGTCCGGCTCCTGATCTGCCTGCGCGCAGCACTTGGGCCGAGGCCCGTGTATCCCCTTCGCCCCGTAGACTATATATACTCCTCTCCTCATTCCGTTTAGGGTTAGCTGAGGGATAGCTCATTTGACACTTGTGTGGATTTCTCCCACGAGACGGTGCGCCTCTACGGAGAAGATCCACTTTGGATTCAGGACCTCCTTCATCGGAGAAGATCCCCCGGGATATCAAGACCTCCTCCGGGAGAAGACTATCTGTATCACCGTTGTTGACCTTGGATCATGGATCTCCACCTTGTATCGCGAATCTAGCATTTGTGTGATTGCTTTCGTGTTGATTGAGTGTTTTCCTCTTGTGTTTTCCCCATCTTTCCCTTGTGATTCCCCGTGTTCATCGTGTGCCAACCTCCAAACGTGAAAGATCCGCTGATTAGGGTTCCACCCTGTATCATATGGTATCTAGAGCAAAGGTTTCTCACGATTTTGGAGCCCCACACTTCGTTTTCTAGCCTGTTTTTGTCGTGTTCTTCCTAATTTCGAAAAATTCCCCACAAAAAGAGCCCCAAAAATTTTCTGTGATCTGTTGATTTGGCAAGATTTTGTTGAATTTGTTCCATGGATTTGCTGTGCCACGTGTGGATCTAGCTTTTCCTCCACTTTTCCCCAAATTTCATCCGAAAAATCCACCGAATTTTTGCCCCGAAACCCCCCTTTGCAACGTGTTCTTGCTGGCTCGGGCACCCCGGACATCCGGCTCGTGCCCCGGACATCCGGCCCCTGGCCCGGACATCCGGCCTCCCGCAGCCATTTTCCCCCCACTACACCCCACCTCGCAAACCTCTTCCGCCTCTTCGTTCGGTGATCCATCCATTCTTCCGCAAACCACCACCGATCTTCCGCAACAACCACCATCGCTTCACCGCTTCGAGTTTGGAAAATTTGTCTCCATTTGCCATGGATACTTGAGTTGTGGTTTCACCGTTTCCTTGGATGTTTAGGCTACCTTGGGACGGCAAGACTTCGACAACACCACCGCTCAACTTCGGCAAGGACGGTAACATCGACGACACTTCGCTCATTCTATCGTGCAATTGCATTGTCACCCTATGAACCATCTTTGCGTAGCTTTCCCATTGAGACTAGCCATTTGAGTATTGCCGGGCCACGACACTTGTGCACATTAGTGATAGTGATAGATATTGCATACTACATCATTGTGAGTAACATCACATCATCTTGGTATCTTGCATATCCCCGTGTGCCACAAGAGTGCTCCGCATACACAATAGCTACCTCGATCCGAGAAGCATACATATGTGCCCAAAGAAAGAGCTCAAAAGCTTTTAAGCAAAAGAGCCAATCCAAGCAAAGAAACAATAGCATCATACGCCTTGCATCCAAAGAGATCATACTTAGCAACACCATATTGTGCTCAAGCATCGGCACATCTTACACTCATAGCATACTTGTGATAGATAGTCGTTACATTTTGCCCATATAGGTCGTGCACAAGTGCGTATCCGCCTATTAAGCAATCGGTTAGCGTCTCTCTAGCGTTGTGCAACACGAGCATTTTCCGTGGTTTACCACATTTTTCGCTCATCCTTGGTTGCACAACCACATTTATCTATCCGTGCGTGTGTTCCGTGTGCTACTCTTTGCTAGTGATCTACTTGTTGCATGAGCAAATTGTGAACCATTTTCAACATTTTTGAGTCACTTTGACAATTGCATTGAATTTGTGCCACATCCTAACCGAGCTCCTCTCAAAGCTTTACTTGTGTAGGTGTGAGAATCGACACGAAGTGATACCAATAGTGCTATTTCCAGGTTACATTGTTGAGTGATCATTGATCCATTTTCAACCTCGGTTAAGGTACATTGATATTGTCTTCTCCTTTCTCCCACTCACTTACTTGCTTGTGATGATGGATAGGCCAAGTTCATCTACCAACCCGATCTTCGATGATCCTCAAGAAGCGAACAACTACGTCACCAAACTACATCTATTCGGTGTCCAACAAGCTCTACATCAAGAGAGTGAAGCTATGCGAGAGTACATTGGTCAAGTTGCCGAGGACGCGCGACAATTCCAACAAAGCACCAAGGAGCAAATCGACCTCATCAACACCAACATGTCTACTCAATACAATGAGCTACGGACATTGATCATCAACCGACGTTCTTCCTCAACATCATCTCATCGACGAAGCCGCTCAAGTCGACATACCGACTCAACGCAAGACTCAAGTACACCTATGTCAAACACTCTTCGTCAAGCCGCACGTCAAGCTCGACATGAACATCGGCAACCTCTACATGACAAGAGTTCCCAAGAGCTATTCGACGAACAAGAAAATCGACGTCGTCACAACCAAGCTACACTTGAGCAAGCACAAGAACGGCAACGACTACGCCAACAACAACAAGAGCGAGCTCGTCAATATCAAGAAGAACAAGATGCCGAGGATAACCGCCAAGCACAACAACGTCGTGAAGCTCAAGCTATGGAGGCGCAACGTGCTTTACAAGATGCACACCGCAATGTGGCCGCCCGCAATCGACACACTCGTCAAGAAGAGGATTTCCTTCGAGATGAGATACAAGAACGGCGCCATCAAGCAAGAATGCAAGAAGAAGCTCCTCCTCAAGCGCGACATGAGCAACAATACCAACAAGAACATCAACTCCAACAAGAACGTCTACATCCTCAAGAGCAACATGATATGGCAAACCGCCAAAATCGAGATCATCCTCCCAATAGGCAAGGAAACAATGACGAGCATCGCTATGGCAAGCTCAAGTTCACCATGCCAAAGTTTTCCGGAAGCATTGATCCCGAGGACTACCTCTCATGGGCATTGAAAGTTGACAAGATCTTTCGCCTTCACAACTTCGATGAAGAGAAGAAGATCGCAATGGCATCACTTGAGTTCCAAGACTATGTTCTCATTTGGTGGGAGCAAATCATAGAGAGAAGAGAAGCCAAAGGCGAACCTCCTATCACCACTTGGGCTCAAATGAAGGAAGTGATGAGAGCACGCTTCGTGCCTACACACTACAACCGAGACTTGTTCAAGAAGCTACAACTCCTCAAGCAAGGTACCAAGTCCGTTGAAGAGTACTACAAGGAGATGGAGATTGCTATGATAAGAGCAAACATCATGGAAGATGAAGAGCAAACAATGGCGAGATTCTTGAATGGACTCAACTATTCCATTAAGAAGATTGCGGACTTCCAACCATACAACAATCTCCTCGAGCTAGTACACCAAGCAACCAAAGCGGAGCAACAAGTTCAAGAGGACTACAAGTACTCCAAGTTCAACTCCAAGAACTTCGGCTCCTACAACCAAGCTTCAACGACTTCGGATATCCCTCCTACCTCTACCAAGCCATCTACAAACTTAGGCGACAAGCCAAGATACAAGAATGAGACTACATCGAGTCATCCACCTTCTACCAACAACTTCAAGCCAAGAGCTTCCTCAACTACAACTCCAACCGACGATAACAACAAGACGAGCTCCATCAAATGCTTCAAGTGCCAAGGACGAGGCCACAAGTCATTTGAGTGCAAGACCGTTCGCACCATGATCATCAACGACGACGGATCATATGACTCCATGAGCGATGATGAGATGGAAGCACTTGAGCATGTCGCAATGCATCGCCAAGTCAATGAAGAAGAAGACAATCAAGTGTTTTGCGACAATGACTCAAGCCCCAACCTTATTGTGTCCAAAGTCTTGACACTCCAACACCAACAAGATGACGATCAACGATGTCACATTTTCCATACAAAGGCCGGCATCAATGGACGCTCCATCAAGGTTATCATCGATGGCGGAAGTTGCCACAACTTAGCAAGCGAAGAGCTATGCGACAAGCTTCATTTGGTCAAGACGAAGCATCCGCACCCCTACAAGGTCCAATGGCTCAACGACGCCGGAATTCTTCGAGTCGAGCACACCGTGCAAGTCTCTTTCAAGATCGGCGCTTACGAGGACACTCTTGAGTGTGATGTGATACCCATGTCCGTGTGCCACCTTCTTCTTGGACGACCATGGCAATATGATCGTGGAGTCACACACAATGGACGGACGAATCACTATCATTTCAAGATGAAGGGCAAGGAATTCGTGCTTCGACCAATGACTCCAAGTCAAGTTGCCGCCGACAAGCTTTTACCTACAACACATCGTGGAGAGAATGGTGAGAGAGCAAGCCACCAAAAAGAGAGTGAGAGCCACCAGCCAAATATGAGCGACTCCACGATGAGCTACACGAAGAAGCTAGTGCTATTTGCCACCAAAAGTGAGATGAGAGAAGTGTGTGAGAACCCATCGAACGTCGTTCACCTTGTGCTCTTATGCATAGGGGAAGACAAATCTACTAACACTTCACAATCTCTACCTTTTGTGTTGTCACCTTTATTGCAGGAATTCTCGGACGCCTTTACCGATGAGGTACCACCGGTTCTACTTCACGGGATAGAACACCGCAACGAACTCGTACCCGGTGCACCGTTTCCCAACAAGGTTCTCTACCGTGTCAACCACGAGATACAACGGCAAGTACCAAAACTCATCGACAAAAGTCATGTACGTGACAACGTTAGCACTTGTGCCGCTCCGGTTATTCTATTGCCTACGAAACATGGAAGTTTTCATGCACATGCATGCTTGTTACGCAAGTGCTTACTTGTTACACAATTTAAGTTGCATGTGATTGGCTTAGAGCACCTAAAAGATTTATATGAGCATGATCCTTTCTTTGCAAATGCCTATGCTAAATGCTTGACTCACACTTCTTGGGAACATCATTACACCAAGGATGGATATCTTATGAGAGCTAACAAACTGTGCATCCCCGAGTCTTCGCTTTGTTTGCTCCTTTTGCAGGAATCGCATGGAGGAGGACTCATGGGACACTTTGGACGCGACAAGATGTTTGCTACCCTCTCTAAGAACAATTTTTGGCCCAAGATGCTACGTGACGTCTCAAACCTCACCAACCGATGTCCGACATGCCGCAAAGCTAAGTCCAAAGCTCAATCTCATGGTCTTTACATGCCTCTTCCTACTACATTTCATCCATGGGAAGACATAAACATGCATTTCATACTTGGCTTGTCTAGGACTAAAAATGGAATCGATTCCGTGCTTGTCATGGTCGATACATTCTCTAACATGGCTCATTTCATTCCCGATAACAAGATCGACGATGCTTCACATGTTGCCACTTTCTTTTGTAGTGAAATACTCAAGAAGGTGCACGAACAAATACGGGCAACAATCGAGCGACAAGTACATCGCCTCACCAACAAGATCAACGTCAACAAGGCAACAATGGCGTTTCACCCGGAAGATCTCTGTTGGCTACATCTTCACAAGGACCACTTCGCGATAGAGCACAAGTCCAAGCCTCTACCTCGTGACGACGGACCATTCAAGGTGCTCCATGGTGATGAAGATTTCGATCCGAGGTCGGATCTTTCCCAAGGGAGGGGAGATGATACGGTGTATCCTAGGGCCATCCCCATGGACCCTCCTTCACCTCATCAAGTGCCCAAAGGACCAAGGACTAGAGCTCCCGAGACCGAGGTGACGTCACTCCTAGCCCTACTTCCATACAAATCTTGCGAGACATGGTCGCTACCTCAGACGGACGTGTTGTGTGTGCTCAGGTGTGAAGAAGACCACATCGGAGAGGGGCGTGAAGATGGACGAGTCCTCAAGTTCATGGACGAGCCAATGCATCGAGAAGAGCAGAAGAGAGCTCCAGGACCCGGACATCCGGCCCCCTGGCCCGGACATCCGGCCCCTGGGCATTCACCCACAGAAGGCCAGCAGCAGCCAAGGCTACAGGGCCCGGACATCCGGCCAGGGCCCGGACATCCGGCCAGGCACGGCCCGGACATCCGGCCCCGCGCCCGGAAATCCGGCGCCTCTGTCCAGAGAGCGCCCGAGGCGCATCCACTCCAGCCCGGACATCCGGGCCCCCGCCCCGGACATCCGGCGCCCCGCGAAGCCCCGGACATCCGGCCCGCTGCCCGGACGTCCGGCTCCTGATCTGCCTGCGCGCAGCACTTGGGCCGAGGCCCGTGTATCCCCTTCGCCCCGTAGACTATATATACTCCTCTCCTCATTCCGTTTAGGGTTAGCTGAGGGATAGCTCATTTGACACTTGTGTGGATTTCTCCCACGAGACGGTGCGCCTCTACGGAGAAGATCCACTTCGGATTCAGGACCTCCTTCATCGGAGAAGATCCCCCGGGATATCAAGACCTCCTCCGGGAGAAGACTATCTGTATCACCGTTGTTGACCTTGGATCATGGATCTCCACCTTGTATCGCGAATCTAGCATTTGTGTGATTGCTTTCGTGTTGATTGAGTGTTTTCCTCTTGTGTTTTCCCCATCTTTCCCTTGTGATTCCCCGTGTTCATCGTGTGCCAACCTCCAAACGTGAAAGATCCGCTGATTAGGGTTCCACCTTGTATCAAAGCGTGGAAGAGAAGATGGAAGAAACGGAGCTGCTGCAAGCTACAGGCTCCGGACGACCGGCGTTTACCGGACGTCCGACGCGTCCCAGGCGACCGGACGACCGGCAGCCACCGGACGTCCGTGACATCTTTCATAGAACCAAAATGGAGGAAAATACCGGAAGTCCGAGAGATACCAGACGTCCGGTCCCTCCCGAGCCACCGGACGTCCGGTGTCCAGCGGACGACCGGTACCTGTGTGCTTACAGTGTTTGGGCCCGAGGCCCATGTATCCCTTTCGCCCCTCACTTACCCCTTGGTGGACCTAGACTATATAAGCTCCTCCACCTCCACCATTTTAGGTTTAGTATTGATTTAGCTCATATGAAAGATAGAGCTTTGCTCATCCATTACGGATCTACTCCACGAGAGAGATCACGGCTCCTATACGGAGAAGATCCACCTTGGATTCAAGACCCCTAACGGGAAGATCCTTCACGGATTCAAGACCTCCTCTTGGAGATGAACTTTACCTTGTATCTTTCCCTTTGTTGTTCATGTACCTTGTGATCTTGTGTGTTTGATTGTCTATTTGATGTGTGATTCGACTTGTTCTTGAGTGTTTTCCCTTGTGTTTCTCCCCGTGTTCATCGTGTTCTTTGTGGGATCCTCTCCATTTCGTGAAAGATCGACCATCTAGGGTTCCACCCTACATCAGGGCTGTAAGCTAGGATCATACACGGGAAGTGGAAGCTCCTCCTCCTCGAGGTGCCTACCTCCATGCACACCATCAACACTGCTTGACCTCCTTGAACCCATGGAAGCTTCTCAAGAAAAAAATCAGCAAGAGATAAAATAACACCGTGATCAACCTAAAGCGCTGATGACAAGATAATATGGGATGCCTCGGAAATGATCTTTCACGCTGCCTAAGAACTCACAAGGAGCAACAACAAACTCACTCAAACTTGTTTCAACAAACTTGTTTCTCTTGAGAGGCAGGAACAAGAGGGAACACTCTCAGATAAACTGCAGCGGATAACTAGCTTGGTTTACAAGGATGCAACCCAAACAATGAAACTTGTGAACCTAATAAGAATCACAAGAGAGAACCACAAGGATCGTATATGAATTGAGGACAGGCCCTCCAATCCACACACATGAGCTAACACTCAACAATACTAGTGCTCTTAGCACATCACAACCTCACAGGCTGCCTACAAACATAAACTTAGAAATTTCATCCCCCTTCACATGGAACAGCTAGGGAGTATTCATACTAGAAGCACCCACTAGTTAGGTGTGAAAACAACTCAAAATTAAGGATAAATTCGTGAGGCCCAAGCTGTAGCAGAAGCAAACTTGTTGAGCCTCGCACTGTAATTAATTCCTGGACAACTTGCGTGGAAACTTGCACAACTTTTGACTCAAGACCTCAAATGATGTACCATTTTTTAATGAAAGGTGACTTCAAAGACCATCTTTTCTAGCCTCCATAACGTGATAGAGACTTCCAGAATTAATTGGGTTTCAGTGGGAAGTTGCAGCTGGAAATTTGGTGAGTCATTTGTCCCAAAATAGGCACCGGAAGCTTCCCCACTAAGATAACGGTTTTGCCCATGTCTTCCTATGGCTGCTCTAAAGGTGTACCATTTGTGTTAGCATGAACCTCACTCTTTGATGCCTTCATCTTGATCTGTTCCATATCACAAAGAAATTGTGTGTGTAGTAAATGTACACATCATCTATCATGATGTGTATGTGCACGTGAGAGTTAGCACAAGATAAACATTGCTCAAAGAAATTTGATGCATGGTATAAGAACATGCCATCCATCATGAAAGAATAGTTGTTATGTATAAAATGATGGGGACACAAATTCAGCATACAAGTATATGGCACATCAATAGCATATTCATTCATGGGGAGCATATTATGCACACAATTATGAGAATCATGTAATGGATGGGATGAATCAAAATTTTCTAAAATTTATGATGAAACTATGGGGGTCTCCTCATGAGCAATATCGAAAGCATAATATTGAGAAGTGGAACAACATCCAAAACAATTCTTATCCGAAGCTAGGTGGCCATGGTATGGCATATGAGATAAATGATGCAAAGGGAGCATGTCAATACCATCACATGAAAAACAAATGCCAATAACTATGGGCTTTTCTTCTGTGCCATATGTCCAAAGTGGGTTTATTCTAATGGAATATGCATAGTCACTATGATGAGATTGCAAATTGGACATATTGTAGATCTCATGCATAGCATACGACAAGTCAAGCGGGATGTCAAACATGATGTGACCAAAAGAATTTTCACGTGAAATCCTATGTAACATGGCATCACAACTAATAGACTCCACATGGAAATCATCAAACTCATCATAAATGGGTAAATCATTGCATGGGTAAATCATACTAGCATGAAGCATGTGAATAGGTGGATCAACATCATGCAAGCAATCAATGTTAAGATAGTCCACTAGTGGGACAAGAGCATCACCTTCGCCCATTTTACCTTTCTCATTCCACTCATGTGGTGTAGGTGAGGCGGGAAAGACCAAATGGTGGTCATCTTCATCGTGATGGAACCATGTGGGGGTGCATCATATTCCACCATGGCCATCATCTTGTCCATTGGAAGGACGAAGTCATCGAGGATCGGCGCGTAATCATATATGGGACCTTGCACCAAATGAGAAGACACAATAGAGGTAGAGGGTAAGTCGTTTGAAATCATAGTGGCCTCACATGCCCTATTAACTTCCTCACTCACTAAGTGTTGTAGCTCACTCACTCCCTTTTGGATCCGCTCACTCGTATGGTTGGTGGGGTCACTCAAATGGCTCTCAACCTCACATAAGATGTGTGGAATGGCCTCATGAGTGGGGCTAGTGGTGGTCACACTCATCCTCTCATAGGAATGCACTCAATGTCACATATGGTGGAGTCACTCATGGTGGGGTGGCTCTCCTCACATGGAAATCGGTGCATCTCGTCATATGGGGTGTCAGAGAGATGTAGGTGCAACTGTCTCCATACTCCACTCCAATCCCCGTCGTGGTTCAAGGGATAGTCCCATGCTCAACCTCCTCATCCATAATGCCTCCAAAGATGAATGCCGTAGGATGTTGCAAATCTTCACGCTCCTTCGAGACCAAAGAATGGGTCTCATGTGCGGTCTCGTAGCTTGACTCAGAGTGGGAGACATATTGGGGCCCCGTCTTCATGTTGTTGAAGAGGTTCGTGCTCATCGCCGTGGTCGAAGGGGATGGCCCTTGCTCGACCGTCTTGTCACCTTATTGTTGTGGGTAGCTTCCGAAGATGGAAGTGTCGCCCTCGCTTGTAGGTGGTCACCTTATTGTTGAAGATGTAGATGTAGGCGAACCCACGGTAAGTAGGCAAAGATGGCGTACGTCCAAAGGTGAAGATGCCTTGATAACACTTGGCGAAGATGCCGAAGTGGTGTTTGTAGCCGTAGCTCCTTCTTGGTGGTTCTCGTCTCGCGGTCTTCTCTTTTGCTCATGAAGTTTGGCCTTGGCGTGAAGTAGAGCTTGTTCGGACTTGTAGGTTTGCGCATGCCGAGCATCTTCATCTTGATGGCATCATTTTCATGCTTGAGCTCGTAGAAGATGTCATTCGTCATCATCGTGCACATGATGCTTAGAAGTGACTTGCCCTTGATGACGATGTTGATCACGAATGTGATGATAGTCGCCATGGAGATGTGGACGTGGACGAATTGCGCTTGCATCGTTTGTTCGCTCCAAAGACTTGTGACTTGAGCATCGCCGCCATGAATATGATGAAGGGGAAGAAGTTAGAGCGGTCATCAAGGCACGTAGCTCTTCTATTTTAGTTGTCAAGTTGGCATTGAAAGCTTCTATGATATGTGACATTGATGTGTCAAAGTAGTTGTTTGCGCCGTCGTTGTCGAAGATCGCAGATGAAATGCTTTGGCTATCCATCACAAGACTCGAGCAAATGTTAGTGGGAGAAAAAGAAAAACTATACCAAATGTACCTTACCCAATGTTGAAAATGAATCAATGATCACTCAATAGTGTAGTAAGGAAATAGCACAGTTGGTACCGGGTCTTTTCAATTCTCACAGCAACACAATAAGGCTTATGGAGTAGCTTGGTGAGGATAGTGGCACAAAAATTTATTCCAAACGTTAGCAAGAGTCAATAATGTTGAAAGAGATTTACAAATTCGCAAGTGCAAGAAGTAGACCAATAGCAATGATGGCACACGGAAACACACACATGGATAGATAAATGGGGTCATGCAACCAAGGAATGGGCACAAAATGTGGAATCCATGGAAATCACTCGTGTTGCACAACTCTAGAGAGATGCTAGCATGATTGCTCTATAGGAGGATATTGCACTTGTGCACAACCTATGATACGCAAAATGTATCAACTCTAGAGAGACGCTAGCACGATTGCTCTATATGCGGATGATGTCACTACAAAAAAACACTTCCGTGATAATATGTGTTTGTCACAGTAGGTCACGTTTTCCGTCATGCATGTACATCCATGACGATTTTATGACAGAATCAAGATAGTCATAACTGTGCGGTCATAGAAGTGTTCCATGACAATATGAAAATTACAATCATGGAAGTGTTCACTTCCATGTCGATAAATGGCGCGTCATCGAAGTGCTTTCGTCAAGGGTAACTAGCATGTGACATACACTATAACGGGTTGCCGCTAAGCTATCGGGCCCGGTATTGGATCCGATAACCCGCTAACAGCGAGGACCAACGGGGATTTTTCACGTGTACAATTCTCACTGGCCAAAGGACAATGTGTCAGCTCCACATGCGGACAGATGTCTACCAACCAATGGACATGAGGCGCCTATGATACGTCGATACTTGGCACGTCCCAACAGTGTCCCATTCAGGTCAAAAGGGCAGCCCGTTTGACTTGGTCGAAGGTTAACGGGATGGCCCGTCGAAAGCCTGCTAACGGCCTACTCGCATATAGCCCATTTAGGCCCGATGACTCATGGCCCATTATGGACTTTCCGAATTCAGCCCACTAGCTTCATGTGGGCCGTCCAATATGATTCCAGCCCGTTGTAACTTCCAGCCCATGTACGGCCCTTAACGTCTTTCGGCCCATATGAGGCCCTTTGTAACTCTTGGCCCATTAACCGCCTGATGACGACATCAATATCATTGTTACACCCAGTGCCCCTGCTATTATACATATTTGACCAATTACTAGAGCTCGCGCACGCCAATTGAATTACTAGGTACTTTCGTTTCTTGGTAACGATTCTAATGTTCATGAGAATATGACGCTGGCTAAATTGGATACATTTGTGTTGATTACTAATGAAGGGCCTAGCATGCACAAAAGGGAAGAAAACTGGAGTTGGATCAAACATGGAGATGAAGGCGCGCGTGAATGGATCCAGAATGGCATTTCTAGTGCGTATTTGAGCACTTTGAAGCCTCTGTCATGACCTACAAGGACATGGACGAAATATACAAGATGCCCCTTCATAAATTTTGTCCATAGATTATATTAGGTGATGCTTCACCTTATTTTTGGGCCAGGCCCATGTAATTTTGAAATACTAAAGTATAGGTTGTTTTTAGAGTCCGTATGTGTGGGGAAAATAAAGTTAGGGTTGGTTTCGGGCCCCTGCCGCAAGGGGCCACAAAATTCCCTCTCTCTTCCTCCATATATACAGCCCTTAGGGCATCGTTTAAATTTTGGTTTTTGTTTAGATTAAAGTTCACCTTAGCTGCAACTTCGCGTAGTGCGTTTGTGTTCAACGACCAGACAAAGGCGTCAAAAAACCCCACTTGATCAATAAAGCTCACATCTTATATTCACAATATCTAGATTGCAATCTCAGTTTCTTGCTTCTTCGTTTTCTTGCAGGAAATAGACCGTCGTGGTTAGGTTGATCGTGCTCCGGCTTGGTCAATAAACTCTCGGAGTTGGTTTAGCGATTGCTAAGGCGCGACGTCATCGCACGCTCTTAGTCGGATTGTCAAAGTCTACTCATCCGAAAATGGTAATCACCATCTCATCGAAAGACGGGACACCTTTGCCTATATCAAGTGGTATCAGATTTCCAGGTTGCTTGGTGAGATTTTCTAGTTTTTTGTAGTTTAGATCGAGGTTGTCTTCATACTACAGTCCACAAAAAAGCCACACAAAAAATTAGGGTTACTTCATCATATCCGAACCAGTCTGAGCCATTGCATAGTCTTTTCTGTATTTTGATTTGTTTAATTTGTGGTTGCATCGTCGTGTCTAGTTGCTGGTCTTAGTGTCTAGTATTTTAGAGTTTCGAGTTCTGGTCACAGGTTGCCATGCCGCAGCTGCACCTTACGCATCATCGCTGCCATATACCACCATCGTCATCACCGCTTCCATATACCAACATCATCATCTCCGCTGACCTATACCACCATCGCATATCCATCACGCCAATCCGAGTCCACCTCCATTACAAATTTGCCACCGGTCCATGTTCCACCGCCCCGACATATATCCGCCACCAGTCCGAGTTCCACCAGATTCATCTCCGCCACCAGTCCTAGTATGAGTCCCATATTTACTACTTTGTTTTCGATTTTCAGATCACACGATACTTCGAGTCGTGACCAAGTGGGACTCCCCAACTTCCGTGATACCCGTTGAAGAAAAAAGTTCCAGTTTAAAAAAAACTACGTTTGGAAATTCTGGGTAGGCAGTTTCTAGACCATTTGTAGACTTTTTCGGAAAAAAGTTGCTGCAGAGCAAAAAAGAGAGGAAAAAAGTGCAAAAAAAGAAAAAAGAAAGAAAAAAAGAAAAAATTCAGAGTGTGCTCCTCCGTTGTTTACGTGCAATGCCGTGATTTTTTTAGTGTTCTAGGCTCGCGTCTCTAGTATGGTCTAGCCTAGGACCAGCACAGTACCATCGTTGCGCATTTATTCACCTTTGCATCTCTGAATTGATTATTGCTGACCTTTTTGCTACCATATCATAAGCCTTCCCAGCTCCACATACATCTACATCGTGCGTTTGACACCACCTGGAATCGCTTTGTCCAAGCTTTGAGAGTTTTGACTACAACGGTTGCCGATCACCACTTGCTGCTGGGTAAGAATTAGTAAGAGGTTGAGATTCGCTTGACGGATTTGTGAATTTCTACAACACCATCGCCACTTCCTAGTAGTCCATTGGATCATATTGTGTGTTTCTCTTGCTGCTGACCATGCCAGCATCACAAGTGGATGAGCTGGACTGGGAGAACATGACGAACAAGGAGCTCCATGATAAATTCCAGGATATGGTGGGTCAACAGGTAGAAGACGTGATCACCAGTTTTGGCAACGCACTAGCGAGGATGGATGACATTGAGAAGTCAATTGACACCAAGCTGGATGCCAAATTCACTGAAGTGCTTGCACGTCTACCTCCACCTGCTGCACCATTGTAACAACAATAACAACAACAACCAGCTCCACGTCGCGAAACAACCCTCCGCCGAGTGAGCCGTGTCCCTCTTGAGCCTGGCCAAACTGCTGGTGCTGCTGTTGATACTTCTATGGCTCCTGCTGCTGCTGAGGAGGAGGACAATTACATAGGAGATTACAAGGATGAGGTTGATCAAAATTAGAACTATGTGCAACCACCAACACCACCACCAGATCTACGCCAGGACCACCCACACCTGTTCTCTAGACAACCCGAATCTCGAGGGAGAGATTCATCTTAAGGGGGGTAGGTTTGTGATGTAGGGTGGAACCCTAGATGGCCGATCTTTCACGAAAAGGAGGGATCCCAAGGATGAACACGTGAGGCATGAGGTAAAACACAAGAGAGACAAGAAGAAAACACTCAAATCAACAAGTTTAGGTCACACAAATGCTAGATCCGGCTATACAAAGTGCAATACACGATACACGATCAACTAAGGACGATACAAGTAACGGTAGTCATCTCCATGATTAGGTCTTGATGTTCTTCTCCGTGAAGGAGGTCTTGAATCCGGTGGATCTTCTCCGAAGAGGCCGCGGTCTCGTAGGAGAGGAACCACTCAGGTCTATGATGAGCTATCACAAAAGCTAACCCTAGTACGGAGCTAAGGGACAAGTATATATAGTCCAGGAGATAAGTAGGGGGATACATGGGGTGAAACCCTTCAACTGCGTGCAGGCAGGGCGGTAGTACCGGTCCAGGGGCCGGTAATACCGGTTTTAGCAGATATAGCGGTTGTTCCGGTGCTGCACCAGCCTTGCACCTGTCGATCACAGAAGCTTGACCGGTAGTTGACCGGTAGTTGGGCAGTAGTACCGGTCGACCGGTAGTTGGGTGGTAGTAGACCGGTAGTACCTCTATCTCTGCGCTAGGAAAATCCTAGTTCATGCTCTTGGCATCCGTCTTGCACCGTAACTTCTCCTTGGCACCTGAGCATACAAAGTGTCTCCGTTTGAGGTAGTAGCCATGTCTCAAGGTGATCAAATGGGAATTCAACAAGGAGAGAGTTAACCTCGGTTTCAAGTGCTCTTGCACGAGATCGTGTCATCGATCCATTAAGCACTTGGGGAGATGGGTCCATGGGGATGACCGAAGGATGCTCCGCATCATCTCCCCTCCCTTGGGAAGGATCCGACCTCGGATCAAAATCTTCATCACCATGGAAAGGAGAGAGATCCTTGACATTGAAGGTATCGCTCACATTGGACTTGTCGCAAGGAATGTCGATCTTGTAGGCATTGTTGTTGTAGCATGCTAACACCTTGAAGGGTCCGTCGACGCGAGGTAGTAGTTTGGACTTGCGCTCGTTGGGGAAGCGGTCCTTGCGAAGATGAAGCCATACAAGATCTCCCGGTTGGAACACCATTGGTGTCTTGTTGATGTTGAGCTTGGTGGATAGGCGATGTACTTGGCGCTCGATCGTTGCCCTTGTATCTTCGTGCATCTTCTTGAGATAACTTGCTCGTGCACTTGTGTGCATGTTGATGCGCTCTTGTAGAGGTAGAGGTAGGATGTCCAAAGGGGACAACGGGTTGAAGCCGTAGACGACCTCGAAAGGGAACTTGCCGGTAGTGGAATGTCTTGCACGGTTGTAGGCGTACTCGGCGATGGGCAAGCATTGATCCCATTCCTTGATGTTCTTCTTGATCAACACGTGAAGAAGCGTCGAAAGTGTGCAATTCGTCACCTCCGTTTGGCCGTCGGTTTGTGGATGATATGTCGAAGAGAATAGTAGCTTGATGCCGAGTTTGGCATATAGAGTCTTCCAAAAGTAGCTCAAGAACTTTACGTCCCGGTTCGACACGATCGTCTTGGGTACTCTATGTAGACGAATGATTTCCCTACAAAAGAGATTTGCAACATGTGAAGCATCGTCGATCTTGTTACAAGGAATGAAATGATCCATTTTAGAGAATCTATCCACGACAACAAACACGGAATCCTTTCCATTTTGAGTCTGAGGCAATCCAAGTACAAAGTCCATGCTTATGTCTTCCCACGGATGGTACGAAATAGGAAGTGGTGTGTAAAGACCGTGAGATTGAGCTTTTGACTTAGCTTTGCGACATGTAGAACATCGGTTAGTTAGGCGTGAGACGTCACAGAGCATCTTGGGCCAAAAGTAGTTGTTTGAGAGTGTAGCAAATGTCTTGTCGCGTCCAAAGTGTCCCATGAGTCCTCCTCCATGAGATTCCTGCAAAAGGAGCAAACGAAGCAAAGACTCTAGAATGCAAAGTTTGTTAGCTCTCATAAGATATCCATCCTTTATGTAATAATGTTCCCAAGAAGTGTGAGTCAAACACTTAGCATAAGGATGTGCAAAGAAAGGATCATGCTCATATAAATATTTGATGTGCTCAAAACCAATAACATTCAACTCAAGTTGTGTAACAAGCATGCATTTGCGGGAAAGCGCATCCGCCACAACATTCTCTTTGCCTTTGCGGGAAAGCGCATCCGCCACAACATTCTCTTTGCAAAGAAAAGACTCAATGAACTCACGCCATTTAGCATGATGCTTGTTCAACTTAGTTTGACCCTTGAGATACTTGAGAGTGTCATGGTCCGTATAAAGAATAAATTCATGAGGTCTAAGATAATCTTCCCAAACACGTAAAACTCTCACCAAGGCATAGAGCTCTTTATCATATATTGGGAAGTTAAGTTGCGCTCCGGATAGCTTCTCACTAAAGTACGCAATTGGACGCTTTTCTTGCATGAGCACGCCACCTATGCCGGTACCACTAGCGTCACAATGAATCTCAAACGGTTTATCAAAGTTTGGTAGGGCAAGGAGTGGTGCGTGTGTACGCAAGCTTTTTAGCTCATTGAACGCAGTGTCTTGCGAAGGACCCCAAATGAAGGGTGCATTCTTCTTGCTCAAGGCATGTAGAGGCATAGCAATAGTGCTAAAGTCCTTCACAAAACGTCGGTAGAAACCGGCTAAACCAAGGAAACTACGCACTTGCAGGAGATTCATTGGTTGTGGCCAAGTTTTAATTGCTTCAATTTTAGTTTCATCGACATGAACACCTTGTGAAGAAACGACAAATCCTAGGAAGACGACCTTGTCAACGCCAAAAGTGCATTTCTCCATGTTAGCATATAAGCGCTCTTTCCAAAGGGTTTGTAAAACCATACGGATGTGTGTCACATGGTCCTCAAGCGACTTGCTAATAACGAGGATGTCATCAAAGTAAACCACTACAAAGACGCCTATGTAGGGTCGTAGAACAAAATGCATAAGACGCATGAATGAACTGGGTGCTTCCGATAAACCCATTGGCATGACAAGCCACTCATATAACCCAAACTTGGTTTTGAAAGCCGTTTTCCAC
Organism: Secale cereale; assembly: GCA_902687465.1. NCBI lineage: Eukaryota > Viridiplantae > Streptophyta > Magnoliopsida > Poales > Poaceae > Secale > Secale cereale. Next base: position 435,369,787 of record LR738715.1, read on the forward strand.
TCATCACCCTCTTGAATGCGAATTTGGTAGTAACCACTTTTAAGATCAATTTTCGAAAAGATGGTGGCACCACATAATTCATCAAGCATGTCGTCTAAGTGTGGGATAGCATAACGGTATCTAACGGTGATTGCATTTATCGGACGACAATCGGAGCACATGCGAAAACTTCCATCTTTCTTAGGCACGAGAATAACCGAAACAGCACAAGGGCTGAAGCTTTCACGTACATGACCTTTCTCGATGAGTTGTTGTACTTGTCGTTGTATCTCCTTGGTTTCCTCGGGGTTGACGCGGTAAGGTGCCTTGTTTGGAAGTGGTGCGTCGGGTATGAGGTCGATGCGGTATTCAATTCCGCGAAGTGGAGGTAGACCCAGAGGTAGCTCATCGGGAAAGACGTCCAAGAATTCCTGCAACAATTGAGACAACACTAAAGGTAGAGGTGGTGAAGTGTTAGTAGGTTTGGCTTCCCCTTTGCATAAAAGCACAAGGTGAAAGACACTCGATGGGTTGTCACACACTTCTCTTATCTCGCTTTTGGTGGCAAATAGCACTAGTTGTTTCTTGTCACTCATCGTGGAGTCGCTCATATTTGGCTTGTGGATCTCACTCTCCTTTTGGTGGCTCGCTCTCCCACCATTCTCTCCATGATGGTTGGTAGGTAAGTGTTTGTCGGCGGCTACTTGACTTGGTGACATGGGACGTAGCACGAATTCTTTGCCCTTCATCTCAAAGCTATAGTGGTTGGTCCGTCCATTGTGTGTGACTCCACGATCGTATTGCCATGGTCGTCCAAGTAGAAGGTGGCACACAGACATAGGGACCACATCACACTCAAGTGTGTCCTCGTAGGCTCCTATCTTGAAAGAGACTTGCACGGTATGCTCGACTCGAAGAATTCCTTCGTCGTTAAGCCATTGCACCTTGTAGGCATGAGGGTGCTTCGTCTTGACCAAATGTAGCTTGTCGCATAGTTCTTCGCTTGCCAAGTTATGACAACTTCCTCCATCGATGATAACCTTGACAGAGCGTCCATTGATGCCGGCCTTGGTATGGAAGATATGACATCGTTGGTCGTCATCTTGTTGGTGTTGGAGTGTCAAGACCTTGGAGACAACGAGAATGGGACTCGAGTCATTGTCGCAAAACACTTGATGGTCTTCTTCTTCGTTCACTTGGTGATGCATAGCTACATGCTCAAGGGCTTCCATATCATCGTCGCTCATTGAGTCATAAGATCTGTCATCATTGATGATCATGGTACGAACGGTCTTGCACTCAAATGACTTGTGGCCTCGCCCTTGGCACTTGAAACATTTGATGGAACTCGTCTTGGAGTTGTCCTCGGTTGGAGTTGTAGATGATGAAGTTCTTGGCTTGAAGTTGTTCGTAGAAGCTGGACGACTCAATGTAGTCGCATTCTTGTAGCTTGACTTGTCACCAAAGTTTGTAGATGGATTAGTAGAGGTATGAGGAGCCGAAGTCGTTGAAGCTTGGTTGTAGTAGCCGAAGTTCTTGGAGGGGAACTTGGAGTACTTGTAGTCCTCTTGAACTTGTCGCTCCGCTTTGGTTTCTTGGTGTACTAGCTCAAGGAGGGTCGTGTAGGGTTGAAAGTCCGCAATCTTCTTGATAGGATAGTTGAGTCCATTCAAGAATCTCGCTTTCGTTTGCTCTTCATCTTCCGTGATGTTGGCTCTTATCATGGCAATCTCCATCTCCTTGTAGTACTCTTCAACGGACTTGGTACCTTGCTTGAGGAGTTGCAACTTCTTGAATAAGTCATGGTTATAGTGTGTTGGCATGAAACGTGCTGTCATGACTTCCTTGATTTGAGCCCAAGTAGTGATAGGAGGTTCACCTTTTGCTTCTCGTCTCTCTATGATTTGCTCCCACCAAATGAGAACATAGTCTTGGAACTCAAGGGAGGCCATTGCAATCTTCTTCTCTTCATCGAAGTTGTGAAGGCGAAAGATCTTGTCAACCTTCAATGCCCATGAGAGGTAGTCTTCGGGATCAATGCTTCCGGAAAACTTTGCCATGGTGAACTTAAGCTTGCCCTAGCGATGCTCTTCATTGTTTGCTTGCCTATTGGGAGGGCGTTCTTGATTGGGATGATTGGCAATCTTGTGTTGCGCTTGGCGTAGTAGATGCCCATTGTCATGGTGTACTTGCCGAGCTTGTGGTTCTTTTTGAGATTGATGCTCTTGTCGCGCTTGAGGAGGAACTTCTTCTTGCATTCGTGCTTGATGGCACCTCTCTTGCATCTCATCACGAAGGAAATCCTCTTCTTGACGAGTATGTTGATTGCGAGTTGGCACATTGTGATGTGAATCACGTAATGCTCGTTGCGCCTCAAGAGCTTGAGATTCTCGGCGTTGTTGTGCTTGACGATTAGCCTCAGCATCTTGTCCTTCTTGGTATTGCCATGCTCGCTCTTGTTGTTGTTGGCGTAGTCGTTGTCGGTCTTGCGCTTGGTCAAGTGTAGCTTGGTTTTGACGATGTCGACTCTCTTGCTCTTCAAATAGCTCTTGTGAACTCTTGTCATGAAGTGGATTCCGGTTGTCATGTCGAGCTTGACGTGCGGCTTGACGAAGAGTTTTTGATGTAGGGGTACTTGAGCCATCCGTGGAGTCGGTATGTCGACTTGAGCGGCTTCGTCTTTGAGAAGATGTGGAAGAAGAACGTCGGTTGACTATCAAAGTCTGGAGCTCGTCAAATTGGGTAGACATGTTGGTGTTGATGATGTCGAATTGCTCTCTTGTTCTTGCTTCAAATTGGCGCGCGTCGGTGGCGACTTGCTCAATGTGCTCTCGCATAGCTTCACTTTCTTGATGGAGAGCTCGTTGGACACCGAAGAGATGTAGTTTGGTGACGTAGTTGTTCGATTCTTGAGGATCGTCGAAGAGCGGGTTCGAAGATGTACTTGGCCTATCCATCATCACAAGCAAGTTTGTGAGTGGGAGAAGGGAGAAGAAAATACCGATTGTACCTTGACCGAAGTTGAAAGTGGATCAATGATCACTCAATAATGTAACCCGGAAATAGCACTATTGGTACCACTTCTTGTCGATTCTCACACCTACACAAGTAAAGATTTGAGAGGAGCTTTGTTAGGATGTTGGCACAAATTCAATGCAATTGTCAAAGTGACTCAATGATGTTGAAAATGGTTCACTATTTGCTCATGCAACAAGTAGATCGCAAGCAAGAAGTAGCACACGGAACACACGCACAGATAGATAAATGTGGTTGTGCAACCAAGGGTGAGCGAAAATGTGGAAACCACGGAGAATGCTTGTGTTGCACAACACTAGAGAGATGCTAGCCGATTGCTTAATAGGCGGATACGCACTTGTGCGCAACCTATAAGAGGCAAAACGTAATGACTTTCTATCACAAGTATACTATGACTGTATGATGTGCCGATGCTTGAGCACAATATGATATATTGCTATGTCATATGATCTCTTTTGATGCAAGGCGTATGATGCTATTTTTTTTCTTTTCTATTGCTTATAAGCTTTGGGTGGCTCTTTTGCTTAAAAGCTTGTGAGCTCTTTCTTTGTCCACTTATGCATGCTTCTCGGATCAAGGTAGCTATTGTGTATGCGGGACACTCTTGTGTCACACAGAGATATGATGATGTAGTATGCAATATCTATAACTATCACTAATGTGCACAAGTGTCGTGGCCTGGCAATACTCAAATGGCTAGTCTCAATGGCAAAGCTACGCAAAGATGGTCCATAGGGTGACAATGCAATTGCAAGGTAGAATGAACAAGGTGTCGTCGATGTTACCGTCGTTGCCGAGGGTGAGCGGTGGTGTTGTCGATGTCGTTCCGTTCCAAGGTAGCCGAAACATCCAAGGAAACGGTGAAACCACAACTATACTATCCAAGGCAAAGTGAGACAAAATTGTCAAAATCGAAGCAGTGAATCGATGGTGGTTGCGGAAGTGGTGGTTGTATGCGGAAGGTTTGGTGGGATACCGAACGAAAATGGCTGGGTTAAGTGCAAGGTGGTGTGGGTGGTGGACTAGGATATGCGGCAGTTTTGGTGGTGGTTGATATGGTGGAGGGCCTAAGCAAACTTGCCAAATTTCGAAAAATTAGATGGAGTCTAATGATGATGGTGGTATTTTTGTGGGATCGAGGGTGTCGATAGCTTCAAAACGAGCTAAAGAACGTGAAAATCCGAGTTCGGATGAATTAGTTATGGCCAAAACTGTCAATCAGCCGAGGCTGAAACTGGGAGGTCCGGTAGTACCGCTTGGTAGGCCGGTAGAACCGCTTGTGGTGCTCAGCGGAAGTACCGCTAGGGAAGCCGGTAGTACCGCTGGTGTCGGGAAAATTCTCAGAACTGGATCGTGGCGGATTTGGGATGGAAATGGATGATTTCGGGGTCCAAATTGGGTGGATTTGGTGGATGGAAAGTGGGGAAACTTGGGGAAATGCTAGATCCACTCGTGACACAGCAAATCCATGGAACAAATTCAACAAAATCTCGTCAAATCAACATATCACAAAAAAAGAATTGGGGCTATTTTTGGTGGGGAATTTTTGAAATTGGTTTGAACACAACAAAAACAAGCTAGAAAACAGTGGGGAGGCTCCGAATTCGTGAGAAACCTTGGGTCATGATACCATAATGATGTATGGTGGAACCCTAGATGGCCGATCTTTCACGAAAAGGAGGGATCCCAAGGATGAACACGTGAGGCGCGAGGGAAAACACAAGAGAGACAAGAAGAAAACACTCAAATCAACAAGTTTAGGTCTCACAAAATGCTAGATCCGAGTACACAAAGTGTGATACACGATACACGATCAACTAAGGACGATACAAGTAACGGTAGTCATCTCCGTGATTAGGTCTTGATGTTCTTCTCCGTGAAGGAGGTCTTGAATCCGGTGGATCTTCTCCGAAGAGGTCGCGGTCTCGTAGGAGAGGAAATACTCAGGTCTATGATGAGCTATCACAAAAGCTAACCCTAGTACGGAGCTAAGGGACAAGTATATATAGTCCAGGGGATAAGTAGGGGGATACATGAGGTGAAACCCCTTCAACTGCGCGCAGGTAGGGCGGTAGTACCGGTCCAGGGGCCGGTAGTACCGGTTTTAGCGGATATAGTGGTTGTTTCGGTGCTGCACTGGCCTTGCACCGGTCGATCACAGAAGCTTGACCGGTAGTTGACCGGTAGTTGGGCGGTAGTACCGGTCTACCGGTAGTTGGGCGGTAGTAGACTAGTAGTACCTCTATCTCTGCACTCGGAAAATCCTAGTTCATTCTCTTGGCATCCGTCTTGCACCGTAACTTCTCCTTGGCACCTAAGCATACAAAGTGTCTCCGTTTGAGGTAGTAGCCATGTCTCAAGGTGGTCAAATGGGAATTCAACAAGGAGAGAGTTAACCTCGGTTTCAATTGCTCTTGCACGAGATCGTGTCATCGGTCCATTAAGCACTTGGGGAGATGGGTCCTTGGGGATGACCGAAGGATGCTCCGCATCAGTTTGTAACATCCCAAATTTTCGATTTGGAATGTTATACATAGATCATCATATGCATATCATGTTTTGCTTGCATTGTTGGTTTTGATCCTAAAATCCTAAGCAACTCAAGGACCCTCGGAGAGAGTTGGGGATTTCATTATTTTCATATTTGAATTTTCTCAAATATGGAAAAGAGGATTATTTGATTTTAATTATTTTATCTCTAAAATATTTCAATATTAAAATATATGAGAGGAGATAATATGACTTCTCAAAAATAAAAGAAATATTAGAGTAAAAATATTAAAACTGAATAAACTATTTTATTTGAATTTTATTGCTATTTTATTTGCATTAGAAAAAATATGCATTTTCCAAAACTGCATTTGTTAGGCCAAGAAAATGTTCACCTTGTTCTAAATATTTTATTTAGACGGTGAAAATTGATTTTGGCATTTTTAGATTTTTATTTATTTATTTACGGGTTTTTTCTGTTCTGGCAAAAAAATAATTTAAAAAAAAGTTCGCGCGCCCGACTGGGCCAACGGCCCAGCCGAGCCAGGCCCCCAGCCCACCGCCTCGCCCCGACTGACTCCAATCGGGAGTTCGACCGGCGCACATCGCCGCCGTCGCCATGTTCGAGGAGCACTCCTCCTCCCGGCCCCTTCTCCAAGGCACCCCTCCCTCTTAAATACCACCGCCGCACGCCGCCGCCGCCGCTGTTGCTGCTGCACGCCGCCGCCGCAGCCGCTGACCCGCCGCTGCCCGTGACCCGACCGGACCCGAACCGCGAGTCAACCAACCCGCGAGGTAAAACTGCCGGGTTTTTTTAGATTGTTTTTTTTAGAAAACCCGAGGTTCGTTTTTTTAGATCGGTTCGGTTTTTCTCGGTTTAGTTATTTAGCGGACGTTCGTCCATTCGTTCATTTTAACGAACGATGTTCGCCAGTTAGACGCAGACAGCGAACGTTCGTTCCTTAGCCTGTTCGTCTCGTTTTATTTTCCAGGGTTTTTCCGCCATTATTTTCGACCGTGATTTCTGCACTGATGTTTGTTTTAGTTTATCTTTTCGCTCGTTAGTCGGAATAAAGTGAAACAAGCGCCTAGATCTTTGTCTCGAAGGCATCTTCCTGTTTAACCAACTTGAACAAGATTTTTAAAACTTTAAAATTTGACTTTAGTTCAGTTTTGTAAACGGATCTTGTTTCTGTCGTAGTTTGAGTTTCGTTGCTCCGTTTGATTTGATTCTTTTTGCAAACCGGAGGTCTTCAGTTAAACTTTATGGTTAGATTTACTTATTTGAGTTTTACATGTGCATCTTCGTTGATTGCTTATGTATGCTATTGTTTGATTGTGATAGAATTCCCGGAGTGCGAAGCGTGCTAGTACGAGTCTTTAGGTTTCAGCGATCGTCAGCAAGGCAAGTTCATACTTTGATCATACTTTCCAATACCCCGTTTTCATTGCATTAGTTGTATCCTCAAAGACTTGCATGATTAGGATTGGTTACTTAATATGATGATTTGTAGTTCATGAGGTAGGAACCCATTGACTTGAGATCAACCCAAGGGATTTTTACGCTTGTTACTTATTGCTTAGCCATGTTTGTAGACGCAGATTGGTATGAGTTATTTAATGAAAGTTGTGAGTGTAATTACAACTTAGGGTTTCTTTAAGGAGGAAATTTAATACACCTCTGGGTGGATTGGTTGTGGCACCCCGGGGATGTACAAGTGGATGTCAGGGCACCTGGGGATATACCACTACTGTCCAAGGAATGCCACCCAGGCTCAAATGGATCATATATCATTCATGCCTGGAAACTTCCGTGGGCAGCCACAATGCCATTATGGGCTCTGGCATAGTGGAGTAAGTTATGTGACCTCTTTCAGTGGTAGACTAGCAGATGTAGCGGATGTAGGTGGTACGGTCTACCCTGGGTAAAAAGTTAATGCTTCTTAAATACTATGTCTCGGTCATCCGTTTCTCAAACACCATGTAGTGCGAGAAATCAAACGGAGGAGAACGAGTCGTGTGGGGAAAAGTGCACAAACCTCTACAAAGTGTACCAACTATTCATGAGTATTCGTGCCCCGGGTTATGGACATCTTTGAGTATCCTGGTATTTGAATTATGGACTGATCTCAACACTTGATTTAACTTGATGGGTTAATAATGACTTGGTTTTGGGATTGAGATGGGGGTACCATTCTCAATCGTTCATGATTTAAATTTAACAAAGTAGTTAAACCAATACATTCCTTTGTTGTAGGGAAAAACTGGCTTTATGCAAAAATGTACCTTATAGCCTCCAGCAGCCAAATATGCATGTAGTTGTAGGTTTTGCTCTTTTTCATTTCAGTGTGTTCTTGCCAGCATATTCAATGTGCTGACCTACATGGCTATAACGTATCATGTTGCAGAGTTTTCAGACGAGGAATAAGGTGCGATAGGTCGTTGTCATGCACTCAATGTTTGTCGTGGAGTTGGATGGACTCAACTACTCTTCATAGCTTCCGCAGTTTATTGTTTTAGATGGCCTTCAGGCATTATCGTGTAATGGCTTCTGCCTCTTCGAGGATCTTCGATGTAATAAAGTGTGGTTGAACCTCTGTTATAAATCCTCGAGTACTGTGTGTGTCAGCATACCAATCCAGGGATGACACTGAGCACAGAGACTTCGGTCCATTCATATCGAGGTCGCTACACACATGCTGATGGTCCTTTTAAGGTGTTAGAGAAAATAAATGATAATGCATATAAACTTGAACTGCCTGCAGATTTTGGGGTTTGTCCCACTTTTAACATTGCAGATTTTAAGCCTTATTTGGGTGAGGATGATGACGTTCCATCGAGGACGACTTCATTTCAAGAAGGGGAGGATGATAAGGACATCAATACCATTGTTACACCCACTGCCCCTGCTATTATACATACTGGACCAATTACTAGAGCTCGCACACACCAATTGAATTACCAGGTACTTTCATTTCTTGGTCACGATTCTAATGTTCATGAGAATATGTCGTTTCCTAGATTGGATACATTTGTGTTTATTACTAATGAAGGGCCTCACATGGACAAGAGGGATGAACACTGGAGTAGGATCAAGCATGGGGATGAAGGCGGGCGCCAAGGGATCCAGAACGGCGTTTCTAGTGCGTATGTGAGCACTTTGAAGCCTCCGTGATGACCTACAAGGACATGGACAAAATATACAAGATGCCCCTTCATAAATTTCATCCATAGCTTATTTTACATGTTGCGTCACCTTATTTTTGGGCCTGGCCCATGTAATTTCGAAATACTAAAGTATAGGTTGTTTTTAGAGTCTGTATGTGTGGGGAAACGGAGTTAGGATTGGTTTCGGACCCCTCCGCCATAGGCCACGAAATTCCCTCCATCTTCCTCCATATATACAACCCTTAGGGCATCGTTTGACGTCATCGCACGTTTGTAGTCGGATCGTCAAAGTCTACTCCTCCGAAAATGATAATCACCATCTCACCGAAATACGAGATACCTTTGCCTCTATCACTCGTCGTGTTGGAGCTTGGTCAATCGAAAGACGGCCCATTACTCCATTGGGCCGTTCCCAGCCCATGTTATCTATTGACCTCTTAAGGTCCCATTTATTCATGGGTTGATTTGTAGCATTCGATTAATTACGGTATGTTACTGGCCTTTTCCGCTTGTGGGCCAAATTCAACCCGTGGTTAAAGTCGGCCCGTTTGTAACCCGTTAATCCGTTGGGCCATTTTCATGGGGACTTCAAATACGGCCCATTATTGACTCATTATGCATGTCGATAGATATAAGCCCGTTATACTCGTCGGCCTCTTAAAGGCCCGTTATGGTCGGCCCATGAATGGACGGCTGCCACTCTAGCCCATTTATGGCCCATAATGTGGTCCGTTATTGGCCCATGTTTGGCCAATCGATCATATGGCCCGTAGAAGGCCCATTGAATCTACGGCCCGTAGAAGGCCCGTAGAAGGCCATGGTGAGAACGGTCCGCATGTTGCCCGTGGTTATTGTGGCCTAGTTTTAAAAAATAGGTTATCGTGGCCACTAGCAAACCGCAAAAAAAGAACTGCACTGACTACAAGCAAACAAATAAACAATACAACAAGGAAATAAATTAGCAAGCAACATACGCTTGGCTATTACGGCTGTTACACATATTACAACCATCGGGCATCAAAGTTCGCCACTAGTGCAAATATGGGGAACAAAGCAGCATATTACATACACTGGTTGTCAAAGTTGGCGACCAGTGCAAATAAACGCCGCAGCAAAACAAGTCCAGAAATGAAACCACTTCACAAGAGCTCAAGAAACAATATCCTGGGTATCCACCATGCTAGCAAGACGCTTAGCAAGCTTATTAACTTTCTCTTGTTTGGCGCTTAAATTCACCAGCACTTGCTGTTGCACCAGAAAGTATGCACTTGAATTCTGCAGGGACTTCCCTAGTCCTTCGGCTTCCTGTCGCAGCACATCTCATCGATGTATTTCAACTTGAAGTTGACACTCAAGAAGCCGAACTGATTCAGGCAGCGAGTTCGAAGAGCTTATGCCAGCACTAGTGGCCAGTAACTCAAACACTACATCAAGGCACGACTTTGGGGTTGTTTTACTATCTACAAGATAGTTTTTATCAGCTTTCTTAGAGACCAACAAGGTTGTCTCACTATGTTGAACCTTATATGCATTACTTTCTCTACCATTGCAAAATGGGGTACTCTTCTCCAATATTCTGACGGCATTCTACAAGAGGAACAAGCAGACATATCATAGGTTCAACATGTAGTATATGAAACTCGTTTTGGTAAACCTGTTCAGTAGAAGGGTGGACATGATGACAGCATGAAACAAACATATATCTATATAATATGGTCGCTGTATTGTCTATATCACTCTAGTTTATGTTGCCAAATCTAGAGACAGTGTTCAAATCATATATGTTTAAGACAAAGCAGCACAGACAGAATATAAGTGTGGGAGACTACACAACACTAACCACACTTGTAATGTGCATGACATGAGAACATAACTATTTATACAACTGAAACTGAAATCAACATAGATCAAGAAGTTAGAACAGTAGTCCAGTTAGAGAAATAGGTTTAGAACATACTTGTTGCGCCATTGGAGTTTCAATTGGATCCTTCAAATTTGAAATTAGTTGGTATGAGTAAAGACAATGATGCAAGAGCAAAGGAGTATGCACCATGGCTATGGATTCTAACCTGAGAACAGTTGCTCATCTTCTTTAAACGTGGAGTTTGGGTTCGTTGTAGTGGTCTTTGTGCTTTGTGCATTGCAGTTGCCTTACCAGCTACTCGTGTGGGGGTACTCTGTGGGGGACATGGTGATGAGTCAGCTAGAACTGGGTTACTATCTGCTGGGGTTGGGGTTAGATGGGGTGTAGCTGGTTCTCTGTCCGATGGCGTAGGGGTACAATCTGCAAGAGTGTCAGTTATGTGTGGTGGGGATAGTTCATGGGCCAGTACAACCATGGTTCTATCTGCATCGATGGGTAGCACCGTATTTGGTGAAGAACGTGTTTTTACTCACTTAGATACAAACATCACACCCTCCAATTCAAATGGATGATAAACAAGAAAATAAAATGAATGGATACGCATATGCGGTTATTCACATGTATGTTTTCTAACCAAACAGGACAACATGACACAATTTCACATATATGATGGCTAACTTAACAGGATGGCATGACATAGTTTCAGATATATCATGGATAACTAAACATGATAGAATGGCATTATTCAACATATGATGAGTATCTAATCATGATTACATGACATAACTATATGATGTATTTCTAAAATAGGTTGGGATGAAATAATTCACATACATGTTGTGATGTCGAGCATCCCTCAATCATCCCCATGGACATACCTACATCTCCTTCGACACCACTTGGACTAATGACAAGAGCTCATGCAAGGGCTATCGATGATAAGGTGAATTCGCTCCTCTCCGAAATAACACTTTCACCACACGAGACATGGCTACTACCTAAGATGGAAACTCTATGCATGATCAGGTGCTTTGATGAAGGCCACGGTGTAGCTACACCCATTGGACAAGGTGGCAAGGACGACATGTTCAACGACCAAGAGAAGAAGCCACCCGAAGGGCTACAGGCTCCGGACGACTGCCCCACACCGGACGTCCGACCCATCCCTGGCTCCGAATGACCGCTCTCCACCAGACGATGGACGACCGGACGCCAGGCCATCTCCGGACACCCATAATCCCACGATAGAACAAAATAGCGGAAATCCGAGGACTTCCGGACATCCGGTCCCTCACGAGCCATCGGACGTCCGGTGCCCAGCGGACGTCTGCTTACAGTGTGCGTCGTTTTCTTCTGGGCCGAGGCCCATGTACGTTTTCGTGACTCTAGACTATTTATAGACCTCCTCCTCCCTCTTTTTTTAGGGTTAGCATTGTGATAGCTTATCTAAACCTAGAGCATTGCTCATCCTTAGTGGTTCATCTCCTCGAGAGACCGCGACCTCCATGGAGAAGATCCACACGGATTCAAGACCTCCTCACGGAGAAGACTATCACTACTAGTATCGTCCTTAGTTGATCGTGGATCGTGTATCATCTTTGTGTTTCCGGATCTAGCATATTTGTGACCTAAACTTGTTGGTTTGAGTGTTTTCCTCTTGTCTCTCTCGGGTTATCCCTCGTGTTCATCGCGTTCTTCCTCGGGATCCCTCATTTTCGTGAAAGATCGGCCTATTATCGGGTTGTCCCTGCATCATTTGGTATCAAGAGCCTAGGTTGATAATGTATTTGGAGCCCCTACCCTTGTTTTCTAGCCATTTTTTGTTGATTTTTCCCCAATTTTGAAAATTCCCACAAAAATAGCCACGAAAGGTTTTCTATGATTTGTTGATTTGACGAAGTTTTGTTGGATTTCATCCATGGATTTGCTTTGCCATGAGTGGATCTAGCTTCCCCCCACCTTTTCCCCAAATTTCCACCACAAATTTGGTCAATTACCTCCAATTTGGCCACCGTTTCCACGAACCCTAACAGTTTTGCCTGAGCCCGAAATCGCCTAGGCACCGGACGTCCGCCAGCCTACCGGATGTCCGACGACCGGACGACCGGCAACCCACCGGACGTCTGCTGAACCCTGACGAAACTGAACTTCCTCAGTTTTCGTTCCATGTTCTGCACACGCTTACCCATTTCCATTTCCACATATACACTACCTGATGCGGAGCATCCCAAGGTCATCCCCATGGACCTACCTTTGTCTCACCAAGTGCCAACTAGACCCATGACACGTGCTCGAGCACGAGCTCTCGAGACCGAGGTGACTTCACTCCTCTCTCTACATCACTTTGATTCGCATGAGACATGGCTGCTACCCTCATCAGAGACTCTTTGCATACTCAGGCACCTCGGGAGCAACCATGGAGAAGTCAAGGGACAAGAAGAATCGAAGGAGGAAGAAGGAGGAGAAAAACAACCAAGACTCAGCCTGCCTGGATGATCCGGACGATGTGCCGGACGATCCGTCTGAGACCCGGATGATCCGGACAAACGTCCGGACGATCCGGCAAATGCGTCCAAGGACACCCGAGAGCCCAAGCTGAAGACGGATCATCCGGACTCCAACCCGGATCATCCGGACGAACCCGGACGTCCGGAACAAGTCCCGGATATCCGGACCACCCACGGCAGTTCAGACACGTTCGGATCATCCGGACGGCGCCCCAGATCATCCGGACCCCCGAAGCCCGGATCATCCAGACAAATGTCCGGATCATACAGACAGTGCCTGCGTGCATGATGTTGGGCCGAGGCCCATGTACCCCTTCGCCCCTCCTAGCCTATATATATCACTCTACCTAAACAATCTAGGGTTAGCTTTGTGTTAGCTCATCTAAAAACCTTAGTGGTTCCTCTCCTACAAGACCGCGGCCTCTTCAGAGAAGATCCACCGGATTCAAGACCTACTATACGGAGAAGAACATCAAGACCTCCTCACAGGAGTTAATTACACGATAGTACCACATTTGGGGCGGTGGTGGCGGATTGGTACCAAGTTTGGTAATTTTTACGTGTCAGTACCAAGTTTCGGGCAAGCCGTTGCAAATCAGGCTAAACTATGTATTGACAGCGTATCTGACCGGCGGGGCCCGTATGTCAGGTGTCGATGTGGCATATTTTTTGCAGAAAGCCCCCTTACTTTATATGTAATCACGTAAAGGCATATTATTTTTGCGGGTAAAGGATTTCCGTGAGAGTCTTTTTTTTCGTTCGGACTTGTTTGAAAGTTTCCGTCGAAATGGATAAATAAATAAAATATACGAAAAACAACGCGCGGACAGGTTTCGAACGCGCAACCAGCGGCACGCCACCGACACGAGCTAGCCAACCCGCCAGTCGACCGTTCGTGTTAGAATCCGTGCGGGCCTTCTTTTATACGAGGGAGCGAACGCTGGGCCGGCTGTTGGGCCAAACGAGGCCTGTAATTTTTTTTTGTTTCGCGTTTTACTGCCGCGAGTGCTGGGGCCCGTTCGCGGGAGCTCATATTTGCATATCCGTTGAACATTTTCTTAAAATAAGTTGAATATTTTAAATAATACATGATGGACTTTTTTGAATATACTATGAACATTTTTGAAAATATGAATATACGCGCTGAACAATTTCCGGATAAGCACTGAACATTTGTAAAAGAACGTTGAACAATTTATGAATACACATTGAACATTGTGTAATATATACAGTGAACAAAATTAAGAAACATATTGAACATTTGTATATTCGTGAAAAAAACAAAACAGAAAGAGAAAAACCAAAACCAAAAGAAGAAAACAGGACAAAAACCAAAAACCAAGAAGAGAAACAGGGGAAAACCAACCCAAAAGAAACATAAACAAAACTAGAAGAAGAAAACCGGAACAAAACCAGAAGAAAAAACAAGAGATAAAACCAAAATGTGGAAGAAAAAAAACTAACAAAAGAAACAGCAGCGAACGAAAAAGAAGCACGCGAACCCATAGTGGGCCGGCCCAACATGCACGCAAACGAAAACAGCTGCGAGCGTTTCCTCGACAGCTTGTCGCCCGCGCGCGTCAAATAGGAATTGCCCCCGTTGAACAAATTTTAAATACAGATTGTACGTTTTTGTAATATATGTTGAACAGTTTTCTTAATATACGATAAACATTTTTGTCATTTATGTTGAACATTTTATCAATACATGATGAATTTTTTTGACAATGTATATTTCAAAAAATGTTCAGCATGTATTATAAACTTATTGCGTAAACTCATTCTAGCATTTCTAGAAACGCATAGATTTTCTTAATAAAAGTTAAAGAAGTTTTAATGCATTTCTACAATTTATTATGTTTACAATTTTATTTTTAATACATGTTGTCAACATTTTAATAATTGCGCGTTTACAAAAATATAATTAATATATGAGTAAGTAAAAAAATGTGTTCGGCATATAATATATTTATTGTTTGCGTAGTTGAATATTAGAATGAGGATACGCAATAATTGTATAGTATTAATATTATTTATGATTTAAAAACGAGTAACTAAGGGCACGCGGCCGCGCTGGGCCTAACAGCCGGCCCAGCATGACAAGTCTAGTATAAAAGAAAGCCCGCACGGATCCTAACACCAACAGTCGACTGGCGGGTTGGCTAGCTCATGTCCGTCGCGTGCCGCTGGTCGCGGGTTCGAAACCTTCCCGCGAGCGGTTTTTCATATATTTTATTTATTTGTCCATTTCGACGGAAACTTCGAAACAGGTCCGAACAAAGAAAAGACTCTCACGGAAACCCTTTACCCGCCAAAATAATGTGCCTTTACGTGATTATATATAAAGTAAGGGGGCTTTCTGCAAAAAATATGCCACATTGGCACCTGACATATGGACCCCACCGGTCAGATACGCTGTCAATACGTAATTTAGCCTGATTTGCAATGGCTTGCCCGAAACTTGGTACTGACACGTAAAAATTACCAAACTTGGTATCAATCCGCCACCACCGCCCCAAATGTGGTACTATCGTGTAATTAACTCTCCTCACAGAGATGACTAGCACTACTTCTATCGTCCTTAGTTGATCGTGTATCGTGTATCGCACTTTGTGTACCTGGATCTAGCATTTGTGTGACCTAAGCTTGTTGATTTGAGTGTTTTCTCCTAGTCTCTCTTGTGTTTTTCCTAGTGCCCCTCGTGTTCTTCCTCGGGATCCCTTCTTTTCATGAAAGATCGGCCACGTAGGGTTCCACCCTACATCATCTATGGTATCACGAGCCTTGGTTGATCACGAATTTGGAGCCCCACACCTTGTTTTCTAGCTTGTTTTGTTGTTTTTCGTCCAAATTCGAAAATCCCCACAAAAATAGCCCCGCGATTTTTTTTGTGATTTGTGTGTTTTGATGAGATTTTGTTGATTGTGATCCGTGGTTGAGTTGTGTGACAAGTGGATTACCCTTTTCCCCACTTCCCCCACCCTCAAATCCGCCCAAAAACCACCGAAAATCCGAGAAATAATCTTTTTCCACCTCTTCCGCGAGCTCATCTCGCAAGGTTTGACAAACCCGGATCATCCGGCGAGAGCCCGGATCATCCGGCCAACCCTGTCGAAACTGCATTTTGCAGTTTTTCTTCGCCACATTTCGGCCACCGCAAAAACCCTAGACACCTTTTCCGCTATACACCCCCACTACCATAACATAACCAACATCACTAAGGTCTTACCCCTTTGTGTCTTGGATCATTTTGAGTTGTGGTTCTCTCTGTTTCCGTTTGTGTTTTGGCTATCTCGGAGCGGAACGACATCGACAAGACCACCTCTCAACCTCGACAAGGATGGTAACATCGACGACACCTCGTTTACTACCTTGCAATAGCATTGATAGACCCTCATCGACCATTTTGCGTAGCTTTCCTACCGAGACTAGCCATTTGAGTATTGTCGGGCCACGACACTTGTGCACATTAGTGATACTCATAGACATTGCATACTACATACTTGATCATAGCATCTAGTGTAGTTGAGTGGTACTACATCATCATATCTACGTGGGACACAAGAGTGTTCCGCATACACAATAGCTACCTTGATCCGAGAAGCATGCATAAGTGGCCAAAGAAAGAGCTCACAAGCTTCTAAGCAAAAGAGCCATCCAAAGCTTATACGCAAAAGCACAATAGCATCAAACGCCTTGCATCCAAAGAGATCATATGAGATAGCAATACTTCACCTTGTGCTAAAAGCATCGGCACATCATACACTCATAGCATACTTGTGATAGGAAGTCGTTGCTTTGCTCTTATAGGCCGTGGAGAAGTGCATATCCGCCTATTAAGCAATCGGTTAGCGTCTCTCTACCGTTGTGCAACACGAGCATTTTCCATGGATTCTACATTTTCGCTCACTTTTGGTTGCACAACCAGATTTATCTATCCGTGCATGTGTTCCGTGTGCTACTTCTTGCTTGTGATCTACTTGTTGCATGAGCCAATTGTGAATCATTTTCAGCATCGTTGAATCTTACTCACTTTTGCATTGAATTTTGCCACCATCCTAACCAAGCTCCTCTAAAAGCTTTACTTGTGTAGGTGTGAGAATCGACAAGACTTGGTACCAATAGTGCTATTTTCGGGTTACATTATTGAGTGATCATTCATCCATTGTCAACTTCGGTCACGGTACATTTGGTATTGTCTTCTCCTTTCTCCCACTCACATACTTGCTTGTGACGATGGATAGGCCAAGTACATCTACAAACCCGCTCTTCGATGATCCCCAAGAATCGAACAACTACATCACCAAACTACATCTCTTCGGTGTCCAACGAGCTCTCCATCAAGAAAGTAAAGCTATGCGTGAACACATTGAGCAAGTCGCCGCCGACGCGCGCCAATTTGAAGCAAGAACAAGAGAGCAATTCGACATCAACAACACCAACATGGCTACTCAATTCGATGCGCTATGGACTTTGATAGTCAACGTTCTTCTTCCACATCTTCTCAAAGATGAAGCCACTCAAGTCGCCACATCGACTCAACTGATGACTCAAGTACCCCTACATCGAACACTCTTCGTCAAGCCGCACGTCAAGCTCGACATGACAACTGGAATCCACTTCATGACAAGAGCTCCCAAGACTTACTCGACGAACAAGAAAGTCGACATCGTCTAAACCAAGATACACTTGAGCAAGCACAAGAACGGCAAAGACTATGCCAACAACAACAAGAGCGAGCACGTCAACACCAAGAAGAACAAGATGCCGAAGCTCATTGTCAAGCACAACACCGCCAAGAAGCTCAAGCTCTTGAGGCGCAACGAGCATTACGTGATGCACATCACAATGTGGCAACTCGCAATCGACACACTCGTCAAGAAGAGGATTTCCTTCGCGATGAGCTGCAAGAGAGGTGCCACCAAGCACGAATGCACCAAGAAACCCCTCCTCAAGCGCGACAAAAGCAACAACCTCAACAAGAACCACAAGATCGGCAAGTACACCATGACAATGAACATCTACTCCGCCAAGAGCAACATGCGGTTGACAACCGTCCAAATCACGAACGCCCTCCCAATAGGCAAACAAACAATGAAGAGCATCGCTATGGCAAGCTTAAGTTCACCATGCCAAAGTTTTCCGAAAGCATTGATCCCGAAGACTATCTCTCATGGGCATTGAAAGTTGATAAGATCTTCCGTTTACACAACTTTGATGAAGAGAAGAAAATTCCTATGGCCTCCCTTGAGTTCCAAGACTATGTTCTCATTTGGTGGGAGCTAATCATTGAAAGAAGAGAAGCAAAAGGCGAACCTCCTATCAATACGTGGGCTCAAATGAAGGAAGTCATGAGAGCACGCTTCATGCCAACACACTATAACCGTGATTTGTTCAAGAAGCTACAACTCCTGAAGCAAGGTACCAAGTCCGTTGAAGAGTACTACAAGGAGATGGAGATTGCCATGATACGAGCAAACTTCACGGAAGATGAAGAACAAACGATGGCGAGATTCTTGAATGGACTCAACTATCCTATCAAGAAGATTGCGGACTTTCAACCATACACCAATCTCCTCGAGCTAGTACATCAAGCCACCAAAGCGGAGCGACAAGTTCAAGAGGACTACAAGTACTCCAAGTTTACCTCCAAGAACTTCGGCTCCTACAACCAAGCTTCAACAACGCCGGTTCCTCCTTCCTCTACCAAGCCATCTACAAACTTCGGCGAGAAGTCAAGTTACAAGAATACGACTACATCTAGTCGACCACCTTCTACAAACAACTACAAGCCAAGAGCTTCATCAATTACAACTCCAACCAAGGACAAATCAAAGACGAGTTCCATCAAATGCTTCAAGTGCCAAGGGCGAGGCCACAAGTCATTTGAGTGCAAGCCCGTTCGTACCATGATCATCAACGACGATGGATCTTATGACTCAATGAGCGACAATGAAATGGAAGCCCTCGAACATGTAGCTATGCATCGCCAAGTGAATGAAGATGAAGACCATCAAGTGTTTTGCGACAATGACTCGAGTCCCAATCTCGTTGTCACCAAGGTCTTGACACTTCAACATCAACAAGATGACGATCAAAGATGTCGTATATTCCATACCAAGGCCGGCATCAATGGACGCTCCGTCAAGGTCATCATCAATGGAGGAAGTTGTCACAACTTGGCAAGCGAAGAGCTATGCGACAAGCTCAACTTGGTGAAGTCAAAGCACCCTCATCCCTACAAGGTCCAATGGCTTAACGACGCCGAAACTCTTCGAGTCGAGCACACCGTGCAAGTATCCTTCAAGATAGGCGCCTACGAGGACACACTTGAGTGTGATGTGATCCCCATGTCCGTGTGCCACCTTATTTTTGGACAACCATGGCAATATGATCATGGAGTCACACACAATGGACGGACGAACCACTATAGCTTCAAGATGAAAGGAAAGGAGTTCGTGCTACGCCCAATGTCTCCAACTCAAGTAGCCGCCGACAAACACTTACCTACAAACCATCATGGAGAGAATGGTGAGAGAGTGAGCCACCAAAAGGAGAGTGAGAGCCACAAGCCAAATATGAGCGACTCCACGATGAGCGACAAGAAGCAACTCGTGCTATTTGCCACCAAAAGTGAGATGAGAGAAGTGTGTGAGAACCCATCGAGTGTCTTTCACCTTGTGCTTTTATGCAAAGGGGAAGCCAAACCTACTAACACATCACCACCTCCACCTTTACTGTTGTCTAAATTGTTGTAGGAATTCTCGGACGTCTTTCCCGATGAGCTACCTCCGGGTCTACCTCCACTTCGCAAAATCGAACACCGCATCGACTTCATACCCGGCGCACCACTTCCGAACAAGGCTCCCTACCGCGTCAACCCCAAGGAAACCAAGGAGATGCAACGGCAAGTACAACAACTCATCGACAAAGGTCATGTACGTGAAAGCTTGAGCCCTTGTGCCGTTCCGGTTATTCTAGTGCCTAAGAAAGATGGAAGTTTTCGCATGTGCTCCGATTGTAGGCCGATAAATGCTATCACCGTTAGATACCGTCACCCTATCCCATGCTTAGACGACATGCTTGATGAATTATGTGGTGCCACCATCTTTTCGAAAATTGATCTTAAAAGTGGTTACTACCAAATTCGCATTCAAGAGGGTGATGAGTGGAAAACGGCTTTCAAAACCAAGTTTGGGTTATATGAGTGGCTTGTCATGCCAATGGGTTTATCGGAAGCACCCGGTTCTTTTATGCATCTTATGCATTTTGTTCTACGACCCTACATAGGCATCTCTGTAGTGGTTTACTTTGATGACATCCTCGTTTTTAGCAAGTCGCTTGAGGACCATGTGACACACATCAGTATAGTTTTCCAAACCCTTCGGAAAGAGCGCTTATATGCTAACATGGAAAAATGCACTTTTGGCGTTGACAAGGTCGTTTTCCTAGGATTTGTCGTTCCTTCACAAGGTGTTCACGTTGATGAAACTAAAATTGAAGCAATTAAAAATTGGCATCAACCAAGGAACCTCGAACAAGTGCGTAGCTTTCTTGGTTTAGCCGGTTTCTATCGACGTTTTGTGAAGGACTTTAGCACAATTGCTATGCCTCTACACGCCTTGAGCAAGAAGAACGCACCCTTTGTTTGGGGTCCTTCGCAAGACATCGCATTCATTAAGCTCAAAGACTTGCTCACGCACGCACCACTTCTTGCCCTACCGAACTGTGATAAACCTTTTGAGATTCATTGTGACGCTAGTGGTACCGGCATAGGTGGCGTGCTCATGCAAGAAAAACGCCCAATTGCGTACTTTAGCGAGAAGCTATCCGGAGCGCAACTTAACT
>LR738715.1:435390688-435413008 GCA_902687465.1 Secale cereale
TTCACAAGGTGTTCACGTTGATGAAACTAAAATTGAAGCAATTAAAAATTGGCATCAACCAAGGAACCTCGAACAAGTGCGTAGCTTTCTTGGTTTAGCCGGTTTCTATCGACGTTTTGTGAAGGACTTTAGCACAATTGCTATGCCTCTACACGCCTTGAGCAAGAAGAACGCACCCTTTGTTTGGGGTCGTTCGCAAGACATCGCATTCATTAAGCTCAAAGACTTGCTCACGCACGCACCACTTCTTGCCCTACCGAACTGTGATAAACCTTTTGAGATTCATTGTGACGCTAGTGGTACCGGCATAGGTGGCGTGCTCATGCAAGAAAAACGCCCAATTGCGTACTTTAGCGAGAAGCTATCCGGAGCGCAACTTAACTACCCCATCTATGATGAAGAGCTATATGCCTTGGTGAGAGTTTTACGTGTTTGGGAACATTACCTTAGACCTCGTGAATTCATTCTTCATACGGACCATGAGACTCTCAAATATCTCAAGGGTCAAACTAAGTTGAACAAGCGTCATGCTAAGTGGAGTGAATTCATTGAGTTTTTTCCCTACGTCATCAAGTACATCAAAGGCAAAGAAAACGTTGTGCCGGATGCACTTTCCCATAAAGGCATGCTTGTCACAAAACTTGAGTTGAATGTTATTGGTTTTGAGCTCATAAATAACTTATATGAGCATGATCCTTTCTTTGCAACTCCTTATGCTAAGTGTTTGGCTCACACTTCTTGGGAACACTACTACATAAAGGATGGATATCTTATGAGAGCTAACAAACTTTGCATTCCCGAGTCTTCGCTACGTTTGCTCCTTTTGCAGGAATCTCATGAAGGAGGACTCATGGGGCACTTTGGTCGCGACAATACATTTGCTACGCTCTCTAAGAACTACTTCTGGCCCAAGATGCTATGTGACGTCTCACGCCTCACCAAGCGATGCTCAACATGTCGCAAAGCTAAGTCAAAAGCTCAATCTCATGGTCTTTACATGCCACTTCCTATTCCATTCCATCCATGGGAAGACATAAGCATGGACTTTGTACTTGGATTGCATAGGACTCAAAATGGAAAAGATTACGTGTTTGTTGTCGTGGATAGATTCTCTAAAATGGCTCATTTCATTCCTTGTAACAAGATCGACGATGCTTCACATGTGGCAAATCTCTTTTGGTGGGAAATCATTCGTCTACATGGAGTGCCCAAGACGATCGTGTAGGACCGGGACGTCAAATTCTTGAGCAACTTTTGGAAGACTCTATGCGCCAAACTCGGCATCAAGCTACTCTTCTCCTCGGCATATCATCCACAAATCGACGGCCAAACGGAGGTGACGAACCGCACACTTTCGACACTTCTTCGCGTGTTGATCAAGAAGAACATCAAGGAATGGGAGCAATGCTTGCCCATCGCCGAGTACGCCTACAACCGCTCAAGACATTTGACTACTGGCAAGACCCCTTTCGAGGTCGTCTACGGCTTCAACCCTTTGTCTCCATTGGACATTCTACCTATACCTCTACAAGAACGCATCAACTTGGAAGCAAGTGCTCGATCAAGCTATCTCAAGAAGGTGCATGAAGATACAAGGGCAACGATCGAGAGGCAAGTACATCGTCTAGCGTCCATGCTCAACACCAACAAGAAGCCTATGGTGGTCCAACCGGGAGATCTCGTATGGCTACATCTTCGCAAGGACCGTTTCCCCCACGAGCGCAAGTCCAAACTACTACCTCGGGCCGACAAACCATTCAAGGTGCTAGCACGCTACAACAACAATGCATACAAGCTCGACCTTCCGCGCTACAAGTACAACGTGAGCGATGTATTCAACGTCAAGGATCTCTCCACTTTCCATGGTGATGAATACTTTAATCCGAGGTCGGATCTTTCCCAAGGGAGGGGAGATGATGCGGAGCATCCCAAGGTCATCCCCATGGACCTACCTTTGTCTCATCAAGTGCCAAGCGAACGCATGACACGTGCTCGAGCACGAGCTCTCGAGACCGAGGTGACTTCACTCCTCTCTCTACATCACTTTGATTCGCATGAGACATGGCTGCAACCCTCATCAGAGACTTTTTGCATACTCAGGCACCTCGGGAGCAACCATGGAGAAGTCAAGGGACAAGAAGAATCGAAGGAGGAAGAAGGAGGAGAAAACAGCCAAGACTCAGCCTGCTCGGACGATCCGGACGATGTCCCGGACGATCCGGCCAAGACTCGGATGATCCGGACAAACGTCCGGACGATCCGGCAAATGCGTCCAAGGACACCCGAGAGCCCAAGCTGAAGTTGGATCATCCAGACGAACCCGGACGTCCGGACCAAGTCCCGGATATCCAGACCACCCGCGGCAGTTCAGACACGTCCGGATCATCCGGACGCCCCCCGGGATCATGCGGACCCCGGAAGCCCGGATCATCCGGACAGTGCCTGCGTGCATGATGTTGTGCCGAGGCCCATGTACCCCTTCGCCCCTCCTAGCCTATATATATCACTCTACCTAAACTATCTAGGGTTAGCTTTGTGTTAGCTCATCAAAAAACCTTAGTGGTTCCTCTCCTACGAGACCGTGGCCTCTTCGGAGAAGATCCACCAGATTCAAGACCTCCTATACGGAGAAGAACATCAAGACCTCCTCACGGAGATGACTACCACTACTTGTATCGTCCTTAGTGGATCGTGTATCATGTATCGCACTTTGTGTACCCGGATCTAGTATTTGTGTGACCTAAGCTTGTTGATTTGAGTGTTTTCTCCTTGTGTCTCTTGTGTTTTTCCTAGTGCCCCTCGTGTTCTTCCTCGGGATCCCTCCTTTTCGTGAAAGATCGGCCACGTAGGGTTCCACCCTACATCACTACCACTACCACCATTGCTGAACCGCCATCAGTGCGATTTTACCTCATTTTGTCTTGGATCATTTGAGTTGTGGTTTACCCGTGTCCTTGTGTGTTTCTGCTATCTTGGAACAGAACGACATCGACAAGACCACTTCCCAACCTCGACATGGACGGTAGCATCGACGACACCTTGTATCCTCAAGCTTTCTTTCGCATTGACAACAACTCATCGACCACTTTGCGTAGCTTTCCCTTCGAGACTAGCCGTTCGAGTATTGTCGGGCAACAACAGTTGTGCACATTAGAGATCATCGAGCCACAACATATCATAATAGAAGTCATAGTGGTATATTATCATCATCTCTTGGGTCACAAGGTTGTCATAGCATATACACAATTGCTATCTTGGTTTGGAAAACATCGCATAAGTACCCTAGCAAAAGAGCTCAAAGACAAAGAGCCAATCCAGCTTGTAAGCAAAAAGAAAAAGATAAGCAAAGAGCTTTTAATCAAGAACCATAGCATCGTATTTCAACATCGTGAATCATATGGTATCACACTCGATCATCAGAAACAACAAACATATGGCATACTTGGGATAGAAGTCGTTGCATTTTTGCCTAGTAGGTCGTGCACAAGTCTCGTATCCGCCTATCGTGCAATCATGCTAGCGTCTCTCTAGTGTTGTGCAACAAGAGCATCTCCCGCTCACCCTTGGTTTGCATGACCCCATCTATCTATTTACGCATGTGTTTCCGTGTACTTTTATAGCTATTGGTCTTCTTGTTGTTTTGGCAAATTGCGAATCATTTTCAACATCATTGAGTCTTTCAACGATTTCATACTTTGGTCCACCATCCTAACCAAGCTCCACCCATAGCTTTATTTGTGTAGGTGTGAGAAATCGACAAGATACGGTACCAATTGTGCTATTTCCAGATTATATTATTGAGTGATCATTGATCCATCTTCAACTTCGGTCAAGGTACATTTGGTATAGTTCTTCCTCTCTCCAACTAACACTTTCTTGCTTGCAACGATGGATAGGCTAAGTACATCTACAAACCCACCATTCGACGATCCTCAAGAGTCGAACAACTACGTCAGCAAACTACACCTATTCAGTGTTCAACGAGCTCTACATCAAGAGAATGAAGCTATGCAAGAGCGCATTGAGCAAGTTGCCTCCGAAGCACAACAATCCGAAGCTCGCACATGAAAGCAATTCGATATCATCAGCACCCACATTTCTACTCCATTCGACGAGCTACGGACCTTGATTGTCAACCGACGCTCTTCATCTACGTCCTCCCATAGACGGAGCCCCTCAAGTCATCATACCGACTACACTTTCGGCTCAAGTACACCTACAGCAAACACTCTTTGTCAAGCCGCGCGTCAAGCTCAACATGACAACCGGAATCCACTTCATGACAAGAATTCACAAGAGCTATTTGAAGAGCAAGAAAGTCGACATCATCAAAACCAAGCAACACTAGAACAAGCACAAGAATGACAACGACTACGCCAACAAGAAGAAGAACGAGCGTGCCAACACCAAGAAGAGCGAGCACACCAACACTAAGAAGAGCAATATGTCGAGGTACAACGTCAAGTACAACAACGCCGAGAAGCTCAAGCTCTTGAGGCGCAATGTGCCCTACGTGACTCACATCGCAATGTTGCAACTCGCAGTCGACACATTCGTCAAGAAGATGAAGCACTTCGAGATGAGATGCACGAGAGGCGTTACCAAGCATGAATGCAACAATAAGTTCCTCCTCAAGTGCGACAAGAGCAACAAGCTCAACAAGAACCACAAGCTCTGCAAGAACAACATGACAATGAGCTTCGACGACGCCAAGAGCAACATGTGGTTGACAATGCTCCAAATCAAGAACGCCCTAGGAAAGCACACAATGAAGAGCATCGCTACGGCAAGCTCAAGTTCACAATGCCAAAGTTCTCCGGAAGCATTGATCCCGAAGACTACCTATCATGGGCATTGAAAGTTGACAAGACCTTTCGCCTCCACAACTTTGATGAAGAAAAGAAGATCGCAATGGCATCCCTTGAGTTCCAAGACTATGTTCTCATTTGGTGGGAGAAAATAATCGAGAGAAGAGAAGCAAAAGGCGAACCACCTATCACTACTTGGATTCAAATGAAGGAAGGCATGAGAGCACGTTTCGTGCCAACACACTACAACCGTGACTTGTTCAAAATGTTGCAACTCCTCAAGCAAGGAACCAAGTCCGTTGAAGAGTACTACAAGGAAATGGAGATTGCCATGATATGAGCTAACATCACGGAAGATGAAGCACAAACTATGGCAAGATTCTTGAATGGACTCAACTATCCTATCAAGAAGATTGCGGACTTTCAACTATACACAAATCTCCTAGAGCTAGTACACCAAGCAACCAAAGAGGAGCGATAAGTTCAAGAAGACTACAAGTACTCCAAGTTCACCTCCAAGAACTACAACTCCTATGATCAAGCGTCAACGACTTCGGCACCTCCTACCTCTACCAAACCATCGACAAGCTTAGGTGAAAAGTCAAGCTACAAGAATTCAACTACATCAAGTTGTCCCCCTCCTATGAACAACTTCAAGCCAAGAGCTTCATCATCTACAACTCCAACCGAGGATACCTCCAAGACGAGTTCCATCAAGTGTTTCAAATGCCAAGGGCGAGGCCACAAGTCATTTGAGTGCAAGACCGTTCGCACCATGATCATCAATGATGACGGGTCCTATGACTCAATGAGCGATGACGAGACGGAAGCTCTTGAACACGTAGCTATGCATCGCCAAGTTAATGAAGATGAAGACAATCAAGTGTTTTGCGACAATGATTCGAGTCCTAATCTCGTTGTCTCCAAGGTCTTCACACTTCAACATCATCAAGATGAAGATCAATGATGTCACATCTTCCACACCAAGGCCGGCATCAATGGACGTTCCGTCAAGGTTATCATTGATGGAGGAAGTTGTCATAACTTGGCAAGTGAAGAGCTATGCGACAAGCTACAATTGGTCAAGACGAATCACCCTCATCCATACAAGGTCCAATAGCTTAGCGACGCCGTAACTATTGGAGTCAAGCACACAATGCAAGTATCCTTCAAGATAGGCGCCTACGAAGACACATTGGAGTGTGGTGTGGTGCCTATGTCCGTGTGCCACCTTCTTCTTGGAAAACCATGGAAATACGATCGCGGAGTCACTCACAACGGATGGACCAACCATTATAGCTTCAAGATGAAGGGCAAAGAGTTCGTGCTACATCCAATGTCACCAAGTCAAGTGGTCACCGACAAACAAATACCTACCAAACATCGTGGAGAGAATGGTGAGAGAGTGAACCACCAAAAGGAGAGTGAGAGCCACAAGCCAAATTCAAGCGCCTCCACGATGAGCGAGAAGAAACAACTTGTGTTATTTGCCACCAAAAGTGAGATGAGAGAAGTGTGTGAGAATCCATTGAGCATCTTTCACCTTGTGCTTCTATGCAAATGTAATGCCCCGGATGTAATACTTTCCCTTTTGGGCATATAATATCTCTCCGGCTTCATCTCTTCCATTTCGGGTTCTTTGTCTTTCGGGTTTTCGTCGTTTTGTTGTGTGCGTGTGTGGCATTCATTCATATCATGTAGACATGTGCATCACATTGCATTTGTGTTATCGGTTGCATCCGGTTCCACGCGTTCCTTCCCGTTGTCCGTTTCGCGTTCCGGAGCTCCCTCATGTGTCCGTGTCGTCCCGTAGGCCTACTTTGTTGTTTGGCCGTGTAGCGTTACCGGTTTGGCGCGAGACTTGTCGTGTGTTGTTGCTTTGGTGTGTGTAACCCGCCTGTCAAATCTCGTCGCGTTTCGAGTCCGTTTGCTCCTCCAACAGTTATTCGTGTGGGCTCAAAGTGCCTCCACTTCGTGGCCCAAGACACCCCTCCAACAGCCCACTTCCTTCCTCTTGGCCCATCCTAACTCCCCTCACGATCGGATCCGTCGGATCGCGGTCGGAGGGCTCTAAAACACCCCAAATCCCTCAAACCCTAGCACCTACCATATATATAGACCCCCCTAGGTCTATTTTTGGCATCCTACCTCCTTCCACCTACCTCTAGATCTCTCCCCCTCATTTTTTCTCAGATCCACCACCCCCCTCACTGCCACTTGGACTCCCCTCCCGCAGGAACCAGCCAAGCCGCTGCTCCTGGGATCGATCACCCGATCCATCCATCCGGTCGGTGCCCAGGTCAACGCTTCGAGCCAGCGCATCGAGCCCAGCCGTCCGTCGAGCGAGGCTCCAGGCCGGCCTCGCCTGGACCACATCGCCACCACTAGGCCACTCCCTCCGCCCTCCAGCGCCTCGCCCCCGCATCGCCTCGGGTGGACCGGTCGCCGCTCTGCCTCCGAGCCGCAGCCACCGATCGGCCATGCAGCCTCCTTCCCCGAGCCTCGCCAGGCCCGGGCCGCTTCCCTCGTCGCCCGGCCCGTCCCTCCGCAGGCGCCAGGCGCCAGGGCCCAGCCCCTTTGCCCCCGCAGCTCCCGGCCTCCAGCCGCCGGTCGGCTGGGAGCCCGCGTGGGCCGTTGACCCCTCCGCGCGAGGCCCAAGCGCCGAGCGCCCCGCCAGATCCCGCCCTCCAGCCGGGCCGAATCCTTCTCCACCGCGGGCCCGAGCCCATCCTTCAGATCTGAGGAGGTTGACCCCTAAATTCATCTAAGTCCCTGTTGTTTTCTTCTGTGATGCTTTTTCAAACTGCTATAACTTTTAGTGTGGTGCTCCGTTTTGCGCAAATAGCATGTCCAGACGTTCGTGGTGATTAGCGCTACGTTTTATCTTTTTGTGTCATGCATGTTAGAGATCATCTAGGTGCTTGTTTTTCTGTTGCAATAGTGCATCCTGATATAAACTGCTGTTATGTGATGTTTTTATGCCATCTTTGCATAGTGATATCTTTTAGCTCGTTTGTCCGAATGATGCAAATGACATGTCCACGTGTTCGTCTTGCCATGCTCTACATGTTGCTTGTGATAGGTTGCATGGTAGATTTATTTTTGTCATGGTTATCCTCGTTGCAAAGTGCCATGTGGCTGTCATGTTGTTTCACTTGTTATGAAATGCCATCTTCTTGAGCTCATTGCTATCGTTGTGTTTATCTCCATGATGCATGCTTGTGTGTTTCGGAATCACCATCATGTGTACTTTAATGAGGTGCTTACCACTTGCCATGTTTAGTTTCGAGGTGACTTAAACTTGCTCTTTTAGATGCCATGATGAAACTACTGTTTCAACACTTAGTGGTTTTTCACTGTCTAAAATCTGTAACGTTCTGATGCCATGTTTGCTTGCTGCTCTAGGACAAACCATGATAGTTTTGGGGTGGATCTTGATGGTTCCTTGTAGTATATATTGTTGGATTTCCATTCTTGTTCTCACATGCTTATTTAAGTGGCTGTAGCATGTTTAACTTTTGCTCCAAAGTTTCAATAAAATTCTGCTGCCAGAATTTTATTGTCAAGTTCAATATGTCCAAGCTTATTGCTATTGATCCGTGACTCCTTTGGGGGTGCACCTTTGGACTTATTTGCTGTAGGATATGTCTAGTTTATGTTCATGCTCTTTGCCATGTTGTTTGAGTGCTGTAGCTTAATTATTTTGTGCTCCGAAGTTGCTATGTTGCTGTAATTTTCAGCTTTCGCTCGTTTCTTGTTTCGGGCATAACTTTTAGCCCGTAGCTCCGATTTCAGCGAGTCTTATATGAAACTTGATTGATTTTCCGTGTACATTCATAATCTCCTGTTGTTATCTTGTTTTGAAGTGATTTGCTTGAGTGCTATTTTCCGTGCTCCGTGTGCATCCTTAGTGCATCCATCACGCATCCATCATTTTGGTGTGCGCATTGCATCTTGTTGATTCGTGCCTTGTGTGATTGAATGGTTTAGATCCGGAAGCTGAGACCGAGTACGAGTAGGAGCACGAGGTTACCAATGAGGTTGAGCACGAGGACCCTTCTTACGATCCGAACGACTTCACTTCAGGCAAGATGACCGAACCCCGATAACATTACTATCTTTGCCTATTGCTAGTAGTTCCGCTCTATAGTTTTGCCTCGATGCCCATGTTCTTCCTGTCAGCCTCCTACTTGTAACCATGTCCATGTCTAACCACCCTACCTATGCAAACCGTTGCTTGGCTAAGTACGCTTCGCTCAGCCCTTCTTATAGCATTGCTAGTTGCAGGTGAAGATCGAAGATGCTTGCTTCATGTTAAAGTTTTGTTGGGTTATATCACACTATATAAATGCTTAAAATGAAATCATCTATATATTGGCAAGGGTGGAAGGCTAAGCCTTTTGCTTGGTGATTTGTTCCACTCATGCCGTTAGGAACCGTATAAACCGGTGTTATGTTCCTTGATTATGCGTTCCTAACACGGTTGGGGTGTATGGGACCCCCTCGATAAACCGCTAAGTGCTAAGTCTTTTCCAGCAAGTCCCAACATTGGTACTATTTGCCTAATAACTAAATAACTTGCATAGGGAGTAATTAACCCGAGTTCTTAATCAACAACCCCGGGCCAGTGCTCCTCATGAGTGTTGGTCCGAATCGGGGAGTCTGCGGGGTCACCACGAGGAAACTCGAGGATTGATATAAACCTGTAGAATCGCCCATCCGGTCGTGTCCTGAGACTTAGATACGCGCGGCTACTATCAGGGTGTCGACACGCCGGGAGGATTTGCTGAATTAGCCTTACCTTAGTTCGGATTATCTTGAGCAAGGGATTCCGAGAATACTCGGGTCTTCCCACTTTGGAGTTGCGAATCCGCGGATCGTGGGCTTGTAATGGGTCAAGTTGGAACACCCCTGCAGGGTTATGAACTTTCGAAAGCCGTGCCCGCGGTTATGTGGAAGATGGGAGCTTGTTAATATCCGGTTGTAGATAACTTGACACAATGTTTCAATACACTTCCAGCGTGTGTACCGGGACTGTCAATTTCCGAATAGGGATTCGGGAGTTGAACATGGTGGGGTTATGTTTGTTGAGCTTTAGCTAGGATCACTTTGTGATCATCCCTCGACCGAGGCTTTCTCTTCTCGCACTCTCTCACGTAAGCTAGTTGCTAGTTGCTGCTGCAGACACTTAATCTTTTCTTCAGCCTTTTCCTCTCCCAAGGTTTAAATAGTCTTGTTACCCGGAAATGGGATTGTTGAGTCCTCTGTGGCTCACAGTTACTTCACCACACCAGATGCAGGTCCAGTGGTGAGCTATCCAGGTGATGGCACCGAGCTAGACTGGGAGTACGACGAGGAGCGTAGTCGATACTATGTTCGTTATCCTGATGATCAGTAGTGGAGACTTCTACTAGGATTCGATCCGACCTGTGGATTTTATTTATGTTTGGTATCTTGCATTTGAATTTTACCCTTAGAGGGTTGTGATGTTTTATTGTATGATGATTGAGACATGTATTGTATTTGTGTGACGTGGCGAGTGTAAGCCAACTATGTTTATGTTTTGCACCCCCCTTTTTACATGAGTTGTGCAAAGATACCAGACTTGCGATCATTCCAGCATGGGGTTATGTCTCTAAGTCGTGCCTCGACACGTAGGAGATATAGCTCCATCCTGGGCATTACAAGTTGGTATTCAGAGCCTTCTTCGACCTAGGAGCCCCCACTGATTGATTGAATCGTTGACGGTCGAGTCTAGGCACACACTGAAAATATTTTGAGTCATATATATTATATCGGAGAGTAGGATTTCTTTGCTTCTCATCTCCTTTCTCTCTGGTGAGGACTCCT
Source organism: Secale cereale (assembly GCA_902687465.1). Taxonomy (NCBI): domain Eukaryota; kingdom Viridiplantae; phylum Streptophyta; class Magnoliopsida; order Poales; family Poaceae; genus Secale; species Secale cereale. Next base: position 435,401,347 of record LR738715.1, read on the forward strand.
GACGTCTACTCTTGTCTCTTCTATCTTCAAAATTGCACCAAATTTTTTTTAGGAATCTCGCGAGTATTCTGGGATTGTTTCGATGTTCTTGTGACGAGAACATTGTTCTCGATTCCTCCTGACATTAGGGGTTGTGGCAGTGTCCCGGGGAGTTGATCTTCGGGGTATTGTCGTCACAAGCATATCGCGGCAGTACTAAATACTTAAGACGGCCGACATTGAAAATCTCTCCTATACGGCCAGTGGCAAGATAACCCCGACATCACACAGTACTGGGGAGGTAGTTCGGGAGTATTGCCATAGCTTGTTATAGTGGATGCTTTTCGAAGGTCCGAGGTAGACAGTTTCCGAGTAAGACTGGTTATGTGTTGAAGGATGGATACACCTGGATGTAGGTTAGAGTTGATTGCGCGGTGCTTCCCGTGTATCCCCAACACCTGATTGCATAACTGGAATCTTTCGGAAATTCATAGGTGGGCTTATCCAGTAGATCGCAGGCATTCTTCCAATGAATGCAGGTTAGCGAGTTCGGGGTTCTACATTGAGTGAAGTGGTATTATGACCGATGTTCCGATCGGGAGTTGCATCTTAAAGGGTCCTTGGCTATGTTGATCCGGGGATTGCAAAACCCTTTCGTAACGCGTTCATATGCTTTCAGCACAAAGATGTTAGAACGAAGCTCCTATCTTGTGTTTGTTCCCATATGTACCTTGTTGTTTTCTTATTTTACCTTTTGTCCCCTATGTGGCTTCTCGTGAAGATTGATGTTATCATTTAACTGAGAATTTCATTCGTTCCTCTTGTTCGAATGATTTCATCCGTTCTATTGTTCGAATGATTATTGTGAAGACTTGTTGCAATTCATTCCATTGATTCAGCTTATACCTTCTGTCAATCAATTGCTGATTCGTGGTCATCTCTTTCAGGATGGCTCCGAAAAGGGTTCCCAACGCTAACCCAGAGGGTGAAGAGGTCCCAGAACGTCCTCCTTCCCCTCCTCCTCCGTCTGAGGCTTGGAGAGCGATTATGCAGACTACAGCTCAGAACACTCAGATGTTGATGCAGATGATGCAGCAGATGCAAGCTAATCAAGCTAATCAGGGTGTTCCAGGGAATCAAGGCAACTTCTTCAACCAGCAGCACCATGCTACTCTCAACCAGTTCTTGGCCAATAATCCAAAAGCTTTCAGTTACTGTGTCGACCCTCTTGATGCTGAAGATTGGTTAACCGACATAAAGAAGCATTTTGAGTGCAGTAACGTGAAGGAAGAGGATTATGTGAAGTTTGCAGCCTTCCAACTCAAAGACCAAGCAGCTGACTGGTGGCAGCAGTACAAAGACTCCAGGCCAGGTCAGGTGATCTCTTGGGAGAATTTCTGCAAGGACTTTCGCTCTCACCATATTCCAACAAGTGTCATCGAGGGTATGCGTGAGCAATTCCGCAACCTGAAGCAGGGATCTATGACAGTCTATCAGTATAATGTCAAGTTCCAAAACCTCGCCCGCTATGCTAAGCAAGACATTCCTGACGCCAAGAGCAAAATCTACCAGTTCCGTGGAGGCCTGAAAGATGAACTTCAACTTGCTCTCACCTTGTTCGAGCCCGATGAATTCGACAATTTCTATAACATGGCTTTGAAACAAGAGGCAGCTCAGCTCAAGATGGAGGCTTCTAAAAAGAGGATTCGAGATGTCGTTCACTCTTCCTCATCGTCTCAGATGGTCTCGAAGCAACATAAATTTTGGCTTCCTCCTCCTCCAGTGATTCGAGCTCCTTACAACAACTCCAACAACTCCAACAACAAGAACCCTAGTGGTCGTGGTTTCTCCCACCCACCCAACTCCAACAAGCAGTCCAAGCAACAGTTCCAAGCTCCAAGACCGAGTGTTCCTCCTGCCCGTCCGCTTTCTGAGGTTACTTGCTACAAGTGTGGCCAGAAGGGTCATTATTCCAACAAGTGCAACAACCCAAGGCGCCTTCCGCCTCCTCCACCTGTCGGTACCGCTATGGTCAAGCATGATCCAAAGGCAGCAAGGGTGAATCTGATGAATGCAGCACAAGCGGAGAATTCTTCTGATGTGATTTTGGGTAACCTCTCAGTTAACTCTTTTCCAGCTAAAGTGTTATTTGATTCGGGTGCTTCATGCTCTTTCATGTCTCAACCATTTGCATCCAAGCACAATGTTGTCACTTCAAATTTGCCTCAGAAGTTGCAAGTTGTTTCTCCGGGCAGGATTATGACTTCTAGTGTCTATGCTCCGGATGTATCTATTCGCATGGGTGATTATCTCTTTCTGGCTAAACCGGTGGTTCTTGGTAATTCTGACATCGACCTCATCCTCGGGATGGATTGGCTTTCTCAGCATGATGCTCACATTGATTGTGCACAGAAGGAAGTCAAGATGACTCATCCTGATGAAGATGTGATTATCTTTGCCTCCAGGGATAACACTATCAGGCTTTTCTATCTCAATGATAAGGGCGAAATTAATGCCATATCTCAAATTCCGGTGGTAAACGAATATCAAGACGTCTTTCCTGAAGAACTTCCAGGCATGCCTCCACACCGTCAGGTGGAATTTGTAATTGAACTCGAGCCGGGTACTGAGCCAGCATGTCGGCGTCCGTACAAGCTCTCTCCGGATGAATTGAAGGAATTGAAGAAGCAGCTTGATAAACAGGAGAGTATGGGTCTCATCAGGCCTAGTACGTCTCCTTGGGGCTGTGGTGTCTTATTTGTCAAGAAGAAAGATGGCACGGAGCGTCTCTGCGTTGATTACCGGCCATTGAACAAGAAGACAATAAAGAACAAATACCCGCTCCCCAACATCAACGAACTCTTTGAGCAGCTCAAAGGAGCTAAAGTGTTCTCTAAGCTCGACCTCCGAATGGGCTATCACCAAATTCGCATTCGCGAGGAAGACATTCCCAAGACGGCCTTCAGAACGAGCTACGGTTCATACGAGTATACTGTCATGTCTTTTGGTCTCGCCAATGCTCCTCCTACCTTTTCGAGAATGATGCATTACATCTTCAACCCCTATACTGGCGAGTTTGTGCTTGTGTATCTGGATGATATTCCGGTGTTTTCCAAGAATGAAGAAGATCACGAAAAGCACTTACATCTGGTTCTTGATCGACTCCGAGAGCATAAGTTCTATGACAAGTTCTCAAAGTGCGTGTTTTGGCTCGATAAGGTTTTGTACCTGGGCCATATCATCTCAGCTGACGGTATTGCGGTTAATCCGGAGAAAGTTGAAGCAATTGTCAACTGGGAAGCTCCTCAGAACGTCAAGCAACTCCGCAGTTTTCTGGGTCTTGCCAGCTATTGCAGAAGGTTCGTTGAGAACTTCTCCAAGATTGCCAAGCCTCTTTCCAACTTGCTTCAGAAGAATGTCAAATACTTTTGGTCTCAAGAGTGTGAAGTGGCATTCAAAACCCTCAAAGAAAAGCTAGTCTCTGCTCCAGTTCTGACTCCTCCAGATGAGTCCAAGCCATATGAAGTATTTTGTGATGCTTCTCTTCAAGGTCTTGGTGGTGTGCTTATGCAAGATAAGAGAATTGTGGCATACACTTCTCGTCAGCTCAAGCCAAGTGAGAAGAACTATCCCACACATGATCTCGAGCTAGAAGCTGTGGTACATGCTCTGATTACGTGGAGACATCTGTTGTTGGGCAGAAAGGTTGACATCTTCACTAATCACAAGAGCTTGAAGTACATCTTCACACAGCCGCATCTGAACCTCCGCCAGACTCGTTGGGTTGAAATGATCCAAGAGTATAATCCCAGCATTGAATACACTCCTGGCAAGGCGAATGTGATTGCAGATGCTTTGAGCAGAAAGGCATATTGCAACAGCCTTCTTATCAAGCCGTGCCAGCCTGAGCTTTGTGAAGCATTCAGGAAACTCAACCTCCAAGTTGTTCCGCAGGGTTTTATTGCAAATCTTCAAATTGCTCCTACCTTGGAAGATCAGGTCCGTGAGGCCCAACTCAGGGATACCATGGTGAAGAAGGTGAAACATGGTATTGCAAAGGGCACTCCAAAATACAAGTGCTTTCGTGTTGATGAGAGAGATACCTTGTTCTTCGAGGACAGACTCGTTGTTCCCAAAGGTGATCTCAGGAAGCTCATAATGGAAGAAGCACATGATTCTCTCCTTTCCATTCATCCTGTCAGTTCCAAGATGTATCAAGACCTCAAGCAATCTTACTGGTGGACACGCATGAAAAGGGAAATTGCCCAATTCGTGAATGAGTGTGATGTTTGCAGAAGAGTGAAAGCAGAACATCAACGTCCAGCCGGTCTTCTCCAACCTCTTCCTATTCCCGAGTGAAAGTTCGACCACATTGAAATGGACTTCGTCACTGGCTTTCCTAAGTCCAAGCGAGGGAACGATTCTATCTTCGTGGTGATTGACAAGCTTACCAAAGTCGCTCACTTCCTGCCAGTCAAAGAATCCATCAATGCAGCTCAATTGGCAGAGCTGTACACTTCCAGAATTGTGTCCCTACATGGCATTCCTCAAGTTACATCCTCAGACCGTGGAAGTTTGTTCACATCAAGGTTCTGGGACTCCTTTCAGTCCGCCATGGGCACTAAGATCAGGTTCAGCACTGCTTTTCACCCTCAGACTAGTGGTCAAGTCGAGCGAGTGAATCAGATTCTAGAAGACATGCTCAGAGACTGTGTCATATCTTTTGGCATGAAATGGGAAGACTGCCTTCCATTTGCCGAGTTCTCTTACAACAACAACTTTCAAGCAAGTGCAGGCAAAGCTCTGTTTGAAATCCTCTATGGCAGAAAGTGTCGTACCCCTCTCAACTGGTCTGAAACAGGCGAACGTCAACTTCTTGGCAATGACTTGATCTCAGAAGCCGAAGAAATGTGCAAAGTCATACGTGAGAATCTCAAGGCCGCTCAGTCGCGTCAGAAGAGCTACTATGACGGCAAGCATCGTGATTTGGCTTTCAACATTTGTGATCATGTCTATCTCCGTGTGTCTCCGATGAAAGGCACCCAAAGATTCGGTATCAAAGGAAAGCTTGCTCCTAGATACGTCGGGCCTTTCAAGATTCTTGGCAAAAGAGGCGATCTAGCCTATCAACTTGAGCTTCCTCCCAACTTCGCCAATGTTCATGATGTGTTCCATGTGTCTCAACTCCGCAAATGCTTCAAGGCACCTGAGCGCATGATTCCGTTTGAAGAGATTGATCTTCAACAAGACCTGTCTTACCGAGAGCATCCCGTTGCTATTCTCGAAGAAACCGAGCGCAAGACCCGCAACAAGTCCATCAAATTCTTGAAAGTTAAATGGTCACATCACACCGACCAAGAGGCTACGTGGGAACGAGAAGATCATCTTCGTTCCGAGTACCCCTCCTTTTTCCAGTCCTAAATCTCGGGACGAGATCTTTTTGTAGTAGAGGAGAGTTGTAATGCCCCGGATGTAATACTTTCCCTTTTGGGCATATAATATCTCTCCGGCTTCATCTATTCCATTTCGGGTTCTTTGTCTTTCGGGTTTTTGTCGTTTTGTTGTGTGTGTGTGTGGCATTCATTCATATCATGTAGACATGTGCATCACATTGCATTTGTGTTGTCGGTTGCATCCGGTTCCACGCGTTCCTTCCCGTTGTCCGTTTCGCGTTCCGGAGCTCCCTCACGTGTCCGTGTCATCCCGTAGGCCTACTTTGTTGTTTGGCCGTGTAGCGTTACCGGTTTGGCGCGAGACTTGTCGTGTGTTGTTGCTTTGGTGTGTGTAACCCGCTTGTCAAATCTCGTCGGGTTTCGAGTCCGTTTGCTCCTCCAACAGTTATTCGTGTGGGCTCAAAGTGCCTCCACTTCGTGGCCCAAGACACCCCTCCAACAGCCCACTTCCTTCCTCTTGGCCCATCCTAACTCCCCTCGCGATCGGATCCGTCGGATCGCGATCAGAGGGCTCTAAAACACCCCAAATCCCTCAAACCCTAGCACCTACCATATATATAGACCCCCCTAGGTCTATTTTTGGCATCCTACCTCCTTCCACCTACCTCTAGATCTCTCCCCCTCATTTTTTCTCAGATCCACCACCCCCCTCACTGCCACTTGGACTCCCCTCCCGCAGGAACCAGTCGAGCCGCCGCTCCTGGGATCGATCACCCGATCCATCCATCCGGTCGGTGCCTAGGTCAACGCTTCGAGCCAGCGCCTCGAGCCCAGCCGTCCGTCGAGCGAGGCTCCAGGCCGGCCTCGCCTGGACCACATCGCCACCACTGGGCCGCTCCCTCCGCCCTCCAGCGCCTCGCCCCCGCCAGATCCCGCCCTCCAGCCGGGCCGAATCCTTCTCCACCGCGGGCCCGAGCCCATCCTTCAGATCTGAGGAGGTTGACCCCTAAATTCATCTAAGTCCCTGTTGTTTTGTTCTGTGACGCTTTTTCAAACTGCTATAACTTTTAGTGTGGTGCTCCGTTTTGCGCAAATAGCATGTCCAGATGTTCGTGGTGATTAGCACTACGTTTTATCTTTTTGTGTCATGCATGTTAGAGATCATCTAGGTGCTTGTTTGTCTGTTGCAATAGTGCATCCTGATATAAACTGCAGTTATGTGATGTTTTTATGCCATCTTTGCATAGTGATATCTTTTAGCTCGTTTGTCCGAATGATGCAAATGACATGTCCACGTGTTCGTCTTGCCATGCTCTACATGTTGCTTGTGATAGGTTGCATGATAGATTTATTCTTGTCATGGTTATCCTCGTTGCAAAGTGCCATGTGGCTGTGATGTTGTTTCACTTGTTATGAAATGCCATCTTGTTGAGCTCATTGCTATCGTTGTGTTTATCTCCATGATGCATGCTTGTGTGTTTCGGAATCACCATCATGTGTACTTTAATGAGGTGCTTACCACTTGCCATGTTTAGTTTCGAGGTGACTTAAACTTGCTCTTTTAGATGCCATGATGAAACTGCTGTTTCAACACTTAGTGGTTTTTCACTAAGTCTGAAATCTGTAACGTTCCGATGCCATGTTTGCTTGCTGCTCTAGGACAAACCATGATAGTTTTGGGGTGGATCTTGATGGTTCCTTGTAGTATATATTGTTGGCTTTCCATTCTTGTTCTCACATGCTTATTTAAGTGGCTGTAGCATGTTTAACTTTTGCTCCAAAGTTTCAATAAAATTCTGCTGCCAGAATTTTATTGTCAAGTTCAATATGTCCAAGCTTATTGCTATTGATCTGTGACTCCTTTGGGGGTGCACCTTTGGACTTATTTGCTGTAGGATATGTATAGTTTATGTTCATGCTCTTTGCCATGTTGTTTGAGTGCTGTAGCTTAATTATTTTGTGCTCCGAAGTTGCTATGTTGCTGTAATTTTCAACTTTCGCTCGTTTCTTGTTTCGGGCATAACTTTTCGCCCGTAGCTCCGATTTCAGCGAGTCTTATATGAAACTTGATTGATTTTCCGTGTAGATTCATAATCTCCTGTTGTTATCTTGTTTTGAAGTGATTTGCTTGAGTGCTATTCTCCGTGCTCCGTGTGCATCCTTAGTGCATCCATCATGCATCCATCATTTTGGTGTGCGCATTGCATCTTGTTGATTCGTGCCTTGTGTGATTGAATTGTTTAGAGCCGGAAGCTGAGACCGAGTACGAGTAGGAGCACGAGGTTACCAACGAGGTTGAGCACGAGGACCCTTCTTACGATCCGAACGACTTCACTTCAGGCAAGATGACCGAACCCCGATAACATTACTATCTTTGCCTATTGCTAGTAGTTCCGCTCTATAGTTTTGCCTCGATGCCCATGTTCTTCCTGTCAGCCTCCTACTTGTAACCATGTCCATGTCTAACCACCCTACCTATGCAAACCGTTGCTTGGCTAAGTACGCTTCGCTCAGCCCTTCTTATAGCATTGCTAGTTGCAGGTGAAGATCGAAGATGCTTGCTTCATGTTAAAGTTTTGTTGGGTTATATCACACTATATAAATGCTTAAAATGAAATAATCTATATATTGGCAAGGGTGGAAGGCTAAGCCTTTTGCTTGGTGATTTGTTCCACTCATGCCGTTAGGAACCGTATAAACCGGTGTTATGTTCCTTGATTATGCGTTCCTAACACGGTTGGGGTGTATGGGACCCCCTCGATAAACCGCTAAGTGCTAAGTCTTTTCCAGCAAGTCCCAACATTGGTACTATTTGCCTAATAACTAAATAACTTGCATAGGGAGTAATTAACCCGAGTTCTTAATCAACAACCCCGGGCCAGTGCTCCTCATGAGTGTTGGTCCGAATCGGGGAGTCTGCGGGGTCACCACGAGGAAACTCGAGGATTGATATAAACCTGTAGAATCGCCCATACGGTCGTGTCCTGAGACTTAGATACGCGCGGCTACTATCAGGGTGTCGACACGCCGGGAGGATTTGCTGGATTAGCCTTACCTTAGTTCGGATTATCTTGAGCACGGGATTCCGAGAATACTCGGGTCTTCCCACTTTGGAGTTGCGACTCCGCGGATCATGGGCTTGTAATGGGTCAAGTTGGAACACCCCTGCAGGGTTATGAACTTTCGAAAGCCGTGCCCGCGGTTATGTGGTAGATGGGAGCTTGTTAATATCCGGTTGTAGATAACTTGACACAATGTTTCAATACACTACCAGCGTGTGTACCGTGACTATCAATTTCCGAATAGGGATTCAGGAGTTGAACACGGTGGGGTTATGTTTGTTGAGCTTTAGCTAGGATCACTTCGTGATCATCTCTCGACTGAGGCTTTCTCTTCTCGCACTCTCTCACGTAAGCTAGTTGCTAGTTGCTGCTGCAGACACTTAATCTTTTCTTCAGCCTTTTCCTCTCCCAAGGTTTAAATAGTCTTGTTACCCGGAAATGGGATTGTTGAGTCCTCTGTGGCTCACAGTTACTTCACCACACCAGATGCAGGTCCAGTGGTGAGCTATCCAGGTGATGGCACCGAGCTAGACTGGGAGTACGACGAGGAGCGTAGTCGATACTATGTTCGTTATCCTGATGATCAGTAGTGGAGACTTCTACTAGGATTCGATCCGACCTGTGGATTTTATTTATGTTTGGTATCTTGCATTTGAATTTTACCCTTAGAGGGCTGTGATGTTTTATTGTATGATGATTGAGACATGTATTGTATTTGTGTGACGTGGCGAGTGTAAGCCAACTATGTTTATGTTTTCCACCCCCCTTTTTACATGAGTTGTGCAAAGATACCAGACTTGCGATCATTCCAGCATGGGGTTATGTCTCTAAGTCGTGCCTCGACACGTAGGAGATATGGCTCCATCCTGGGCATTACAGCAAAGGGGAAGAAAACCTACTAACACTTCACTACCTCTACCTTCAGCGTTGTCTCAAGTGTTGCAGGACTTCCAAGATGTCTTTCCGGATGAGCTACCTCCGGGACTACCTCTTCTTCATGGCATCGAGCACCGCATCGACCTCATCCCTGGAGCACCTCTTCCTAACAAGGTCCCATACCGTGTCAACCTAGTAGAGACCAAGGACATCCTACGGCAGGTCCAACAACTCATCGACAACGGACACGTCCGTGAAAGCATGAGCCCTTGTGCCGTTCCGGTAATCCTTGTCCCCAAGAAAGATGGTACTTTCCGCATGTGTCATCCCATTAATGCTATCACCACACCCAATACCGCGCTTAGATGATATGCTTGATGAGCTTAGCGGAGCCACAATCTTTTCCAAGATTGACCTCAAAAGTGGCTATTACCAAATTTGCATACAAGAGGGTGATGAGTGGAAAACCGCCTTCAAAACGAACTTCGGGTTATATGAATGGCTTGTTATGCCTATGGGTCTATCCGAGGCACTTGACACATTTATGAGAATGGTGCACTTTGTTCTTAGGCCATACATCGGAGTCTTTGTAGTAGCCTACTTTGATGACATCCTCGTTTTTAGAAAGTCTCTCAAAGACCATGTGAATCATCTTCGCACCATTTTGCAAACCCTCCGCAAGGAGAAACTTTATGTAAATATGGAAAAGTGCAAATTTGGTGTAGATAAACTTGTGTTCTTAGGATTTGTTGTGTCATCCAAAGGTGTGCATGTAGACGAGACTAAAATTGAAGCTATTAAAACGTGGCCAACACCAACGAACTTGCATCACGTGTGTAGTTTCCTAGGCCTTGCCGGATTCTATCGACGCTTTGTCAAGGACTTTAGCACGATCTCTATGCTCTTGCATGCTTTGAGCAAGAAGAACACACCCTTTGTTTGGGGTCCTTCGCAAGACACCGCATTCAATGAACTAAAAAACTTGCTTACCCACGCACTGCTTCTTGCACTACCTAACTTTGACAAACTGTTTGAGATACATTGTGACGCTAGTGATACCGGCATAGGAGGCTTGTTAATGCAAGAAAAGCGCCCGATTGCATATTTTAGTGAAAAACTATCCAGAGCGCAACTTCACTACCCCATCTATGATAAAGAGCTCTATGCCTTAGTGAGAGTTTTGCGTGTTCGGGAACACTATCTTTGACCTCATGAATTCATTCTTCGCACGGACCATGAGACGCTCAAGTATCTCAAGGGTCAAACTAAGTTGAACAAGCGTCATGCTAAGTGTAGTGAGTTCATAGAGTCTTTTCCCTATGTCATCAAGTTAATCAAAGGCAAAGAGAATGTTGTGACATATGCCCTTTCCCGCAAATGCATGCTCGTTACTCAACTTGAGTTGAATGTTATTGGCTTTGAGCACATAAAAGACTTGTATGAGCATGATCCTTTCTTTGCAAACCCTTATGCCAAATGTGTGATGCACACCTCTTGGGAATGATATTATATCAGGGATGGATATCTTATGAGAGCTGACAAACTTTGCATTTCCGAGTCATCTCTTCGTTTGCTCCTTTTACAGGAATCTCATGAAGGAGGACTTATGGGACATTTCGGATGTGACAAGACATTCACAACTGTAACATCCCTAATTTTCAATTTGGAATGTTATACATTAGATCATTATGCATATCATATTTTCTTGCTTTTGGTGATCCGAGAAAATCCTAAGCAACTCAAGGACCCTCGGAGAGAGTTGGGGATTTCTAAATTATCATATTTGAGGTTTCTCAAATATTGAAAATAGCATCGTTTGATTTTATTTAACTTTTCTTCAAGTATTCCTATCATAAAGATATGAGAGAGGGAGTAAAATGACTCTCCGAAAATAAAGAAATACGGAAGATTTAATAAAAAGATCAAATAAGTTTTATTTGGAGTTTATTTGGATTTTATTTGAATTAGGAAAAATTGCATGTTTTCCAAAATGCATTTTAGTGCCAAGAAAATGTTCATCTCGTTCTAAATATTCCATTTAGACAGTGAAAATTTGTTTTGGCAATTTCTAGATTTTATTTTATTTTTCTAGAGTTATTTTAGCACCGGCGTATATATATATATATATATATATAAAATAGGGGGACCCGACCCGACTGGGCCGAAGCCCAGCCGAGACAGGCCCGTCGCCCGCCGCGCCGCCTTCCCCGCGCCGCCGCCCGTGGCCGCATCGGACTCCACCGTCGCCGCCATGGCTTGCCCCTTCCCCAAGCTAGCCACCCCCCTCCTATATATATAGCCACCCCCCCTCCAACCACCGCACCCCGCCGCCTCGCCGCAAGCCACCGCCGC
>LR738715.1:435423172-435490846 GCA_902687465.1 Secale cereale
CCGCCGCCGCGACGCCCGCCCCGCCGCCGCACACCGCACCCCGCCGCCAGCCGCCGCCCTCGCCGCCAGCCACCGCGCCGACCGCCGCCGCCGCTGCCGCCCCTCGCCGCCCCACCGCAGCAGCCCCGCCACCCGCCGTCGCCGGAAGCCGCCGCCGCCGGCTGTTTTCGACGAGGTAGCCGCCGCCCGGTTTTCTTTAGAAGACCGTTGGTTTTTTTAGAACCCCTAGTCGTTTTTTTAGATCGGTTTCTGTTTTTATTCTCTGGTTTAGTTAAGTAGTAAACGTTCACCCGTTCGTTCGTTCTAACGAACGAATTCGTCGTTTAGTCTCAGCTGACGAACGTCCATTCGTTAAGCTGTTTTAGATTTGTTTTTCGCAGTTATTTTCTGATCACGATCTCTGATCCGATCTTCTTTTTAGTTTATCTTTTCGCTCGTTTATCGGAATCAGGTGATTCAAGTGCCTGGAGTTTCATCTCAAAATTCTCTTTCCGTTTAACCTAGTCGCTGAAGCGTTTGCCTCTATTAAATTTGGACTTAGGTCCAGATTGGTTCGGTAGTTGTTTCTCTTTCGTCGTTTGTCTTTCGTTGCTTTTCTTTTGCCGTTCTTTTGCAAACCGGAGTTCTTAAGTTGAACTTTCTAGTTAGATCTCTTATTCGAGTTTTACCCGTGCATTAGTTAAGTACTTATTGTGTGCTTTTTTGATTGCGATAGAGTACCCGGAGTGTGCCGCTTGCTACTTTGAATCTCTAGGTCTTGTGGATCATCAGCAAGGCAAGTAACACTTTGATCATACTTTCCAATTACCCAGTTTTCATTGCATTAGTCAAACCCTCACACATTGCATGAGTAGGATCAATTAACTTGTGGGACTAGGAAGTAGATTGAGGTAGTACCTATTACCTGCACTACATTCAAACCTTTGGGAGTTACTTCTACGTTTGCTGTTAGGACATGCTATGCTCGTAGACGTGGATTGGGTGAGTGTATCCATTACAGATGTGAGTTTGATAATTAATGGTTCAACTTAAGGTGGCAACTTTAATACACATCTGGGTGGATTGAGGCATCTGGGTATTCCAGGGATTGCTTGTTTTTCTTTTGGACCGCCACCCAGGCTCAAAGGGATCATGAGATTATTCATACTAGAAACTTCCGTGTGCAGCCACAATGCTATTATGGGCTCTAGCATAGTATGAGTAAGTCGTGCAAACTCTTACAGTGGTGGACTAGCAGATGTAGGGGATGTAGGTTGGTACGGTCCACCCGGACGTAAGGTGCTAGCGCTTCTGAAAGACTGTGTCTCGGTCATCGGTTTCTCAAACATCATGCAGTGCGAGAAATCAAACAGAGGTGATCGGGTCTTGTGGGGAAAAGTTCACAAACCTCCGCAGAGTGTACAAACTGATCATGATTAGCCGTGTCCTCGGTTACGGACGTCTTGAGTATCTAGTACTTGGATATCATGTGAATCGCATCATGTTAGTTTAATTAATTTTGTTGGGTTTGATGATGAACTTTAATTGGGGTTGAGAGGATGTCTATCTTCTCAACAATGTTTCAACTACCATGATAGTTAAACTAAAATTTATTCCTTTGAAGTAGGGAAAAACTGGCTTTACGCGAAAACTGTAACCATAGAGCTTTCCACCAGCCATATTGCATATAGTATAGCTTTACTTTCATTTGCTCTCTTGTGTTACTTTGCCAGCATATTCCATGTGCTGACCCGTTTTCGGGCTGCAACGTTTCATGTTGCAGACTTTTCAGACGACGAGTAAGGTGCCTTTTAGGTCGTGGTTCTATACTCAGTGATGCCGTTGGAGTTGATGGACTCACTTATCTTCCAAGCCTTCCGCTGTTATCGTGTTAGATGGCCTTCAACCATTTTTATTGTAATAAGTTCATCGCTGGAACTATCGTTTAATAAGTGTGTGATTGCTACTCTGTTATAAATCCTTCAAGTACTGTGCGTGTCAACATTACTGATCCAGGGATGACACTGATGCACAGAGATCAGACTGTTTGAGGTCTGGTCGCTACAACAACGCTCTCCAAGAATTACTTTTGGCCCAAGATGTTATGTGATGTCTCACGCTTCACCAACCGGTGCTCTATATGCCGCAAAGCTAAGTCCAAAGCTCAATCCCATGGTCTTTACATGCCACTACCTATTCCATACCAACCATGGGAGGACATTAGCATGGACTTTGTACTTGGTTTGCTTAGAACTCAAAATGGGAATGATTTCTTGTTTGTTGTTGTGGATAGATTTTCCAATATGGATCATTTCATTCCTTGCGACAAGATAGACGATGTTGCACATGTTGTGAATCTCTTTTGTAGGGAAATCTTACGCCTACATGAAGTGCCCAAGACGATCGTCTCGGACCACGATGTCAAGTTCTTGAGCTACTTTTGGAAGAATCTATGCTCCAAACTAGGCATCAAGCTTCTATTCTCATCGGCGTACCATCCACAAATGGACGGCCAAACGGAGGTGACGAATCGGACGCTATCGACGCTTCTTAGCATGTTGATCAAGAAAAACATCAAGGAATGGGAGCAATGCTTACCAATCATCCAGTACGCCTAGAACCATGCAAGACACTCGACAACCGGCAAGTCCCCCTACGAGGTCATCTACGGCTTCAACCCTTTGTCCCCATTGGACATTCTCCATCTACCTCTACAGGTGTGCACCAACATGGACGCAAGTGCTCGAACAAGTTATCTCAAGAAGATGCATGAAGATACAAGGGCAACAATCGAGCGCCAAGTACATCGCCTCACCACCAAGCTCCACGTCAACAAGACACCAATGGTGTTCCAACCGGGAGATCTCGTATGGCTACATATTCGCAAGGACCGCTTCCCCAATGAGTGCAAGTCCAAACTCCTACCTCGAGCAGATGGACCCTTCAAGGTGTTAGCACGCTACAACAACAATGCTTACAAGATCGACATCCCACACAAAGAGTACAATGTGAGCGATACCTTCAACGTCAAGGATCTCTCTCCTTTCCATGGTGATGAAGATTTTGATCCGAGGTCGGATCTCTCCCAAGGGGGGGAGATGATGCGGAGCATCCCTCAAGCATCCCCATGGACATACCTACATCTCCTTCAACACCACTTGGACCAATGACAAGAGCTCGTGCAAGGGCTATCGAAGATAAGGTGAACTCGCTCTTCACCAAAATACCACTTTCACCGCACGAGACATGGCTACTACCTAAGACGGAAACTCTATGCATGATCAGGTGCATGGATGAAGGCCACGGTGTAGCTACACCCATTGGGCAAGGTGGCAAGGACGGCAAGTTCAACGACCAAGAGAAGAAGCCACCCGAAGGGCTGCAGGCTCCGGACGACCGCCCCACAACGGACGCCTGACCCATCCCAGGCCCCAGACGACCGGCGACTGGACGTCTGGCCATCTCCGGACGCCCGTAATCCCATGACAGAACAAAATAGTGGAAATCCTAGGACTTCCGGACGTCCGGTCCCTCACGAGCCACTGGACGTCCGGTGCCCAGCGGACGTCCACTTCCTGTGCGCGTTGTTTCCTTCCGGGCTGAGGCCCATGTATGTTTTCATGACTCTAGACTATTTATAGACCTCCTCCTCCCTATTTTTAGGGTAAGCATTGTGATAGCTCATCTAAACCTAGAGTATTGCTCATCCTTAGTGGTTCATCTCCTCGGGAGACCGCGGCCTCCACGGAGAAGATCCACATGGATTCAAGACCTCCTCATGAAGAAGAATACAAGACCTCCTCACGGAGAAGACTATCGCTACTTGTATCGTCCTTAGTTGATCGTGGATCGTGTATCACTCTTTGTGTTTCCGGATCTAGCATATGTGTGACCTAAACTTGTTGGTTTGAGTGTTTTCCTCTTGTCTCTCTCGTGTTATCACTCGTGTTTATCGTGTTGTTCCTCGGGATCCCTCCTTTTCGTGAAAGATCGGCCTATTATCGGGTTGTCCCCGCATCATTTTGGCTAAGTATATAGCATGGCATGATATAATTCACATAATTGATTGATATACTAAGCAGCTGGCACTCGGATATATGATCTGTAAACTAAGCAGATAGCATTTTAACATTGTGTAGATGATGTCTAAACTAAGCAATGTAGGACACCGTATGCATGATATGAAAAATATAAACATTGCAAGTTAAGAGCATACACCTCAGGTGTGACATATGACTGGTCATCTTTCTTTGAATCATCCTATGAGGAGCTACCTGTAACCATTGAGATATATGCTTCAACAGGTATCATTGTCTGCTCTGAAGACCTTGTTTTCACTCCAAATTTTTCCATAACCGACTCAAGTGGCTGATGCACATGAAGAGTAGTTCAATATACAAAGATTGTTTACAAACGGAATACGTAATGAAAAAAAGGATGACATGAGATAATTCACATATATGATGCGTGGCTACATACTATGGCGTTGCATAATTCACATATAAGATAACTGGCTAAAAAAGATGTCATTAGATAATTCACATATCTGATATAGAAATTAAACAGGAGGCAATCACACAAAGCATGTTTAATCTAAGCAGATGGCGTAGCAATGCAAGACACCATATGCATGATATGAGCAATAGAACCCTGCCAAGTTAGAGCATACACATTGGGGGAAATACGACTGGTCATTTGTCTCTGAATCCTCCTCTGAGGAGCTATCTGTAACCAGCAAGAATTCTGCATCAAGAGGTTGCATTGACTGATCAAAGGACCTTGTTTTCACTCCAGATTTTCCCATCACTGACTCAAATGGCTGATGCACAGGAAGAGTAGATGAATGTACAAACATTGTCGACAAACGGAATACATGATGGAAAAAATAGTATGGCACAATACAATTCACATATATAATGACTGGATAAACGGGATGGCATTGCATGATTCACATATATGATGCTTGGCTAAACAAGACGGCATTGCATAATTCACATATATAATATAGAAACCAAACATGTGGCATTCACACAAAGCAAATCTAAACTAAGTTGATGACTTATAAGATGTACTCCCTCCGTCCCAAAATAAGTGACTCAACTTGTACTAGAGATGTAGGGTGGAACCCTAGATGGCCGATCTTTCACGAAAAGGAGGGATCCCACGAGGAACACGATGAACACGGGGACGAACAAGGAGAAAACACAAGGGAAAACACTCAAGAACAAGTCCAATCGCACATCCAGTAGACAATAAAACACACAAGATCACAAGGTACATGAACAACAAAGGGAAAGATACAAGGTAGAGTTCATCTCCAAGAGGAGGTCTTGAATCCGTGAAGGATCTTCCCGTTAGGGGTCTTGAATCCAAGGTGGATCTTCTCCGTAGAGGGGCCGCGGTCTCTCTAGTGGAGTAGATCCGTAATGGATGAGCAAAGCTCTAGTCTAAAATGAGCTATCACATTTGCTGACCCTAGAAAAGAGGAGGGGAAGAGTATATATAGTTCTAGTACAAGTGGGGGCGAAGGGAAAGGGATACATGGGCCTCCGGCCCGGTTAGGCACGCGTAGGTGCCAGACGTCCGGGCTGGCGGCCGGATGTCTGGGGCTTCGGGGCGAGTCGGATGTCCGGGGTCACGGCCGGATGTCAGGGCTGGCTCGATCCAGCTTCTGTGAAGGATGGTCCGGATTTCCGGGAGGAGTGCGGATGTACGGCCGTTGCTGAAGCGCCGGATGTCTGGGCTGGGCGCCGGATGTCCGGCCGCTGAAGCTTTTGTCCGTCTGTGGTGCAGCTCCTGCGCGGCTGTCCAGGCGCACGATGTCCCTTTGGCCCGGATGTCCGGCCGCTGTAGTATCACCAGCTCCGTCTTCTTCCGTCTTCTCTTCCAAGCTTCCCTCGCGGATGGTGTAGTTGTCCTATGCATGCACATGAGTGGAATGTCAAGTAGTATACCATCCTCGAAGGGGTCAAGTGAACATGTGTAAAGGAGATGATTCACCTTTATGTATGAGAAGTAGAGGTCGCACGTGTCACTTGACAAATGGACTCTTGACATGGTGATGTCCTTAGGATGCTCCGCATCATCCCCTCCCCTTGGAAAATATCCGACCTCGGATCGAAAGCCAAATCACCATGGGAAAGAGATGGCGTCGCCATGTCGAAGCGGTCGATCACCAAGCACTCATCATCTGGACGAAATGGGCACTCTCCAATGTCGCACCGTCTAGTGATTCCTTCAAATGGAGCAAGGACAACAAACACTTGGAAAAACAAATGTGGTTAGCGTTAGTGCAAAACCAAGCATTCAAGAGGTGATTCACCCAACAAGTGTTGTCATCAAGCATAGCATAGGGTGTGACAAAGGGTTGTGGCATGGCATTTAAGCACATCAATTGAGCACAATCAAGGTCATCATGGAAACAAGCATGTAAATGTGAGGTAGAGATGCACATATGTGTGACAAGAGAGTAAGCATCTACCCTTAAGTCGTAGCAAGCATGCATAAAGTGCTCAATGAAAGGTCTATGGTAGGCATAGGAATCATTCATAACACCCACTAAAATGAAGTGTATAAACACATGAGTCAAGTGCAAGATAATCCAAACATAACGTGCATAGGGTGTAGTGAAAGTCGTGTGGCACTCAACACAATAGAAAGAGCAATTGTTCGACATGTGTGAGGCAAATAAGTCAAGCATGTGACAAGGAAAGGGACATGGCATATGTGAAGGGATGATATTGGTGCAACCAAACATGTGATATGAGCAAGTAGGCAACAAGTTGGATGCAACACACAAGGCATATCTATCATGAAGCATGGCAATGTGACAATGACAAGTTGAAGCGAGATCTCTAACATGTGTGCAATCAAGGGGTCCAAGATGACAAATAAGTCTCATGGTGCAAGCAACACATGTAGTGTGATCCACAATATCCATGCTCATGGTTTTGGGTGTCTGGAAAGAGAAGGATATCACCTTGAAAGCATGTCCTTGTGCGTCCTTCACAATGTCGAAGCACAAGCAAGTGCGATGTACAAGCGTCAGGAACGAAGGTGGTTCGCTCTCAAGAGCTCGAATGGTCCACTCACGTGATGTGGAAGTCGACACGATGTCCAAGTATCCTACACATGCACACAACAAAACAAAGAATGTATGTGCATGGTAGATAAACACATCATCCCTCATGATGGTTCTCTTCTCTTGCACATAACTATTAGAAGCAAAAGTGCATGAATAAGATGATGCAACAATGGTTATATTCATGGCACTAGGCATATGGTGCAAAGAGGTAAGATAAGCATGCTTCACAAGAAATATGTCAAAATCTCCAAATAAATGCGAGAATACCATGGGTGCAATCTCATTGGCAAGACTAAAATCATGGTTGCGCTCAATGCATGCATAACGATATAGCATGAGAGAGGCAACATGTGGAGACATATGACAACAAGCAATATCAATCATGTGCAAAGCATGGCAATGGTTGACATCAACCGCATGAAAGGAGCAAGTATGAATCATCGGTGATGCAACATAAGCAAGCATATCAATCATGTCGTGCAAACTAGTGGAGCGAAGATGCAACACACTAGATGAGTTCATAGCAATCATATCATGTGAGCCAATAGTAGGCATAAGCAATGCACACGACATATCACAAGCACGAGCACATAGCATGAACAAGGTATCATCATAGGCATTTGGCACAAAGCAAACATGGTAATAACAAGAAATATCTCCGCCAAGCTTGCAAATACACGTACAAGTATGAGAATCAATCATCATGTGTAATGCGAAGCATGGGTCACAGATGCATGGCAAAGGCATATAAATGAGCATATCATGCAAAGTGAACATGACAAGAGGGGCATAAGAGATATAATGGACAATAACCCATAACCATGTGAGAGCCACGTAGAAGAGATGCGCGAAGTCTTTGCGCGAAGGGAGCGGTTGGAAGGATAATCCACGATATCCCAAGTCATAGTTGCTCTCTAGAGCTCGTTTCGTCAACTCATGCTCTTGCAAGGTTGACGAGTAAGTATGGGGACCTACACAAAAGACACACAAACCAAAGAAAGTGTGTGCGTGGTAAATGTACACATCATCCATCATGATGTGTATGTGCATGTGTGAGTTAGCACAAGATAAGCATCGCTCAAAGAAATTTGATGCATGGTATAAGAACATGTCATCCATCATGAATTAATAGTTATTATGTATAGCATGATGTGGATGCAAATTGAGCATACACGTATGTGTCATAACAATAGCATTTTCATTCATGGGGAGCATGTTGTGCACAAAAACATGGGAATCATGCAATGGATGGGATGGATCAAAATCTCCCAATATGTATGAGGAAACTATGGGGGTCTCCTCATGAGAAATAGTGGAAGCATAATATGGATAAGTGGAACAGCATCCAAAACAAGGCATGTCCGAAGCTAGGTATTCATGGCATGTCATATGAGATAAATGATGCAAAGGGAGCATATCAATATCATCACAAGAAAAACAAATGCCAATAACCATGGGCTTGTCATCTATGCCATATGTGCGGATTGGGTTTATCTTAATGGCATATCCATAGTTACTACGAAGAGATTGCAAATATGACATATTGTTGATCTCATGCATAGCATATGACAAGTCAAGCGGATTGTCAAACATGATGTGACCTAAAGAATTGTCACAAGAAATCCTATGCAACATGGCATCACAACTAATAGACTCCACATGACAATCATCAAACTCATCATCATCGCTTGGAGAAATCATACTAGCACGAAGCATGGCAATAGGTGGATCAACATCATGCAAGCAATCATTGTCAACATAGTCCACTAGTGGGACGAGATCATCACCTTCACATTTGTTACCTTTCTCATTCCACTCATGTGGTGTAGGTGAGGTGGGAAAGACCAAATGGTGGTCATCATCTACATCTTGATGGAACCATGTGGGGGGTGCATCATATTCCACCATCGCCATCGTCATGTCCATAGGAAGGACGAAGTCGTCGAGGATCGGCGCGTCATCATATATGTGACCTAGCACCAAATGAGAAGACACAATAGAGGTAGAGGTTAAGTCGTTAGTGTTGAAAGTGGCCTCACATGACCTATCAACTATCTCACTCTCTCTATGTGGTGGCTCACTCAGTCCCTCAAGGTAGGTGCACTCAAACTCGCATATGGTGGAGTCACTCATCTCACTCAAGTGGTGGGGGTTGTGGCTCTCCTCACATGGGAATTGGGGCAGTTCATCATCTATGGGGCTGGTGGTGAACTCGCTCTCACTCTCAATATGGTGGCACAAGTCACTCAAGTCATCATACGCCATCGTGGTCGAAGGGAAAATCTCATGCTCAACCATCTCGTCATCGTCGCCATGGATGAAGGCCGAAGATGGCACATCATCACTCTCGCCTCCAAAGATGGAAGCATCATCCGTGCTCGACACCATGTCGTTCGCCTCCAAAGCTTGGTCCTCAAATGGCTCCGTAGTTGTAGTCGTCGCCGCACCGTCTTGAAAAAGAGTCGAAGTGGACTCGACATTATCAATGCCACAAAGAGGGATGTTGACGAAGTCAAACTTTGGAACGTTGTCTTGGAGCTCGTTGGGCTTGGACATCATGGTGGTACTAGCCACATGCTCGCCATCTTGGAGCTTGGTCTTCGAGAAGTGTGCTTGCGGTGGAGAAGCCTTGGCCTTCATGAGTTCTTGTTCCGCCTTGAGAGCACCAATGTATTTGTCGTTGAGGGACTTGTAGTTCTCGAGGAAGATAGTCTTGTAGATGTCGTTGTGCAATCCCATCATGAAGTGGGGATTCATCGAAATGGGGTCGTCCACGCTGGCTCGTCGCAAGGCAATCTTCATGTCCTTGAAGTACTCGTCGATAGACTTGGATCCTTGGATGGTGCTCTCCAATTGGCGTAGAAGTTGTTCCATGTAGGTGGGAGGCACGAACTCTCGCCGCATAGCTTCTTCGTCTTGGGCCAATTCACGTTGAAGCTCGTCGAAGGTGTGTGAAGCCACCATGTTGACGCGTTGGCGTGGAAGTTTATTGTGGCGCTTGATCTACGTAGGGAACTTGATGTAGCTTGAGGTAGTCTTCCATCTTGCGCTCCCACTCGAGATACTCCTCGGGGTCTTGAGTCCCATAGAAAGGAATCTCATAGTCGTTGTCGAGGTTGTAGTAGCTCGTGGAAGTCGCGGACTTGAGCTTGGGAAGCTTTTCTTGAGCATAATCTTGAGGTGCTTGTGGGCGAACATGCCGCATATCCAAAGGCGAAGATTCCTTGAAGTCGCTTGGCGAAGATGCCAAGGTACATGGTGAAGTCGTTGAGCGATTGTTGGAGTTGAGCTATTGACCTTCATGTTCTTGTCGTTGATGGTGTCGATGCCGACGACATCTTGCCGGAGATGGTAGCTCGGAAGGATGTGCACTTGAGCGTCTTCTCGAAGATGAGGGAGACCTCTTGCGGTTCTTGATGAGGGCTTTGAGCTCCTTCATTTGAGCATCCATGTTGACGCACAAGTTGTTCGTCATGGCATCGAACTTGTCGTTGTTGGTGTAGACCGAAGTAGATGAAATGATTTTCCTATCCATCACAAGACTTGAGAAATGGTGAGTAGGAGATGAGATAAACAACACCAACTTACCTTTTCCCAATGTTGAGGATGTATCCCGTTTCACTCAATGTGAAATGAAAGAATAGTGGAATTGGTAGCGGACTTGTTCACTCACACCTACCAAGTAAAGCTTATCGAGTAGCTTGGTTAGGATAATTGGCACAAAAATTTGATGCAAAATGTTAGCAAGAGTCAATAAAGTTGAAAGAGATTCACAAATTCGCAAGTGAAACAAGTAGACCAATAGCAAGGAGTGGCACACGGAAACACACGCACGGATAGATAAATGTGGTTGTGCAACCAAGGATTGAGCTAAAAATGTGGAATCCACGAAAAATGCTCTTGTCGCACATCACTAGAGAGATGCTAGCCGATTGCTCAATAGGCGGATACGAACTTGTGCACTACCTATATGAGACAAAATGTAGAGACTTCCTATCACAAGTATGCTATGTGTATGATGTTCCGGTGCTTTTAGCACAAGATGATCCAAGATGATCGGATATGGCAATCTTATATGCAATTTGGTATGATGCTATGGCTCTTGCTTACAAGCTTCTTTGCTTTATTTCGGCTTAAAAGCTTTATTCTTATTTTTTGTATGGCTAGAATGTGAAATGCACAAACCAAGATAGTAATTGTGTATATGCGGGAACAATCTTGTGACACAAGGGATGATATGATGATACCAATATGATACGGTATGTATGCAGTGGAATGGCGGATCGATGATCACTAATGTGCACAAGTAACGTTGCCGGCAATACTCAAAGGCTAGTCTCGATATGCAAGTGACGCAAAATGGGCTAGGGGTTAACAATGCAATTGCAAGGGGAATTTACAAAGATGCCATCGAGGTTACCATCCGTGGCGATGATGAGAGGCGGTGTTCTTGATGTAGAACCGTTCCTAATTAGCCGAAACACCTTAGGAAACGGAAAAATCACAACTCAAAATCTCAAGAACAAATGTCAAATGGTGGTAGCGGACTAGCGATGGTGGTTGTGGAATTGTTGGTGGAAACCCGGTCAAAATAGGTTATGGTGGTGGAAGTGTATGATGGGCTATACACGTTGTCGGAGTTGATGTCATGATCCCTAAGTAGCCGAAACACCTTAGGAGACACAATCCACAACTCAAACAAGCTCGAACAAAATTTGATTAAGTAGGGTTGGCTATGTATGGTGGACAAGGTTATGCGAAAGTGGTGGTGGTGGTTGATGAAGAAGCAATTTTCCCTAAGTAGCATAAACACCTTAGGAGACTCAAATCACTACTCAAGCAACCACAAATGCTATGGGGATCCAAAAGGGTTAGGTTGCGGAAGTCGGTGGTGGTATAGCGGATGATGTGGTGGAAGCCCTAGGCAAAGATGCCAAAATTCACAAAATATAATGGAGTCAAATGCTTATGATGGTATTTTTGTGTTAAGGGGGATGTCAAGAGCTTCAAAACGAGCTCAAGAACGTCGAAATCGTACTCCGAATGTATTAGTTATGGACAAAACGGTGAAACGCGTGAAGCTGAAAAGTTAGGAGCCGGACGTCCGGGGTGGAGCCCGGAATTCCGGGGGCCCGTGTACAGAACCGAGCGGGATTTTGCCCTCCAGGATCCGGATGTCCGGCCGGGGGCCCAGATGTCCGGCCCGATGGCCCGGATATCGGCCAGTGGCCCGGATGTCCGGCCCGAAGATTCCAGGTATGAATCGGGACGAAACTTTTCGAATTGGGGGCGGAATTAGATGATTCCAAGGGCAAAATTGAAGAGATTTCGTGGATGAAAAGTGGAGAAACTTGGAGAGATGCTAGATCCACTCGAAACACAGCGAATCCATGGATCAAAATCAACAAAATCTCATCAAACCAACAGATCACAAAAAAAAATTGGGGCTATTTTTGGTGGGGAATTTTTGAATTTGAGGAAGAACACAACAAAACAAGGATAGAAAACAGTGGAGGGGGCTCCAAATTCGTGAGAAACCTTGCTCCAAAGACTAAAAGCATTGTTGCACTCAATACATGGAAAATCTAGCATGAGAGAGGCACCATGTGGAGACATATGACAACAAGCAATAGCACTCATGTGAAAAGCATGGCAATAGTGGCTATCAACCGCATGAAAGGAGCATGTATGAATCATGGGTGATGTAGCACACGAAGCAAGCATGGTAATCAAGTTGTGCAAACTAGTGGAGCAAAGATGCAACACACTAGGAGAAGGCAAGGCAATCATGTCATGTGAGCAAATAGTGGGTATAGGTAATGCACATGACATATCGCAAGCACAAACACAAAGCAGAATCAAAGTATCATCATAGGCATTGGGCACAAAGTAAACATGGCAACAACAAGTGATATCTCTCCACCAAGCTTTCAAATACACATACAAGTATGAGAATCAATCATCATGTGTAATGCAGATCATGGGTCACAAATGCATGAGAAAAGCATAGGAATGAGTATATAATGCAAAGTGAACATGGCAAGATGGGCATAAGAGATATAATGGACAATAACCCATAACCCTGTGAGGGCCATGTAGAAGAAATGCACCAAGTCTTTGCGCGAAGGGACTGGTTGGCAAGATAATCCAAGAGATCCCAAGTCATCATTGCTCTCTACAGCTCATTTTGTCAACTCATGGGATTGTGAGGTTGACAAATATGCATGGGTACCTACACAAAAGAGACACAAACCAAAGGAAATTGTGCGTGTGATAAATGTACACATCATCCATCTTGATGTGTATGTGCACATTAAAGTTAGCACAAGATAAGCATTGCTCAAACAAATTTGAGGCATGATAGAGAAATATGTCATCCATCATGAAAGAATAGTTATCATGTATAGCATGATGGGAACACAAATTAGAGCAAGTATGTGGCACAACAATAGCATTTTCATTCATGGGGAGCATATTGTGCACACAATTATTGTAGCGACCACGATTCCAATGAAACGAAGTCTCTGTGCTTAGTGTCATCCCTGGATCGGTATGCTGACACACACAGTACTCGAGGGTTTATAACAAAGATTCAATCACACTTTATTACATTGAAAATCCTTGAAGAGGCAATATCCATTACACAAAAAAATGGCTGAAGGCCATCTAAAGTAATAACTGTGGAATCTAAGAAGAGTAGTTGAGTCCATCCAACTCCACGGCAAACATTGAGTGCATGACAACGACGTATCACACCTTAATCTTCATCTGAAAACTCTGCAAGATTATACGTTACAGCCATGTAGGTCAACACATTGAATATGTTGGCATGATCATACTGTAGTAATGATGAGCAAATGTCTACAACTATATGCACATTTGGCTGGTGGAGGTTATAAGGTTAATTTTGCATAAAGCTAGTTTTTCCCTACAACAAAGGAATGTATTTTATTAACTACTTAGTTTAAATTAAGCATGAACATTGAGAATGGTACCCCAATCTCAATCCCAAACCACCAAAGTCATTATTAACCCAACAAGTTAAAAAAAGTGATGAGATCAGTCCATAATTCTAATACCAGGATACTCAAGATGTCCATAACCGGGGACACGACTACTCATGAATAGTTTGTACACTCTACAGAGGTTTGTGCACTTTTCCCCGCAATACTCGATAGCCTTCGTTTGATTTCTCGCGCAGCATGGTGTTTGAGGAACGGACAACCGAGACACAGTCTTTCAGAAGCATTAACTGTTTACCCTGGGTAGACCGTTACACCTACATTCGCTACATCTGCTAGTCTACCACTGAAAGAGCTCACACAACCTACTCAACTATGCTAGAGCCCATAATGGCTTGTGGCTGCACACGGAAGTTTCTACGCATGAAAGATATATGATCCCTTTGAGCCTGGGTGGCATTCCTTGGGCTAGCACTGGTATATCCCCAGGTGCCCTGACAACCACTGGTCCATCCCCAGGGTGCCACAACCAATCCACCCAGATGTGTATTAAATTTCCACCTTAAAGAAACCCTTAGTTGTTATTACACTCACAGTTTCCATGAAACTCTCATACCAATCCACGTCTACAAACATGGCTAAGCAATAAGTAACAAAGCATATATTCCCGAGTTGATCTCAAGTCATTGGGTCCTACCTCATGAACTACAAAGCATCATCACATGTAAACAGTCCTACTCATGCAAGTGTTCGAGGATATAACTAACGCAATAAAAACTGGGTATTGGAAGGTATGACCAAAGTATGAACTTGCCTTGCTAACGATCGTTGAAACCTAAAGACTCATAGTAGCACGCTTCACACTCCGGGAATTCTATCGCAATCAAACAATAGCATACATAAGCAATCATGCAACAGAATCGAAGAGCAGATCTCGAGAGACTACAAAAATAACGAATACTCTTGCATCAGAAAATGTTTTCTAACAGTACCAAAATTAAATGAATTTGGCCTTATCAGAAAGTTTAGGTCAAGAGCTTCGATTTGCAACAAGATTCAACTCAAATGGAGTTATGAAACTCAAGTTACGATCAAAGAAGTTCAAACACAAAACTGTTTGAATTCAAATTTTAAAACTTTAAAAATAAAATTTGAGTTGTGCTACTGGAAATATAAGGTCGAAACGAAGAAATTGGCGTTGGTTTCATCCAATTCCGACTAACGAGTAAAAAGTAACGAGGGTTCAAAGATCAGGGACTAATTTGTAAAAATTTAAAATGCGGATAGGTCCTTGATGAAAAAAACATAAAAAAGAAAAGTCTAAAATAGTGAACGTTCGTTTTCTGACCCTAAACAGCTGACGTTCGTTAAATAATAAAACCAAAAAACAATCTAGGTTTTCTAAAAAACGATCTAGGTTTTTTTTTAAAACCAAAAAACACCGGCGAGTTATATACCTCGCGGATCGGGTCGGGTCCGGCGGCAGGGCAGGTCGGTTTCGGGCGACGGCGGCGTCCGGCGGCGAGCAACGACACGGGAGGCGGCGCGGCGGTGGCTGGCGGCGGCGCCGACGGCTAGCGGCGATGGGGAGAGAGGGGGCCGGGGCGGCACTATTTATAGGCCCGGGGTTGCTTGCGCAAGGGGCCGGCCGAGGGCGGAGTCCGGCTCGGACTCCTCCTCGGCGTCCGTACCACGCACGTCGGCTGCGGCAGAAGGCAGTGCCGGAGGCGTTGGGCCGCGGCCTGCTCGGCTGGGCCTTCGGCCCAGTCGTGCGGGGACCCCTTTTTTTAATATAAAATCGCCCGAACAAAAAAATTCAAAATAAAATATAGAAAAAATCCTAAAAATACCAGAAATAATTTTCACCGTCTAAACCTAATATTTAGAACAAAGTGAACATTTTTCTGGCAGAAAAATGCCTAAATATAAAATAACTTTTTAATGCAACTTTTAAAATAATAAATTGCAAATAAAAATTATTTTTACTCAAAAATCAAATTCCAAAAATTTTATTATGTTTTTGAAGAAGTCATATTATCTTCTCTCATTTATTTTGAATATTGGAAAAATAAAATTTGGTAAAAATATTATTGATCCAACCCCACTTGGAGATAATTAAAAATAGTGGGCTTCTCTCCGGAAAACCTCCAACTCTCTTACTTGGGTCCTTGAGTTGCTTAAAGTTTTGGATCAATTTTCAAATAAAATCATGCTCAAAATGCTCAAATGATGAATGCATATGAATGATCTATGATAACATCCAAATTGAAAATTGGGACGTTACAAACCTACCCCCCTTAAGATGAATCTCACCCTCGAGATTTGGGTTGGCTAGAAAATAGGTGTGGGTGGTCCTGGCGTAGATCATCCTCTCGTTCCCAGGTGGCTTCGTCCTGTGTATGATGACTCCACTGTACTTTGCAAAACTTGATAACCTTTCTGCGGGTAACTCTGTCAGCAAACTCGAGAATCTTAACGGGCTTCTCTTCGTAAGTCAGGTCACTATCTAACTGAATTGCTTCTAGGGGCACTGTATCTCGTAATGGAATATCGGCCATCTCTGTGTGATACTTCTTCAACTGGGATACATGAAATATGTCATGAACTCCGGACAAGGTTTCTGGCAACTCTAGCTGATAAGCTATTTTTTCTCTGCGCTCCAAAACTCTGTACGGTCCCACGAATCGTGGTGCCAGTTTACCCTTAACTCCAATATGCTTAACTCCTCGAAGCGGGGACACACGAAGATACGCTCTATCTCTAACTTCATAGGTCACCTCCTTACATTTCGTATCTGCATAACTCTTCTGTCTGGACTGTGCTATCTTCAGTCTGTTGCGGATCAAATTGACCTTCTCTTCCGACTCTCTGATTAAGTCAGGTCCAAATAACTGACGGTCTCCAACTTCATCCCACATCAACGGTGTTCTACTCCTCCTCCCGTACAAAGCCTCGAAAGGGGGCCATTCGCAAGCTGGTTCAATAATTGTTGTTGTAAGAAAACACTGCGTACGGCAAGTTATCGTCCCAACTCGATCCATAATCGAGCGCACAAGCTCTCAACATGTCCTCCAATATCTAGTTGACTCTCTCTGTCTGTCCATCTGTTTGTGGATGAAAGGTTGTATTGAACTCTAGCCTAGTACCCAAAGTCTCGTGCAACTACTTCCAAAACTTTGAAGTAAATTGTGTTCCTCTATCTGATACAATGGTCCTCAGAACTCCATGCAGACATACGATCATGGTCATGTATATCTTGGCCAACTTAGTATCGTGTAAGTGGTATTCACGGGGATAAAGTGGGCTACCTTAGTCAAATGATCAACTATCACCCAAATGGAATCGTACCCTGAACGTGTCCTGGGTAGTCATGTGATGAAATCCATTCCCAGTTTCTCCCACTTCCATTCGGGTATAGGTAATGACTGCAATAACCCTGCTGGTTTCTGATGTTCAGCCCTGACTCTCTGGCAAACATCACACACTGCTACATACTCGGCAATGTCCTTCTTCATTCCGGTCCACCAGAAATTCTACTTCAAATCCAACTACATCTTCGTGTTGCCTGGGTGAATCAAATATGGCGAATCATGAGCCTCCTGAAGAATCAACTTCCTAATCTCGGGGTCATTGGGCACATAAATACGCTTTTCAAACCAAAGTGTTTCGTCTTCATCCTCACGAAATCCTTCGGCCTTTCCTTTGGCCATTCTTTCCTTTATTTCTGAAATTTCTTTGTCCGTCTTCTGGGCTTCTCGATCCTTCCCAACAAAGTGGACCAAATTTCCAATGTGGCAACATAACCTCTAGGGACTATCTCCAACTGCAAATCCCTAAGATCCTCGGCTAACTCCTGGGGTAAAACTCCGGTTACGATATTGTGAACATAACTCTTGCGGCTTAGAGCATCTGCCACGACATTGGGTTTTCCCGGATGATAATGCAACCTCATGTCGTCATCCTCTATAAGCTCCAGCCATCTCCTTTGCCTGAGGTTTAATTCCTTCTGCGTGAAGATGTACTTCAAACTCTTATGATCCGTGTATACATCACAACGGTTTCCAATAAGAAAATGTCTCCAGGTTTTGAGTGCATGCACCACACCTGCTAACTCCAAATCATGTGTGGCATAGTTCAAATCATGCGGTCGAAGCTGACATGAGGCATATGACACAACTCTTCCACTTTGCATGAGAACGCCTCCAAGTCCTTGTCGAGAAGCTTCGCAATATACTTGAAAATCCTTGCATATATCTGGAAGAATCAGCACTGGGGCTTT
The DNA here is from genome assembly GCA_902687465.1 of Secale cereale. Classification (NCBI taxonomy): domain Eukaryota; kingdom Viridiplantae; phylum Streptophyta; class Magnoliopsida; order Poales; family Poaceae; genus Secale; species Secale cereale. Next base: position 435,441,477 of record LR738715.1, read on the forward strand.
AACCAAACATTTCTTCAACTCCTCAAAACTGGCCTCACACTCTTCGGTCTACTTATACTTAGTCTCCTTCAACAACTCTGTCATGGGCTTCGCAATCTTTGAGAAATTCTCAATAAACCTTCGATAATATCCTGCGAGTCCAAGAAAACTGTGAATCTCACCAACTGAGGTGGGTGCCTTCCATTCTGTGACTGCCTCAACCTTTGCGGGGTCTAGGGCTATACCGTCTCCTGATATAACATGTCCAGGAATCCAACTTCCTTCAACCAAAACTAACATTTGGTGAACTTGGCATATAACTAATGTTCTCTGAGCTTCTCAAGAAATAACAGCAAATGTTCCTTGTGCTCTTCTTCATTCTTAGAGTATATCAATATGTCATCAATGAATACTACCACAAACTTATCCAAGAACTCCATGAATACCTTGTTCATCATACTCATAAAATAGGCCAGGGCGTTAGTCAAACCAAATGACATAACAGTATACTCATAAAGCCCGTACTTCGTGGTAAAAGTTGTCTTTGGTATGTCCTGTTCTCAGATCTTTAATTGATGATATCCAGATCGCAAATCAATCTTAGAGAATACATTAGCTCCTTGCAACTGATCAAACAAGTCATTGATCATCGTCAGAGGGTACTTATTCTTGATTGTCACCTCGTTTAGTGCATGATAATCAACAACCATTCCTAGTGAACCATCCTTCTTTTCAACTAAGAGAACTGGGGCTCCCCATGGCGAAGAACTTGGTCGTATGTAACCCTTATCCATTAACTCCTTGATTTGCTTCTTGATCTCCTCCAGATCATTAGCGGACATCCAGTATGGTCTCTTAGATATTGGTCCGGTGCCGGGTAACAGCTCAATCAGGAACTCGATGTCTCTGTCTGGTGGCATGCCAGGCAACTCCTCTAGGAACATATCGGTGTAATCCTTCACAACTGGCACTTCCTCCTGAACAACTCCCGTGAGTGCATTCACATGTGCATTCCTGGGTGTGTGCCTCGACACATACTTGATCCTCTTTCCTTCCAGGGTGGTGAGAAGAATTGATCTACTGGCGCAATCAATATTTCCTCCATACTTGGATAGCCAATCCATACCTATTATTACGTTCAAACCTTGGGATTCCAAGACAATTAGGTCTGAGGGAAGTACATGCCTTCCAATTGTCAATGGCACTTGATAGCATCCTCGACTAGCCATGTACTCTGCTCCAGGGGAACTCACTAACATAGGTGTCCTAAGGGCTACGGTTGGCAATTTATACTTCTCCACAAAACCCCTTGATATGTATGAATGCGATGCACCAGTGTCAAAAAGAACAAGGGCAGTAAATGCATTAATCAAAAACTTACCAACAACTGCGTCGGGTTGATCGTCAATCTCCTCCACGTTGACGTGATTCACTTGTCCTCTGGTGAACGGATTGGGCTTCTTTCCTGAGCTTCCATTACCATTCCCATTCTTTGGCTCGGAACATTCATTGGCGTAATGTCCGGTCTTCCCACACTTGAAACAGGTAGCGTGACTCAGATCCTTCTTGGCAGGTGTTGAGGGAGTGGGACAATTCTGATTGTTGCTTCCTCCATTCCCATTGCCATTCCTAGGAGCACTGTGGTTGTGTGCATTCCATCCATTGTTAGAATGGCTTCCATGATTATGGGTGGGATGGTTGTGTCCACCTAAGTATGGAGTATAGTGGGGCTTCTGCTGGGCTCCAGAATTAAATTTCCCAGCTCCATACTTCCTCTTGCGGTTGTCAATCTGTTGGTGCTTTCCTTCTATCATGATAGCTTTGTCCACTAGCTCTTGATAGTTGTTATAGGTTGCTAGCATTAGCTGCATACTCATCTCATCATTGAGTCCTTCTAGAAACTTCTCCTGCTTCACAGCGTCAGTGGCCACATCATCTGGCGCATAGGGAGCTAACTGCCTAAAGTCATCCACATACTGCCCCACAGTACGGTTTTCTTGGCACAAGTTGCGAAATTCACGCTTCTTTAGGCTCATGGCTCCTGCTGAGACATGTGAGGTGCGAAAAGCTTGCTGAAACTGATCCCAAGTAATTGCAGCAAGTGCGTAGGTGGCGGTGTAATTCTCCCACCAAGCGGTTGCTGGTCCCTCAAGCTGATGGGCTGCAAAACGCACTCTCTCTGCATCTGGGCATCCTGCAGTTGCTAGCTCTCTGTCTATCTTGCGGAGCCAGTCATCTGCAACAATCAGCTCGGTGCTACAAGAGAACACCGGCGGTTGCAACCTTAAGAACCGGGTCAAATTGTCATGGGGAGGCGGAGGTGGGTTGTTGTTGTTGTTGTTGTTTTTCTGATTTTCGACAAGTAGTTGCACCAAAGTGTTCTACTACTGGATCAACTGGGTGAGCTCAGGGGGAAACTCAAATACGGGCTCACATCTCTGAGGCATTTGAGGGGTTTATAGGGGAGAGATTAGAATAGAATGAGGTATAGGGGAATTCACTACCCATATGCACATGAGACAAACAATTTCATATCATATCACTCAATTTCAATCAAGATCACACAAAAGATCCTATTACAAAGCTAGTGAACAATTCTAACTACTCGGATTAATACTAATGATTATAGGGTGGTCATCTAATCATTATCATCTGAAGACTCCATGATATCTGCTCCAGCTTCGTCTTCATAGTGACTTTCATCACTGTCGGTGTCGTCTATCAGAATGTAGTTCTCTATAGTAATACCCATATCTGGTTCTGGCTTCACCGTGCTGGTTCCAGCCTTCTTCTTCGGTGCTTCATTTTGCTCCAATAGTACGGTGATTTCCTCTTCATATCCATCTCGCACTGTCTTGAGTTCTTCTTCTAGCTCGATGTTCCGGGTTATAACCATGTTGGTTTTCTGCATAAGTACGCACATCTGGTTCTCGTAGCGTCAAATGTGTTGGTCCATCTCCTGGATGTATGCCGCTATGGATCCATCCTTCCTGGTACAAAGCATCTCCCATTGCTCGTATCGACGTCCAAAAATTTGGTAGGTGGTGTATTCAAGATCCTTGTTGTGGACTTCACATATGTGTCCAAACGTGATATGAGCTGCCATACTCTTTCCCAAGCTCCATGTCGGTGCGTCAAAGACTAGCTCATGTGGCTTCGTGAATGGTGCAATAGTTCTCCCAGGTACACTAACTTTCATCTTCCAGCACTCCTCTTCCAGCGATGTTGCGCAGACATCTCCAGTGATACTTTGCATTCCAATGTGCAAGTACCTAGTGACTTCCTTCAAGTGTCTTCCGAAAGGCGTGTCATCGTCTGATTGGGTGAACTTGCTTCCTGGGTCCGACATCTATTGAAAAGAAATATAGAAGAATTAGAATGAGTGGAGAAGAAGTAGAATGAGTAGAGAAGAACATCATATGGCTTATCCTAGTGGTCGCGTCTTACAATCAACGTGTGCTCTGATACCATCTTGTAGCGACCACGATACAAATGAATCGAAGTCTCTGTGCTCAGTGTCATCACTGGATCGGTATGCTGACACACACGGTACTCGAGGATTTATCACACTTTATTACAACGAAAATCCTCGAAGAGGCAATATCCATTACACACAAAAATGGTTGAACGCCATCTAAAGTAATGAAGCTAAGAAGAGTAGTTGAGTCCATCCAACTCCACGGCAAACATTGAGTGCATGACAACGACCTATCGCACCTTAATCTTCGTCTGAAAAATCTGCAACATGATATGTTGCAGCCATGTAGGTCAACACACTGAATATGCTGCATGATCATACTATAGTAATGATGAGAAAATGTCTACAACTATATGCATATTTGGCTGGTGGAGGCTGTAAGGTTAATTTTGCATAAAGCTAGTTTTTCCCTACAACAAAGGAATGTATTTTATTAACAACTTAGTTTAAATTAAGCATGAACATTGAGAATGGTACCCCCATCTCAATTTGTAACATCCCAATTTTCAATTTAGATATTATCATAGATCATTCATATGCATTCATCATTTGAGCATTTTTTAGCATGAGTTTATTTGAAAATTGATCCAAAACTTTAAGCAACTCAAGGACCCAAGTGAGAGAGTTGGAAGTTTTCCAAAGAGGAGCCCACTATTTTATTTATTTTCCAAGTGGGGTTGGATCAATAATATTTTTGCCAAATTTCATTTTTTCCAGTATTTAAAATAAATGAGAGAAGATAATATGACTTCTTCAAAAATATAATAAAAATGTTCGGATTTGATTTTTGAGTAAAAATAATTTTTATTGGATTTTTATTTGCTGTTTATTATTTTAAAAATTGCATTAAAAAGTTATTTTCTTTTTAGGAATTTTAATATCAGAAAAATGTTCACTTTGTTCTAAATATTAGGTTCGGACGGTGAAAATTATTTCTGGTATTTTTAGAATTATATTTATATTTTGTTTTTATTTTTCTGTTTGGGCGTATTTTTTTTAAAAAAAATAGTTTTCGCCTGGCTGGCCCAGCCGAGCAGGCCCACTCGCCACCGTCGACTCTCGCCCTGTGCGGCAACTGGACTCACCGGAGTCCGGCTAAGCCGTGGCCGCCGCCCGTCGCCCCTTCCCCAAGTCGGAGCCCCCCGGGGCCCTTTAAAAGGCGCCGCCCTGAGCCCTCCCTCGCCCCTCTCCTCCCGACGCAGCCCCACCGCCGCACTCGCCGCCCGCCGCCGCGACTCGCCGCCGTCACCGCCTACCACCCAACGCCGCCGCGCTAGCCACCGCCGCCACGCCCGCACCCCGCCGTCGCCGCCACCCACCGCCACTGCGCCCGTCGTCCGTCGCCGACCCGACCCGCCACCCGATCCGTCGCCGGTTAACCCGACCCGACCCACTGTCGATCTGACCCGCTCGGTATTAACCACCAGTTTTTTTTTTGGTTTTCAGTTTTGTTTTTTTTAAACCTAGATCAGTTTTTTTAGGAAAACCCTAGTTGATTTTTTTCCTGGTTTTATTATTTAACGAATGTCCGTTGTTTAGTTACAGAAAATGAACGTTCGCAAATTAGACTTTTCTTTTTCTGTTTATTTTCGGCCAAGGACCTATCCACGATGAAAAAAAATACAGTTCAGTCCCTGAACTTAAAACCATCGTTACTTTTTACTCGTTAGTCGGAATTAGGTGAAACCAATGCCAATTTCTTTGTTTGGATCTTATCTTTCTAGTAGCGCAGCTCAAAGTTGATTTTGAAAGTTTTAAAATTAGAATTCAAACAATTTTGTGTTTGAACTTTGTTTGATCGTAATTTGAGTTTCGTAGCTCCGTTTGAGTTGATACTTTTTGCAAATCGAAGCTCTTGACCTAAACTTTCTGATAAGGCCAAATTCACTTAATTTTGGTACAGTTAGAAAAAAAATTCTGTTGCAAGAGTGATTCATTGGTTTTCGAAGTCTTTCCAGATCTGTTCATCGATTCTATTGCATGATTGCTTATGTATGCTATTGTTCGATTGCGATAGAATTCCCGGAGTGTGAAGCGTGCTACAACGAGTCTTTAGGTTTCATTGATCATCAGCAAGGCAAGTTCATACTTTGATCATACTTTCCAATACCCAGTTTTATTGCATTAATTATATACTCAAACACTTGCATGAGTAGGACTGGTTACATAATATGATGCTTTGTAGTTCATGAGGTAGGAACCCAATGACTTTAGATCAACCCAAGGGATGTATGTTTTGTTACTTATTGCTTAGCCATGCTTGTAGACGTGGATTGGTATGAGTGATTCATGAAAGTTGTGAGTGTAATAACAACTAAGGTTTCTTTAAGGTGGAATTTAATACACATCTGGGTGGATTGGTTGCAGGGCACCTGGAGAATCCAGTGTTGTCCTAGGAAATCCCGAAGACCCGTGTGATTATCCTATAGAATGCCACCCAGGCTCAAAGGGATCATATATCATTCATGCCTAGAAACTGCCGTGTGCAGCCACAAGCCATTATAGGCTCTGGCATAGTTGAGTATGTTGTGTGACCTCTTTCCGTGGTAGACTAGCAGATGTAGCGGATTTACGTGGTACGGTCTACCCAGGGTTAAGAGTTAATGCTTCTGAAAGACTATGTCTCGGTCATCCGTTTCTCAAACACCATGCAGTGTGAGAAAATCAAACGGGGGAGATCGAGTCTTGTGGGGAAAAGTGCACAAACTTGTGTGGAGTGTACAAACTGATCATGATTAGCCATGTCCCCGGTTATGGACTTCTTGAGTATCCTGGTATTTGAATTAGGGACTAATCTCATCACTATATTAAATTTGTTGGGTTAATAATCATTTTGGTTTGGGATTGAGATGGAGGAACCATTCTCAATTGTTCATGCTTAAATTTAACTAAGTACTTAATTAAATATATTCCTTTGTTGTAGGGAAAACTAGCTTTATGCAAAAATTAACCTTACAGCCTCCACCAGCCAAATATGCATATAGTTGTAGACATTGCTCATTATCATTACAGTGTGTTCTTGCCACCATATTCAATGTGCTGACCTACATGGCTGCAACATATCATGTTGCAGAGTTTTTAGACGGAGATTAAGGTGCGATAGGTCGTTATCATGCACTCAATGTTTGCCGTGGAGTTGGATGCACTCAACTACTATTCATAGCTTTCGCAGTTTATTTTATTTAGATGGCCTTCAGCCATTCTTGTGTAATGGATATTGCCTCTTCGAGGATTTTCGATGTAATAAAGTGTGATTGAACCTTTGTTATAAATCCTCGAGCACTGTGTGTGTCAGCATACCGATCCAGGAATGACACTGAGCACAGAGACTTCGGTTCATTGGAACCGTGGTCGCTACACAATCCCAAACCACCAAAGTCATTATTAACCCAACAAGTTATATAAAGTGATGAGATCAGTCCATAATTCGAATACCAGGATACTCAAGATGTCCATAACCGGGGACACGTCTACTCATGAATAGTCTGTAAACTCTGCAGAGGTTTGTGCACTTTTCCCCACAAGACTCGATCACCTCCGTTTGATTTCTCGCACTGCATGGTGTTTGAGAAATGGATGACCGAGACACAGTCTTTCAGAAGCATTAACTCTTTACCCTGGGTAGACCGTTACACCTACATCGCTACATCTGCTAGTCTACAACTGAAAGAGCTCACAAAACCTACTCAACTATGCCAGAGCCCATAATGGCTTGTGGCTGCACACGGAAGTTTCTAGGCATGAAAGATATATGATCCCTTTGAGCCTGGGTGGCATTCCCTGGGCAGCACTGGTATATCCTTAGGTGCCCTGACAACCACTGGTCCATCCCCAGGGTGCCACAACCAATCCACCCAGATGTGTATTAAATTTCCACCTTAAAGAAACCCTTAGTTGTTATTACACTCACAGCTTCCATGAAACTCTCATACCAATCCACGTCTACAAGAATGGCTAAGCAATAAGTAACAAAGCGTATATTCCCGGGTTAATCTCAAGTCATTGGGTTCCTACCTCATGAACTACAAAGCATCATCACATGTAACCAGTCCTACTCATGCAAGTGTTCGAGGATATAACTAACGCAATAAAAACTGGGTATTGGAAAGTATGATCAAAGTATGAACTTTTCTTGCTGACGATCGTTGAAACCTAAAGACTCGTAGTAGTACGCTTCACACTCTGGGAATTCTATCACAATCAAACAATAGCATACATAAGCAATCATGCAGCAGAATCGAAGAACAGATCTCGAAAGACTTCAAAAACAAACGAATACTCTTGCAACATAAAATGATTTATAAAAGTACCAAAATTAAATGAATTTGGCCTTATCAGAAAGTTTTGGTCAAGAGCTTCGATTTGCAAAAAGATTCAACTCAAATGGAGTTACGAAACTCAAGTTACGATCAAAAGAAGTTCAAACACAAAATAGTTTGAATTCAAATTTTAAAACTTTCAAAATCAAATTTGAGTTGCGCTACAAGAAAGATAAGGTCGAAACGAAGAAATTGGTGTTGGTTTCATCTAATTCCGACTAACGAGTAAAAAGTAACGAGGGTTTAAAGATTGGGGATTTATCTGTAAATATTTAAATGGCGGATAGGTCCTTGATGAGAAATAACAAAAAAGAAAAGTCTAAAATAGCGATGTCCGTTTTCTGACCCTAAACAGCGGACATTCGTTAAATAATAAAACCTAAAAAAACGATCTAGGTTTTCTAAAAAAACAATCTAGGGTTTAAGAAAACCTAAATACCCACAAAAAACGGCAGGTTTTATACCTCGTGGATCGGGTCGGGTCGGTTTCGGGCGGCGGGGCGACAGCGGCGTCTGGCGGCGGGCGGCGGCGCAGTGACTAGCGGCGGCATGGGAGGCGGGGCGGCGGTGGCAGCGGCGCGCCGGCGGCGACGGCTCGCGGCGGTGCCTTGCGGCGGCGGCGAGCGGCGGTGGGGAGAGAGGGAGGAAGGCGGTGCGGGAGGCGCTCGGTCGCGGCCTGCTCCACGGAGCCTTCGGCCCAGTCGGGCGGGGACCCCTTTTTTTATAAAATTGCCTGAATGAAAAAAATTCAAAATAAAACGTAGAAAAAATCCTAAAAATACCAGAAAAAAATTTCACCACCTAAACCTAATATTTAGAACAAAGTGAACATTTTTCTGGCATAAAAAAGCCTAAAAATAAAATAACTTTTTAATGCAACTTTTAAAATAATAAATTGCAAATAAAAATCCAATAATTTTTTTACTCAAAAATCAAATTCCAGAAGTCATATTATCTTCTCACATTTATTTTAAATATTGGAAAAATGAAATTTGGCAAAAATATTATTGATCCAACCCCACTTGAGATAATTAAAAATAGTGGGCTTCTCTCCGGAAAACTTCCAAGTCTCTCACTTGGGTCCTTGAGTTGCTTAAAGTTTTGGATCAAGTTTCAAATAAACTCATGCTCAAAATGCTCAAATGATTAATGCATATGAATGATCTATGATAACATCCAAATTGAAAATTGGGATGTTACAATTATGATAATCATGCAATGGATGGGTTGGAGCAAAATCTCCTAAAATATATGAGGAAATTATGGGGGTCTCTGCATGAGCAGTATCGGAAGCATAATATGGAGAAGTGGAACAACATCCAAAACAATGCATGTCCGAATCTAGGTAATCATGGCATGGCATATGATGGATATGATGCAAAGGAAGCATGCCAATATCATCACAAGAAAAACAGATGCCAATAACCATGGGCTTGTCATCTATGCCATATGTCCAAATTGGGTTTATTTTAATGGCATGTGCATAGTTACGACGATGAGATTGTAAATATGACATATTGTTGATCTCATACATAGCATATGACAAGTCAAGCGGGTTGTCAAACATAATGTGACCAAGAGAATTATCACAAGAAATCCTATGCAACATGGCATCACCACTAATAGACTCTACATGGAAATCATCAAACTCATCATAAATGGGTAACTCATCGCATGGGGAAATCATACTGGAATGAAGCATGGCAATAGGTGGATCAACATTATGCAAGCAATCAATGTCAACATAGTCCACTAGTGGGACGAGAGAATCACCTTCACCTTTGTTATCTTTTTCATTCCACTCATGTGGTGTAGGTGAGGTGGGAAAGACCAAATGGTGTTCATCATGTTCATCTTGATGTAACCATGTGGGGGCACATTATATTTCATCATGGCCATCGTCTTGTCCAAAGGAAGGATGAAGTCTTCGAGGATCGGCGCGTCATCATAAATTGGACCTAGTACCAAATGAGAAGACACAATAGAGGTAGAGGTCAAGTTTTCGGTGGTCAACTCGTTCTCACTCTCAATATGGTGGCACAAGTCACTCAAGTCACCATATGTAGCCGTGGTCGAAGGGAAAATCCCATGCCCAACCATCTCGTAACCGTCGCCATGGATGAAGGCCGAAGATGGAACATCATCACTCTCCTCCATGACCGATGTGAAAATCCCATGATCAATCATCTCATCATCGTCGCCGTGGATGAAGGCCGAAGATGTCACATCATCACTCTCGCCTACAAAGATGGAAGCATCATCCTTGCTAGTCACCATATCGTTCGCCTCCAAAGCTTGGTCGTCGAACGGCTCCATAACCGTAGTCATCCCCGCACCGTCTTGAAAAAGAGTCGAGGTAGACTCGGCATCAGCAATGTGTTGGGGAACGTAGCATAAATCAAAAAATTTCTACGTCTTCACCAAGATCCATCTATGGAGACATCTAGCAACGAGCAACTGAGAGTGCATCTACATACCGTTATGAAGATTGCGTGCGGAAGCTTTCAAAGAAGCAAGGATGAAGTAGTCGTACTCTTCACGTTCTTCGTCACCGATGATCTAGCGCCGAACGGACGGCACCTCCGCGTTCAACACACGTACGGTGCAGGAACGTCACCTCCTTCTTGATCCAGCAAGGGGGGAGGAGAAGTCGTCAGAGATCCGGCAGCACGACGGCGTGATGACGGATGCAGTGGAGATCGCAGCAGGGCTTCGCCGGGCTGCCCTGCAAAGGAGTTGGGAGGTGTGACGGGAGGGGGAGAGGCGCCAGGGCTGAGGTGCGGCTGCCCTCTCCCCCTCCACATATATATAGGGGGCCAGGGGGGGCGCCAGCCCCTTGCAGATCCAATCTGCAAGGGGGGGCGGCGGCCAGGGAGGAGTCCCCCTTCCCCAAGGCAAGTGGTGGCCCCCCCTCCCCTTAGGGTTTATCCCTAGGCGCAGGGAAGGTGGGCCTCCCTTGGTGGTGCGCCAGCCCAAGGGGCTGCACACATCCCCTTGCGGCCTGGGGGCCCCACCGGGAGGGGTGGCCCCACCCGGTGGACCCCCGGGGCCCCTCCGGTGGTCCCGGGACGCTCCCGGTGACCCCCGGAGATCACCCGTTGGCCGAAACTGGACTTCCCATATATCAATCTTTACCTCCGGACTATTCCGGAACTCCTCGTGACGTCCGGGATCTCATCCGGGACTCCGAACAACTTTCGGGTTTCCACATGCATTAATCTCTACGACCCTAGCGTTACCGAACCTTAAGTGTGTAGACCCTACGGGTTCGGGAGACACGTAGACATGACCGAGACCACTCTCCGGTCAATAACCAACAGCGGGATCTGGATACCCATGTTGGTTCCCACGTGTTCCTCGATGATCTTCATCGGATGAACCACTGTGTCAAGGATTCACTCAATCCCGTATGTTGTTCCCTTTGTCCATCGGTACGGTACTTGCCCGAGATTCGATCGTCGGTATTCCCAATACCTCGTTCAATCTCGTTATGGCAAGTCTCTTTACTCGATTCGTAATCCATCATCCCGTGACTAACTACTTAGTCACATTGAGCTCATTATGATGATGTCTTACCGAGTGGGCCCAGAGATACCTCTCCGTCATACGGAGTGACAACATCCCAGTCTCGGTTCGTACCAACTCAACAGACACTTTCGGAGATACCCGATGCGTACCTTTATAGCCACCCAGTTACGTTGTGACGGTTGGCACACCCAAAGCACTCCTACGGTATCCGGGAGTTGTACAACCTCATGGTCTAAGGAATAAATACTTGACACCGAAAAGCTTATGCATTACGAACTATACGATCTCGTGTTATGCTTAAGTTTGGGTCTTGTCCATCACATCATTCTCCTAATGATGTGATCCCGTTATCACTGACATCCTATGTCCATGGTCAGGAAACCATGACCATCTGTTGATCAACGAGCTGGCTACTAGAGGCCTACCAGGGACTCATTTTTGTCTATGTACTCACACATGTATTGTTGTTTCCGTACAATACAATTCAAGCATGAATAACAGACAATTATCATGAACAAGGAGATATAATAATAATGCCTTTATTATTGCCTCTAGGGCATATCTCCAACAGTCTCCCACTTGCACTAGAGTCAATAATCTAGTTACATTGTGATGAATCGAACACCCATAGAGTTCTGGTGTTGATCATGTTTTGCTCGTGAAAGAGGTTTAGTCAACGGGTCTGCTACATTCAGATCCGTATGCACTTTACAAATATCTATGTCTCCATCCTGAACATAATTCCGGATGGAGTTGAAACGGCGCTTGATGTGCTTGGTCTTCTTGTGAAACCTGGGCTCCTTGGTAATAGCAATAGCACCAGTGTTGTCACAGAAGAGAGTCATCGGGCTTGACGCGCTTGGAATGACTCCTAGGTCGGTGATGAACTCCTTCATCCAGACTCCTTCCTGCGCTGCTTCAGAAGCAGCTATGTACTCCGCTTCACATGTAGATGCTGCCACCACGCTTTGCTTGCAACTGCACCAGCTGACTGCCCCTCCATTCAAAATATACACGTATCCGGTTTGAGACTTAGAGTCATCCAGATATGTGTCGAAGCTAGCATCGACGTAACCCTTTACGACGAGCTCTTCGTCACCTCCATAAACGAGAAACATATCCTTAGTCCTTTTCAGGTACTTCAGGATGTTCTTGACCGCTGTCCAGTGTTCCATACCGGGATCACTTTGGTACCTCCCTACCAAACTTATGGCAAGGTTCACATCAGGTCTGGTACACAGCATGGCATACATGATAGAACCTATTGCCGAGGCATAGGGAATGACACTCATCTTTTCTCTATCTTCTGCCGTGGTCGGCGACTGAGTCTTACTCAATCTCATACCTTGCAAAACAGGCAAGAATCCTTTCTTTGACTGATCCATATTGAACTTCTTCAATATTTTGTCAAGGTATGTACTTTGTGAAAGACCAATGAGGCGTCTCGATCTATCTCTATAGATTTTGATGCCTAATATGTAAGCAGCTTCTCCAAGGTCCTTCATTGAAAAACTTTTGTTCAAATAGGCCTTTACATTTTCCAAGAATTCTATATCATTTCCCATCAGCAATATGTCATCCACATATAATATGAGAAATGCTACAGAGCTCCCACTCACTTTCTTGTAAATACAGGCTTCTCCATAATTCTGTATAAAGCCAAACGCTTTGATCACCTCATCAAAGCGAATATTCCAACTCCGAGATGCTTGCACCAGCCCGTAAATCGAGCGCTGGAGCTTGCATACCTTGTTAGCGTTCTCTGGATCGACAAAACCTTCCGGTTGCATCATATACAACTCTTCCTTGAGGAAGCCATTAAGGAATGTTGTTTTGACGTCCATTTGCCATATCTCATAATCATAGAATGCGGCAATAGCTAACATGATTCTGACTGACTTCAGCATCGCTACGGGAGAGAAAGTCTCATCGTAGTCAATCCCTTGAACTTGTCGATAACCCTTAGCGACAAGCCGAGCCTTATAGATGGTCACATTACCATCCACGTCTGTCTTCTTCTTAAATATCCATTTATTTTCTATGGCGTGCCTATCATCAGGCAAGTCCACCAAAGTCCATACTTTGTTTTCATACATGGACTCTATCTCGGATTTCATGGCTCCTAGCCATTTATTGGAATCTAGGCCCGCCATCGCTTCTTCATAGTTCGAAGGTTCACCGTTGTCTAACAACATGATTTCCAGCACAGGGTTGCCGTACCACTCTGGTGCGGAACGTGCCCTTGTGGACCTTCGAAGTTCAGTAGTAACTTGATCTGTATCTTCATGATCATTATCATTATCTTCCTCCCTTGTCGGTGCAGGCACCTCAGGAACAGTTTCCTGCGCTGCGCTACTTTCCGGTACAGGAGTGGTGACTGTCACCTCATCAAGTTCTACTTTCCTCCCACTCAATTCTTTCGAGAGAAACTCTTTCTCCAGAAAGTATCCATTCTTGGCAACAAAGACTTTGCCTTCGGATCTGTGGTAGAAGGTGTACCCAATAGTTTCCTTTGGGTATCCTATGAAGACGCATTTCTCCTATTTGGGTTCGAGCTTTTCAGGTTGAAGTTTCTTGACATAAGCATCGCAACCCCAAACTTTTAGAAACGACAGCTTCGGTTTCTTGCCAAACCAAAGTTCATATGGAGTCGTCTCAACGGATTTTGACGGAGCCCTATTTAAAGTGAATGCGGCAGTCTCTAAAGCATAACCCCAAAAAGATAGCGGTAAATCGGTGAGGGACATCATAGATCGCACCATGTCCAACAGAGTACGATTTCGACGTTCGGACACACCGTTACGTTGAGGTGTTCCGGGCGGTGTCAATTGTGAAACAATTCCACAGCTTCTAAGGTGTGTGCCAAATTCATGACTCAAATATTCACCCCCACGATCCGATCGCAAGAACTTTATTTTTCTGTCACGTTGATTCTCAACCTCATTCTGAAATTCCTTGAACTTTTCAAAGGTCTCAGACTTGTGTTTCATCAAATAGATATACCCATATCTACTCAAGTCATCTGTGAGGGTGAGAACATAACGGTAGCCTCCGCGAGCCTCAACACTCATTGGACCGCACACATCGGTATGTATGATTTCCAACAAGTTGGTTGCTCGCTCCATTGTTCCGGAGAACGGAGTCTTGGTCATCTTGCCCAAGAGGCATGGTTCGCATGTGTCAAATGATTCATAATCAAGAGACTCCAGAAGTCCATCTGAATGGAGCTTCTTCATACGTTTGACACCAATATGACCAAGGCGGCAATGCCACAAGTATGTGGGACTATCATTATCAACTTTACATCTTTTGGCATCTACACTATGAATATGTGTATTACTATGTTCGAGATTCATCAAAAATAAACCATTGACCAGCGGGGCATGACCATAAAACATATATCTCAAATAGAACAACCATTATTCTCCGATTTGAAAGAATATCCATCTCGCATAAGACGAGATCCAGAAACAATGTTCATGCTCAAAGCTGGTACTAAATAACAATTATTGAGGTTTAAAACTAATCCCGAGGGTAGATGTAGAGGCAGCGTGCCGACGGCGATCACATCGACCTTGGAACCATTCCCGACGCGCATCGTCACCTCATCCTTCGCCAGTCTCCGTTTATTCCGCAGCTCCTGTTTTGAGTTACAAATGTGAGCAACTGCACCGGTATCGAATACCCAGGAGCTACTACGAGTGCTGGTAAGGTACACATCAATAACATGTATATCATATATACCTTTGACGTTGCCGGCCTTCTTGTCTGCTAAGTATTTGGGGCAGTTCCGCTTCCAGTGACCCGTTCCCTTGCAATAAAAGCACTCTGTTTCAGGCTTGGGTCCATACTTTGGCTTCTTCCCAGCAACAGGCTTGCCAGGCGCGGCAACTTGCTTGCCGTCCTTCTTGAAGTTCTTTTTACCCTTGCCTTTCTTGAACTTAGTGGTTTTATTGACCATCAACACTTGATGTTCTTTCTTGATGTCTACCTCCGCTGATTTCAGCATCGAATACACCTCGGGAATGGACTTCTCCATCCCCTGCATATTGAAGTTCAGCACGAAGCTCTTGAAGCTTGGTGGGAGCGACTGGAGGATTCTGTCAACGACCGCTTCATCTGGGAGATTCATTCCCAGCTGAGACAAGCGGTTGTGCAATCCTGAAATCTTGAGGATGTGCTCACTGACAGAACTGTTCTCCTCCATCTTACAGCTGTAGAATGCGTCGGAGACATCATATCTCTCGACTCGGGCATGAGCTTGGAAAACCATTTTCAGCTCTTCGAACATCTCATATGCTCCGTGGTGCTCAAAACGTTTTTGGAGCCCCGATTCTAAACTGTAAAGCATGCCGCACTGAACCAGGGAGTAATCATCACTACGCGACTGCCAGGCGTTCAAAACGTCTTGGGTCGCCGGGAGAGCGGGTCCATCACCTAGCGGTGCTTCTAGGACATAAGTTCTCTTGGCAGCTATGAGGATAATCCTCAGGTTACGGACCCAATCCGTATAGTTGCTACCATCGTCTTTCAGCTTGGTTTTCTCTAGGAATGCGTTGAAGTTGAGGGAAACCTGAGCGTGGGCCATTTGATCTACAAGAGATATTGTAAAGAATTTAGACTAAGTTCATGATAATTAAGTTCATCTCAATCAAATTTTAATGAAGTCCCACTCAAAATGACATCTCTCAAGTCATCCAAGTGATACACGATCCGAATCGAGTAGTCCGTGTCCGATCATCACGTGAGACGGACTAGTCAAAAACGGTGAACATCTTCATGTTGATCGTATCTTCTATACGACTCGTGTTCGACCTTTCGGTCTTCCGTGTTCCGAGGCCATGTCTGTACATGCTAGGCTCGTCAAGTGAACCCTAAGTGTATCGCGTGTGTAAATCTGTCTTACACCCGTTGTATGTGAACGTTAGAACCTATCACACCCGATCATCACGTGGTGCTTCGGAACAACGAGCTTTAGCAACGGTGCACAGTTAGGGGAAACACATTACTTGAAATTTTAGTGAGAGATCATCTTATTTACTACTGTCGTTCTAAGTAAACAAGATGCAAAAACATGATAAACATCACATGCAATCAATTATAGTGACATGATATGGCCAATATCATCTTGCTCCTTGGATCTCCATCTTCGGGGCACCATGATCATCTTGTCACCGGCTCGACACCATGATCTTCATCATCATGATCTCCATCATCGTGTCTTGAAGAAGTCGTCACGCCAACTATTACTTCTACTACTATAGCTAACGTTTAGCAATGAAGTAAAGTAATTACATGGCGTTATTCAGTGACACGCAGGTCATACAATAATTAAGACAACTCCTATGGCTCCTGCCGGTTGTCAAGTTCATCGACATGCAAGTCGTGATTTCCTATTACAAAAACATGATCAATCTCATACATCACATATCTCATTCATCACATCTTCGTTCTTGGCCATACCACGTCACAAAACACATGCTGCAAAAACAAGTTAGACGTCCTCTAATTGTTGTTGCAAGTTTTTACGTGGCTTCTATAGGATTTCTAGCAAGAACGTTTCTTACCTACGCCAAAACCACAACGTGATTTGTCAACTTCTATTTACCCTTCATAAGGACCCTTTTCATCGAATCCGGTCCGACTAAAGTAGGAGAGTCAGACACCCGCCAGCCACCTTATGCATCTAGTGCATGTCTGTCGGTGGAACCAGTCTCACGTAAGCGTACGTGTAAGGTCGGTCCGGGCCGCTTCATCCCACAATACCGCCGAATCAAGATTGACTAGTAACGGTAAGAAAGTTGAACAAGATCATACGCCCACAACTGCTTTGTGTTCTACTCGTGCCAAGATGCTACGCATAAAACCTAGGCTCTGATACCACTGTTGGGGAACGTAGCATAAATCAAAAAATTTCTATGTCTTCACCAAGATCCATCTATGGAGACATCTAGCAACGAGCAACTGAGAGTGCATCTACATACCGTTATGAAGATTGCGTGCGGAAGCTTTCAACGAAGCAAGGATGAAGTAGTCGTACTCTTCACGTTCTTCGTCACCGATGATCTAGCGCCGAACGGACGGCACCTCCGCGTTCAACACACGTACGGTGCAGCAACGTCACCTCCTTCTTGATCCAGCAAGGGGGGAGGAGAAGTCGTCAGAGATCCGGCAGCACGACGGCGTGATGACGGATGCAGTGGAGATCACAGCAGGGCTTCGCCGGGCTGCCCTGCAAAGGAGTTGGGAGGTGTGACGGGAGGGGGAGAGGCGCCAGGGCTGAGGTGCGGCTGCCCTCTCCCCCTCCACATATATATAGGGGGCCAGGGGGGGCGCCAGCCCCTTGCAGATCCAATCTGCAAGGGGGGGCGGCGGCCAGGGAGGAGTCCCCCTCCCCCAAGGCAAGTGGTGGCCCCCCCTCCCCTTAGGGTTTATCCCTAGGCGCAGGGGAGGTGGGCCTCCCTTGGTGGTGCGCCAGCCCAGGGGGCTGCACACATCCCCTTGCGGCCTGGGGGCCCCACCGGGAGGGGTGGCCCCACCCGGTGGACCCCCGGGGCCCCTCCGGTGGTCCCGGGACGCTCCCGGTGACCCCCGGAGATCACCCGTTGGCCGAAACTGGACTTCCCATATATCAATCTTTACCTCCGGACTATTCCGGAACTCCTCGTGACGTCCGGGATCTCATCCGGGACTCCGAACAACTTTCGGGTTTCCACGTGCATTAATCTCTACGACCCTAGCGTTACCGAACCTTAAGTGTGTAGACCCTACGGGTTCGGGAGACACGTAGACATGACCGAGACCACTCTCCGGTCAATAACCAACAGCGGGATCTGGATACCCATGTTGGTTCCCACGTGTTCCTCGATGATCTTCATCGGATGAACCACCGTGTCAAGGATTCACTCAATCCCGTATGTTATTCCCTTTGTCCATCGGTACGGTACTTGCCCGAGATTCGATCGTCGGTATTCCCAATACCTCGTTCAATCTTGTTATGGAAAGTCTCTTTAATCGATCCGTAATCCATCATCCCGTGACTAACTACTTAGTCACATTGAGCTCATTATGATGATGTCTTACCGAGTGGGCCCAGAGATACCTCTCCGTCATACGGAGTGACAACATCCCAGTCTCGGTTCGTACCAACTCAACAGACACTTTCGGAGATACCCGATGCGTACCTTTATAGCCACCCAGTTACGTTGTGATGGTTGGCACACCCAAAGCACTCCTACGGTATCCGGGAGTTGTACAACCTCATGGTCTAAGGAATAAATACTTGACACCGAAAAGCTTATGCATTACGAACTATACGATCTCGTGTTATGCTTAAGTTTGGGTCTTGTCCATCACATCATTCTCCTAATGATGTGATCCCGTTATCACTGACATCCTATGTCCATGGTCAGGAAACCATGACCATCTGTTGATCAACGAGCTGGCTACTAGAGGCCTACCAGGGACTCATTTTTGTCTATGTACTCACACATGTATTGCTGTTTCCGTACAATACAATTCAAGCATGAATAACAGACAATTATCATGAACAAGGAGATATAATAATAATGCCTTTATTATTGCCTCTAGGGCATATCTCCAACACAATGCCACAAAGAGGGATGGCGGAGTAGTCGAACTTGGGAGCGTCGTCTTGGAGCTCGTTGGGCTTGGACATCTTGGTGGTACTACCCTCATGCACGCCGTCTTGGATCTTGGTCTTCGAGAAGTGTGCTTGCGGTCGAGAAGCCTTGGCCTTCATGAGTTCTTGTTCCACCTTGGGAGCACCAATGTAGTTGTCGTCTAGGGACTTGTAGTTCTCGAGGAAGATAGTCTTGGAGATGTCGTTGTTCAATCCCATCATGAAGTGGAACTTCATCGACATGGGGTCGTCCATGCTGGCTTGTTGCAAGGCATTCTTCAGCTCCTTGAAGTACTTGTCGATGGACTTGGATCCTTGGATGGTGTTCTCAAATTGGCGTAGAAGTTGTTCCGTGTAGGTAGGAGGCACAAACTCTCGCTGCATAGCTCTCTTCGTCTTGGGCCAACTCATGTTATAGTCCTCCGAAGGTGTGTGAAGCCACCATGTCGACGTGTAGTCATGGAAGTTTCTTATGGCGCACTTCACTTGATCTTCACAAGCGTTCCCACTCGAGATACTCCTCTGGTTCTTGTTGCCCATAGAAAGGAATCGTGTGGTCGTTGTCGAGCTCGTAGTAGCTCGTGGAAGGCACAAACTTGAGCTTGGGGAGCTTCTCTTGACCATGCGCTTGAGGTGTGTGTGGAAGTAGATGCCGCATATACAAAGGTAAATATGCCTTGAAGTTTATTGGCGAAGATGCCAAGTTAGATGGTGAAGTCGTTGAGCGGTTGTTGGTGTTGAGCCCTTGACCTTCACGTTCTCGTCGGTGTTGGTGTCGATGCCGGTGTGATCTTGCCGGAGATGGTAGCTTGGATGGATGTGCGCTTGAGCATCTTCTCGAAGATGAGGGAGACCTCTTGGCGGTCTTGATGAGGGCTTTGAGATCCTCCATGTGAGCATCCATGTTGGCGTACAAGTGGTTCTTCGTGGCATCGAACTTCTCATTGTTGGTGTAGACCGAAGTAGATGTGCTTGGCCTATCCATCACAAGACTCAAGTAGAGGTGAGTCGGAAATGAGATAAACAATACCAAGTTACCTTTTCCCCAAAGTTGAGGATGTATCCCATTTCACTCAATGTGAAATGAAACAATAGTGGAATTGGTACCAGACTTGTTCACTCAGACCTATCAAGTAAAGCTTATCTAGTGGCTTTGTTAGGATAAGTGGCACAAAAATTTGATGGAAATGTTAGAAAGATTCAATAATGTTGAAAGAGATTCACAAATTCGCTAATGCAACAAGTCGACCAATAGCAATGAAAGGCACACGGAAACAAACACACGGATAGATAAATGGGGTCATGCAACCAAGGAATGAGCACAAAATGTGGAATCCACAGAAAACACTCGTGTTGCACAACTCAAGAGAGACACTAGCACGATTGCTCTATAGGCGAACACGATGCTTGTGCACAACCTATGAGATGCAAAATATATCAACTTTCTATACCAAGTATGCTATTTATGTATGATGTTTCGGTGATGATCCAAGATGATCGGATATGGCAATCTTATATGCAATGGGGTATGATGTTATGGCTTTTTATTACAAGCTTCTTAATGCGGAGCATCCTATGGACATCAACATGTCAAGAGTCTATTTGGCAAGTGGCATGTGCGACCTCTACTTCTCATACATAAAGGTGAATGTTCTCCTTTACACGTGTTCACTTGACCCCTTCGAGGATGGTATACTACTTGACACTCCACTCGTATGCATGCATAGGCATTGCCGGAGCATCACGGATGACCACGAGGAGTGCAAGCACCAAGGAACACCTACACCATCCGCGAGGGAAGCATGGAAGCGAAGACGAAAGAAGACGGAGCTGCAGAGTCTACAGCGGCCGGACAACTGACGTGTCACCGGACGTCCGACACTCTACAGCGACCGGACGACCGACGTGACATCGGAGAACCGACAAGTCCCAGCGCCCCGCATGACCAACAACAACCGAATGACCATTGCACCTGTCCAGAGGCAAATTAGCGGAAGTCCGACGCCTACCGGACATTCGGACCCCCGCGAGTTATCGGACGTACGACACCGACCGGACGTCCGACACCGACCGGACGTCCGACACCGACCGGACGTCCGATGCCTGTGTGCGCGCAGCCGGGCCTTTTGGCCATGTATCCCTTTCCCCACTTACCCCTTCGTGGCTAAGACTATATATACTCCTTCCCCACCTCATTTCTAGGGTTAGCAAAGGTGATAGCTCATTTTAGACTAGAGTTTTTCTCATCTATTATGGTTCTACTCCATCAAGAGACCGTGGCCTCTACGGAGAAGATCCTCACCGGATTCAAGACCTCCTCACGGAGAAGATCCTTCTAGGATTCAAGCCCCCATCTCCTTTGGATTTGGGATAAACTCTACCTTGTATCTTTCCCTTTGTTGTTCATGTACCTTGTGATCTTGTGTGTTTGATTGGCTAGTGGAGGTGTGATTGGACTTGTTCTTGAGTGTTTCCCTTTGTTTCCCTCGTGTTGTTCGTGTTCTTCATGGGAATCCCCTCCATTTCGTGAAAGATCGGCTATAGGGTCTCCGCCCTACATCATATTGGTATCTAGAGCCAAGGTTTCTCATTAATTTGGACCCCCCCCTCACCGTTTTCTAGCCTTGTTTTGTTTTGTTCTTCCCCAATTTCGAAAATCCCCACCAAAAATAGGCCCAAATGTTTTTTGTGATTTGTTGGTTTGATGACGTTTTGTTGATTTTGAACCATGGATTTTCTTGGTTTCAAGTGGATCAAGCATTTCCCCAAGTTTCCCCATCTTTCACCCATGAAATCTCATCAATTTTGAGCCCAAAATCTCCATTTTCCGCCCAAAATCGCGTACCGAAACTCCCATCTTGTGTTGACCCCGACCCACCGGACGACCGGCGTTTTACCGGACGTCCGGGCCCTCATGAAGCACCGGACGACCGGAACTACTTTACAGAAGAAAATAATGGATTTCCGACGAATTCCGGACGTCCGATCACCGGACATTCTCTACTTTCCAGATGTCTGCTACCTGTAGATTCCCTTTTCGGCTAATTTTTTTTGTCCATAACTAATTCATCCGAACGCGATTTTTATGTTCTTTAGCTGCATAGCCACCATATCCTTCCGCAACCTAACCCAATTTTGTTGAGCTTGTTTGAATTGTTGCTTGTGTCTCCTAAGGTGTTTCGGCTACTTAGAGACCGTAACTTCAACTCCGACACCGTGTATAGCCCATCCTACACTTCCACCACCATAACCCATTTTGACTGGGTTTCAACCAAAAATTCCGCAGCCACCATCGCTTGTCCGCTACCACCATTTGACATTTGTCCTTGAGATTTTGAGTTGTGATTTTTTCGTTTCCTAAGGTGTTTCGTCTAATTAGGAACTGTTCTACATCAAGAGCACCACATCTCATCATCATCATCATCATTGGACGGTAACTTCGACAACATCATTGTATATTCCCCCTTTCCTTTTGCGTCGCTTGCCTATCGAGACTAGTCTTCGAGTATTGCCGGCAACGTTACTTGCCTATCGAAAGACAAAGAAGCTTGTAAGCAATAGCCATAGCATCATACCACAATGCACATAAGATTGTCATATCCGATCATCTTAGATCATCTTGAGGAGAACACCGGGAACCATACATACATAGCATACTTGGGATAGAAAGTTGATACATTTGGAACCCCATAGGTTGTGCACAAGTATCGTATCCGCCTATATAGAAATCATGCTAGCGTCTCTCTTGAGTTGTGCAACACGGGCGTTTCCGTGGATTCCACATTTTGTGCTCATTCCTTGGTTGCATGACCCCATTTATCTATTTGTGTGTGTGTTTCCGTGTTCCATTCATTGCTATTGGTCTACTTGTTTTGCTTGCAAATTTGTGAATCTCTTTCAGCATTATTGACTCTTGCTAACATTTTGCATCAAATTTTTGTGCCACTATCCACACCGAGCTACTCCATAAGCCTTATTGTGTAGGTGTGAGTGAACAAGTCTGGTACAAATTCCACTATTCTTTTATTTCACATTGAGTGAAATGGGATATATTCTCAACTTTTGGAAAAGGTAATTTGGTATTGTTTATCTCATTTCCTACTCACCTTTGCTCGAGTCTTGTGATGGATAGGCAAAGCATTTCATCTACTCTATTCTACACCAACAACGACAAGTTCGATGCCCTAACGAACCACTTGCGCACCAACATGGATGCTCAAATGGTGGAGCTCAAAGCCCTCATCAAGACCGCCAAGAGGTCTCCCTCATCTTTGAGAAGACGCTCAAGTGCACCTCCTTCTAAGCTACCATCTTCGGCAAGATCGCACCGGCATCGATACCAACAATGACAAGAACGTGAAGGTCATGAGCTCAACCCCAACAATCGCTCAACGACTTCACCATGTACCTTGGCATCTTCACCAAGCAACTTCAAGGCATCTTCTCCTTTGGATATGCGGCATCTTCGCCCACACGCACCTCAAGCTTGTGCTCAAGAGAAGCTCCCCAAGCTCAATTCCGCGACTTCCACGAGATACTACGACCTCGACAACGACCATGAGATTCCTTTCTATAGGAGTCAAGAACTCG
Organism: Secale cereale; assembly: GCA_902687465.1. NCBI lineage: Eukaryota > Viridiplantae > Streptophyta > Magnoliopsida > Poales > Poaceae > Secale > Secale cereale. Next base: position 435,465,013 of record LR738715.1, read on the forward strand.
AGGAGTATCTCAAGTGGGAATGCTTGATGGACGACTACCTCATGCTACATCAAGTTCCTCCCGGAGATCAAGTGAAGTGCGCTACAGGAAATTTCCATGACTTCGCGTCGACATGGTGGATTTACACACCTTCGAAGGACTATGACATGCGTTAGCCCAAGACGAAGAAAGCTTTGTGGTGAGAGTTCATGCCTCCCACTTGCACGGAACATCTTCTACGCCAATTGGAGAACACCATACAAGGATCCAAGTCCATCGACAAGTACTTCAAGGAGATGAAGAATTCTTTGCGACGAGCCGGCGTGGACGACCCCATTTTGATGAAGTTCCACTTCATGATGGGATTGAACATCGACATCTCCAAGACTATCTTCCTCAAGAACTACAAAAGTCCCTCGACGACAACTACATTGGTGCTCTCAAGGCGGAACAAGAACTCATGAAGGCCAAGGCTTCTCCACCGTAAGCACACTTCTCGAAGACCAAGCCCCAAGATGGTGAGCATGAGGCTAGTACCACCATGTTGTCCAAGCCCGACGAGCTCCAATACGACACTCCCAAGTTTGACTCCATCGCTATCCCTCTTTGTGGCATTGATGATGCCGAGTCTCCTTTGACTCTTTTTCAAGACGGTGCGGTGACGACTACGACTACGAAGCCATTCGAGGACCAAGCTTTGGGGGCGAACGACATGGTGACGAGCAAGGATGATGCTTCCATCTTTGTAGGTGAGAGTGATGATGTGCAATCTTCGGCCTTCATCCACGGCGACAATGACGAGATGGTTGAGCATGGGATTTTCCCTTCGACCACGGCGACATATGACGACTTGAGTGACTTGTGCCACCATATTGAGAGTGAGAGTGAGGTCACCACTAGCCCCATATATGACGAGTTTCCCCAATTCCCATGTGAGGAGAGCCACAACCCCCACCACTTGAGTGAGATGAGTGACTCCACCATATGCGACATTGAGTGCACCTACCTTGAGGGAGTGACTGAACCACCACACAGAGAGAGTGAGATAGTTGATACGGAATGTGAGGCCACTTTCAACACTAACGACTTGACCTCTACCTCTATTGTGTCTTCTCATTTGGTGCTAGGTGCCACATTTGATGACGCGCCGATCCTCGATGACTTCGTCCTTCCATTGGACAAGATGATGCCCATGGTGGAATATGATGCACCCCCACATGGTTCCATCAGGATGAAGACGATTACCACCATTTGGTCTTTCCCACCTCACCCACACTACATGAGTGGAATGAAAAAGGTAATAAAGGTGAAGGTGATGCCCTCGTCCCACTAGTGGACTATGTTGACATTGATTGCTTGCATGATGTTGATCCACCTATTGACATGCTTCGTGCTAGTATGATTTCCCCATGCGATGACTTACCCATTTATGATGAGTTTGATGATTTCCATGTGGAGTCTATTAGTTGTGATGCCATGTTGCATAGGATTTCTTGTGATAATTCTCTTGGTCACATCATGTTTGCTAATCTGCTTGACTTGTTGTATGCTATGCACGAGATCAACAATATGTCACATTTGCAATCTCATCGTAGTGACTATGCACATGCCATTAAAATAAACCCAATTTGCACATATGGCATAGATGACAGGCCCATGGTTATTGGCATTTGTTTTTGTTGTGATGATATTGACATGCTTCCTTTGCATCATATCCATCATATGCCATGCCATGATTACCTAGCTTCGGACATGCATTGTTTTGGATGTTGTTCCACTTCTCCACATTATGCTTCCGATATTTCTCATGAGGAGACCCCCATAATTTCCTCATACATGTTAGGAGATTTTGATCCATCCTATCCATTGCATGATACCCAAACTTGTATGCACAATATGCTCCCCATGAATGAAAATGCTATTGTTGTGCCACATACTTGATCTAACTTGTGTCCCCATCGTGCTATACATGACAACTATTCTTTCATGATGGATGACATATTTCTCTATCGTGCCTCAAATTTCTTTGAGCGATGCTTATCTTGTGCTAACTCACACGTGCACATACACATCATGATGGATGATGTGTACATTTACCACGCGCATAATTTCTTTGGTTTGTGTCTCTTTTGTGTAGGTACACACGAATACTTGTCAACCTCATAATCCCATGAGTTGACAAAATGAGCTCTAGAGAGCAACGACGACTTGTGATCTCGAGGATTGTCTCTTCCACCGTTCCCTTTGCGCAAATACTTCGCATATTTCTTCTATATGGCCCTCACATGGTTATGGGTTATTGTCCATTATATCTCTTATACCCATCTTGCCATGTTCACTTTGCATGATATACTCATTCCTATGCCTTGGACATGCATTTGTGACCCATGCTTTGCATTACACATGATGATTGGTTCTCATACTTGTATGTGTATTTGCAAGTGTGGTGGAGATATTGCTTGCTATTTTCATGATTGCTTTGCACCCAATGCTTACGATGATACTTTGGCCATGATTCACTTCCGTGCTTGTGATATGTCATGTGCATTGCCTGTATCCACTATTTGCTCACATGACATGATTGACATGAGTTTCTCTAGTATGTTGCATCTTCGCACCAGTAGCTTGCATGACATGATTACCATGTTTGCTTTGTGTAGTGCATCACCCATGATTCATACTTGCTCATTACACGTGGTTGATAGCATCTATTCCCATGATTTACACATGATTGATATTGCTTGTTGTCATATGTCTCCACATGTTGCATCTCTCATGCTATATGATTTTCCATGTATTGAGTGCAACCATGGTTTTAGTCTTGCCAATGAGATTGCCCCCATAGCATTCTCACATTTATTTGAAGATTTTGACATATTTCTTGTGAAGCATGCTTGTCTTATCTCTTTGCACCATATGCCTAGTGCCATGAATATAGCCATTGTTGCATCATATTTTCCATGCACTTTTGATTCTAATGGTTATGTGGAAGAGAAGAGAACCATCATGATGGATGATGTGTTTAGATACCATGCACATATGTTCTTTGTTTTATTTTGTGCATGTGTAGGATACTTGGACTTCGTGTCGACTTCCACTTCATGTGAGTTGACCATTCGAGCTCTTGAGATCAAACCACATTCGTTCACGACGATTCTACATTGCACTTGCTTGTGCCTCGGCATTGTGAAGGACGCACAATGACACACTTTCAAGGTGATATCATGCTCTTTCAAGACACCCAAAACCATGAGCATGAATATTGCGGATCATACTACTTGTGTTGCTTGCACCATAAGACTTCTTGGTCATTTTGGACCATTTGATTGCACACATGCTAGAGATCTTGCTTCGACTTGCCATTTTCACATATCCATGCATCATGATGTATATGCCATGTGTATTGCATCCTATTCTTGGATTACTTATTCCTCTCACATGCTTGGTTGCAACAATGTCGTTTCTTCACATATGCCATGTCCCATTGCTTGTCACATGCTTAACTTGATTGCCTCACATATGTTGAACAATTGCTCTTTCTATTGTGTTGAGTGCCACTCGATGTTCACTTCACCCTATGCACATTATGCTTGGATTGTCTTGCACTTGACCCATGTGTTTAGAAACTTCATTTTATTTGGTATTGTGAATGATTCATATGCCTACCATAGACCTTTCGTTGAGCGCTTGATGCATGATTGCTATGAGCATGAGGTAGATGCTTCTTCTCTTGTCACACATATGCACATCTCTACCTCACATTTACATGCTTGTTTCCATGATGACCTTGATTGTGCTCAATTTATGTGCTTACATGCCATGTCACAATCCTTTGTCACACCATATGTTATGCTTCATGACGACACTTGTTGGGTGAATTGCCTCTTGAATGCTTGGTTTTGCACTAATGCTAACAACATTTGTTTTTCCAAGTGTTTGTTGTTCTTGCTCCTTTTGAAGGAATCACTAGACGGTGCGACATTGGAGAGTGCCCATCTAGAGCTCCAAGATGATGTGTACTTGGTGATCATGCACTTCTACACGGCGACGCCATCTCTTTCCCATGGTTATTTCGTGTTTTATCCGAGGTCGGATCTTTCACAAGGGGGAGGGGATGATGCGGAGCATCCTATGGACATCACCATGTCAAGAGTCCGTTTGGCAAGTGGCACGTGTGACCTCTACTTCTCATACATAAAGGTGAATCTTCTCCTTTACACGTGTTCACTTGACCCCTTCGAGGATGGTATACTACTTGATACTACACTCGTATGCACGCATAGGCATTGCTGGAGCTTCACGGATGACCATGAGGAGTGCAAGCGCCAAGGAACACCTACACCATACGCGAGGGAAGTGTGGAAGCGAAGATGGAAGAAGACGGAGCTGCAGAGTCTAAAACGGCCGGACGACTGACATGCCACCGGACGTCCGACACTCTACAGCGACCGGATGACCGACGCGACACCGGACGTCCGACAAGTCCCAGCGCCCCGGACGATCGACATCGATCGGACGACCATTGCACCTATCCAGAACCAAATTAGCGGAGGTCCGACGCCCACGGGACGTCCGGACCACCGCGAGCTGTCACACGTCCGACACCGACCGGACGTCCGGTGCCTATCTGCGCGCAGTCGGGCCTTTTGGCCATGTATCCCTTTCCCCACTTACGCCTTCGTGGCTAAGACTATATATATTCCTTCCCCACCTCATTTCTAGGGTTAGCAAAGGTGATAGCTCATTTTAGACTAGAGTTTTGCTCATCCATTGCGGTTCTACTCCATCGAGAGACCGCGGCCTCTACGGAGAAGATCCACACCGGATTCTAGACCTTATCACGGAGAAGATCCTTCTAGGATTCAAGCCCCCATCTCCTTTGGATTTTGGATGAACTCTACCTTGTATATTTCCCTTTGTTGTTCATGTCCTTGTCATCTTGTGTGTTTGATTGTCTAGTGGATGTGTGATTGGACTTATTCTTGAGTGTTTCCCCTCGTGTTCTTCGTGTTCTTCGTGGTAATCCCCTCCATTTCGTGAAAGATCGGCCATAGGGTCTCCACCCTACATAACTTCTTTGTCTTTCTCTTTTTCTTAAAAGCTTTATTCTCTTTTTTTATATGGCCATCTTTTGCAAAATGCATAAACCAAGATAGCAATTGTGTATATGCGGGAACAATCTTGCGACACAAGACATGATATGATGATGCCAATATGAATATACCAAGATGATATGGTATGTATGTAATGGAAGGTGTAGATCGATGATCACTAATGTGCACAAGTAACATTGCCGGCAATACTCAATGGCTAGTCTCGATAGGCAAGTGACGCAATGTAACATCCCAAATTTTCAATTTGGAATGTTATACATTAGATCATCATGCATATCATGTTTTCTTGCTTTTGGTGGATCCAATAAAATCCTAAGCAACTCAAGGACCCTCGGAGAGAGTTGGGGATTTCAATATTTTCATATTTGAGATTTCTCAAATTTTGAAAATAGGATCATTTGATTTTATTTATTTTATCATCAAGTATTTCTATCATAAAGATATGACAGAGGGAGTAAAATGACTCTCCCAAAAATAAAGAAATATGGAAGATTTAATAATCAAATAAGTTTTATTTGGAGTTTTATTTGAATTAGGAAAAATTACATGTTTTCAAAAATGCATTTTAGTGCCAAGAAAATGTTCATCTTGTTCTAAATATTCCATTTAGACGGTGAAAATTTGTTTTGGCAATTTTAGATTTTTATTTCTTTTTCTAGAATTTTTTTTCTTTCGTAGCTCCGGCGTATAAAAAAAGAAAAGAGGACCCGACCCGACTGGGCCGAAGCCCAGCCGAGCCAGGCCCAGCGCCCCGCACCGCCTTCCCCGCCGAGCCCCGCCGTGGCCGGGTCGGACTCCGCCGCCGCCGCCGCCGCGGTTTGCTTGCCCCCTGCCCCAAGCTTCCAAGCCCCCTCCCCCTATATATATAGCCCCCTGCCTCTGCCGCACACCGCTGCCGTTGCCGCAGCTCAAGCCGCCGCCGCCGTCGCTGCACGCCGCCGCCGCCTCAACACCGCCACCACTGCTGCCTACCACCACCACCGCAGCCCCACCGCAGCACCCGCCGCCCGCCGTCGCCGACGCAGCCACCGGCCATTTCGACGAGGTAGCCGACGCCGGCTGGTTTTCGGTAGAAAACCATCAGTTTTTCTTTTAGAACCCTAGTTTGTTTTCTACTAGATTGGTTTTCTGATTTATTTTTTCGGTTTAGTTAATTAGTGAACGTTCACCCGTTCGTTCGTTTTAACGAACGATTTCGTCGTTTAGTCTCAGCTGACGAACGTCCGTTCGTTAAGCTGTATTAGTTTTCTTTTCCTAGTTTATTTTCAGATCGCGATTTCTGATCCGATCCTCGTTTTGGTTTATCTTTTCGCTCGTTTATCGGAATCAGGTGATTCAAGCGCCTGGAGTTTCATCTAGAAATTCTCTTTCCGTTTAACCTAGCCACTCAAGCGTTTGCCTCTGTTAAATTTGGACTTAGGTCCAGATTGGTTCGATAATTGTTTTTTCTTTCGCCGTTTGTCTTCGTTGCTTTCTTTTGTTGGTTCTTTTGCAAACCGGAGTTCTTAAGTTGAACCTTCTGGTTAGATCTCTTATTTGAGTTTTACCCGTGCATTAGTTAATTACTTATTGTGTGCTTTTTTGTTTGCGATAGAGTACCCGGAGTGCGCCGCTTGCTACTTTGAATCTCTAGGTTTCGCGGATCATCAGCAAGGCAAGTAACACTTTGATCATACTTTCCAAATACCCAGTTTTCATTGCATTAGTCAAACCCTCACACATTGTATGAGTAGGAGCTATTAACATGTGGGTCTAGGAAGTAGATGAGGTAGTACCTATTACCTGCATTACATTCAAACCTTTGGGAGTTACTTCTACGTTTGCAAATAGGTTGTGCTATGCTCGTAGACGTGGATTGGGTGAGTGTATCCATGACAGATGTGAGATTGTTAATTAATGGTTCAACTTAAGGTGGCAACTTTAACACACATCTGGGTGGATTGAGGCACCTGGGTATTCCAGCGATTGCCTGTTTTCTTTTGGACCGCCACCCAGGCTCAAATGGATCATGAGATTATTTATACTAGAAACTTCCTTGTGCAGCCACATGCCAATATCGGCTCTGGCATAGTTGAGTAAGTTGTGGGAAACCTTTCCGTGATGGGCTAGCAGAGGTAGAGGGATCGTAGGTGTACTGGCCTATCTATCCGGTTAAGGGGACCTCTTCGGAAAGACTGTGTCTCGGTCCTCCGTTTCTCAAACACCATGGAGTGCGAGAAACCAAACGGAGGCGATCGAGTCTTGTGGGGAAAAGTGCACAAACCTCTGTAGAGTGTACAAACTGATCATGATTAGCCGTGTCCCCGGTTACGGACGTCTTGAGTGTCTAGTACTTGGATATCATGTGAATCTCATCATGTTACTCTAATTAATATTGTTGGGTTTAAAGATGATTATTAATTGGGGTTTAGAGGATGTCTATCTTCTCAACGATGTTTCAACTACCATGATAGTTAATTAAAATCTATTCCTTTGCAGTAGGGAAAAATTGGCTTTACGCAAAAACTGTAACCATAGAGCTTTCCACCAGCCATATTGCATATAGTATAGCTTTACTTTTGTTACTCTCTATGTGTTACTTTGCCAGCATATTCCATGTGCTGACCCATTTTCGGGCTGCAACGTTCATGTTGCAGACTTTTCAGACGACGAGTAAGGTGCCTTATAGGTCGTGGTTCTATACTCAGTGATGCCGTTGGAGTTGATGGACTCACTTATCTTCCAAGCCTTCCGCTGTTATTGTGTTAGATGACCTTAAGCCATTTTTATTGTAATAAGTTCATCGTTGGAACTATCGATGTAATAAGTGTGTGATTGCTACTCTGTTATAAATCCTTCAAGTAATGTGCATGTCAGCATTACTGATCCAGGGATGACACTGAGTCACAGAGATCGGACTGTTTGAGGTCTTATCGCTACAAGATGGTATCAGAGCACACACTGACTGTAGGACACGACCACTAAGCTAAAACCCTAGAGCACTATTCACTCTTCTCTTTTCTGACTCCTCATCTTTTCTACTCTTTTAGGATGGTGGATGCAAAGAACAATTTCACGCAACCTGATGAAGATACACCATTTGGACGATACCTAAACGAAGTCACCAGATATCTAAACATCGGACTACCAGGTTTCACCGGAACCTACAACGCCACTTTACCTGAAGAAGAGCGCTGGTTGATTCAAGCTCAAGTTCCAGGAAGAATGTTCAAGCCCATCACCGCCCCCATAGAATTTTCCTTTAATGCGCCTACATGGAGCCTAGGCAGGAGCATGGCAGCCCACATCGCTATGGGAAGGATTGGAGAAATCTACAAGCAGGAGCTAAAGGACACCATCTACCAGATTTGTGGACGTAGAGATGAGCGGTGGGACATGATCAACACCCGGAAGGACATGTCTATTGCCTCGTTCATTCAAGAGTTAAACAAACACATTCGTCGCCAGGAGCACTAGAAGTGTGCAGGGATGATAGATTTGAAGAAAGCACTAACGAAAAACTTGGAGTTAGGAGAAGAACTCAAGTCTACACACGACGGATACGAAGAGGAGATGTTAATACTTGTGGAGAAGAATGATGATTTGACACGAAAGTTAGGAATACTCATGGGAGAAGAGGAAGAAGAACCAAAGGAAATTCCACCTGAAGACTACATCATCATTGACGACACGGACTCAGACCCCGATGATAGTGATGATGAGGACTATGAAGATGAAACTGGACCGGACATCATGAAATCCTCTGCCGATCAAAATTTCTAGAAGACCTCCCTATGACCAGTAGTTTTACCATTTAGTAGATTGAGAGCACTTTTGTAACGATTAGATCCGTGTAAGCCCTTGTTTGAAATTGATATTAGTGTGATAATGTTTGTGTTTGCCTCATGTGCATTGGGTAGTGATTTCCCTTAGACCTCTTTTCTATTCTAATCTCTTCCCTCTACACCAATCAGATGCCTTCAAGACGTGAGCCCGGATTTGAGTTTCCCCCTGAGCTCACTCAGTTGATCCAACAGCAGAACACATTGATGCAACTTCTTGTCCAGAACACTCAGAACAACCAGAACAACAACAACAACCCTCCACCACCACCACCCATGGATAACCTGACCCGTTTCTTAAGGTTACAACCACCGGTGTTTGCTAGCAGCATTGAACCAATAGTCGCTGATGACTGGCTGCGCAAGATTGGAAGGGATTTGACCACTGCTAACTGCTCAGATGCTGAGAAGGTGCGTTTTGCCGCACATCAGTTGTCCGGACCAGCCGCAGCATGGTGGGAGAATTACACAGCCACTTTTCTCATAGCCAATGTGACTTGGGATCAATTTCAGCAAGCTTTTCGTATCGCCCATGTCTCAACTGGAGCTATGAGTATGAAGAAGCAGGAGTTTCGCAATTTGCGCCAAGGCAACCGTACTGTGGCTCAGCACGTGGATGAGTTTAGTACCCTATCTCGTTAAGCCCCAGATGATGTGGCCACAGATGCAGCTAAGCAGGAGAGATTCATGGAAGGGCTGAATGATGAGATGAGTGTACAGTTGATGGTGGCAACTTTCAATAACTACCAGGAGCTGGTTGATCGCGCTCTAATGATTGAAAGGAAGCACCAACAGATTGAAAGTCGCAAGAGGAAGTATGGACAAGGAAAGTATAATTCTGGAGCTCAGCAGAAGCCTCGTTTTACCCCTAAAATGGTAGGACAATTCCAACATACCCATGGAGGAGGTAGCTCACACAATCATAATGGCCCTAAGAATGGAAATGGGAATGTAGCAAGTAGTAACCAGAGCCGCCCTACCCCGTCCACACCCACCAAGAAGGATTTCAGCCATGTCAACTGTTACAAGTGCGGGAAGAATGGAAATTATGCAAATGACTACCCAGAAGCTAAGAATGGGAACGACAATGGAAGCGCCGCGAAGAAGCCCAACCCGTTCAACAAAGGACAAGTGAACCACGTGACTGTGGAGGAGGTAGAAGAGCAACCAGATACTGTTGTCGGTAAGTTTTTGGTTAAGACATTTACCGCAATAGTTCTTTTTGATACTGGTGCATCGCATTCATACATTTCAAGGGGATTCGTAAATAGACATAGGAAGTCCACCCGAGTTCTTAAGACCCCCATGTTAGTAAGTTCACCAGGAGCAGAGTATATGGCACACCAAGGATGTTTTCAGACACCTTTGACCATAGGACGCCACACTTTCCCCTCTGACCTAATAGTCCTGGAATCACAAGGTTTGGATGTGATATTAGGTATGGATTGGCTATCGAAGTATGGAGGTAACATTGACTGTGCCAGTAAGTCTATTTTTCTCACCACCCCGGAGGGAAAAAGGATTAAGTATGTATCTAGGCATTCGCCTATAAGGACTCAAGTACATTCTCTCACGAGAGTTGTTCAGGAGGAAGTGCCAGTAGTGAAGGATTATCCGGATGTGTTCCCAGAGGAGTTACCTAGCATGCCACCGGATAGAGATATAGAGTTTTTGATTGAGCTTTTGCCAGGCATAGGGCCAATTTCTAAGAGACCATACAGGATGCACGCAAAGGATTTGGAGGAGATTAAGAAGCAGATTAAGGAGTTACTAGATAAAGGATACATTCGCCCTAGTTCTTCGCCTTGGGGTTCGCCAGTACTTCTAGTAGAGAAGAAGGATGGATCGTTAAGAATGGTTGTTGATTATCGAGGACTGAATGAAGTAACGATCAAGAACAAGTATCCACTTCCGATGATCAATGATCTGTTCGATAGATTGCAAGGAGCTAAGGTATTTTCCAAGATCGATCTGCGATCAGGGTACCATCAATTGAAGATTCGAGAGCAGGATATACCTAAGACGGCCTTTACCACCAGGTATAGGTTGTACGAGTATACCATTATGTCTTTTGGTTTGACTAACGCACCAGCATACTTTATGAACCTGATGAACAAAGTGTTTATGTAGTATTTGGATAAGTTCGTCGTGGTGTTCATAGATGATATATTGATCTTCTCGAAGGATGAAGAGGAGCATGCAGAGCATTTGCGTTTGTTATTGAAGAAGCTCAGAGAACATCAGTTGTATGCCAAGTTTAGCAAATGCGAGTTTTGGTTGAAGGAAGTTTGATTTCTCAGACACGTTATATCTGGAGAAGGAATAGCAGTAGATTCCGCCAAGGTGGACACTGTGACAAATTGGGAAGCACCTACAATAGTTGGAGAGATCCGGAGTTTTCTTGGACTGGCAGGATACTACCGGAGATTCATTGAGAATTTCTCGAGGGTTGCGAAACCAATGACAGAGTTGTTAAAGAAGGACACCAAGTTCAGTTGGACAGAAGAATGTGAGGCCAGTTTCCAGGAATTAAAGGAACGGTTGGTCTCATCACCTGTGTTGATTCTACTAGATCAACATAAGGATTATGAGGTGTACTGCGACGCTTCACGTCGAGGACTTGGAGCAGTTCTTATGCAAGAAAGAAGAGTTGTTTCGTATGCTTCACGACAATTGAAACCTCATGAGTTGAACTATGCCACTCATGATTTGGAAGAAGCAGCCGTAGTGCATGCATTGAATACTTGGATACATTTTCTCATCGGAAATCATTGTGAAGTATATACGGATCACAAGAGTTTGAAGTATATATTCACTCAGAAGGAGCTGAATCTCAGACAAAGGAGATGGCTGGAACTCATTAAGGATTACGACATGAGATTGCATTATCATCCCGGAAAGGCTAACGTAGTAGCCGATGCGCTAAGCCGTAAGAGCCATGTCAATACCATAATGACGGAGGAATTACCAAAGGAGTTAGCTGAGGACTTATGAGAACTATGTTTGGAAATAGTTCCGAGAGGCTATGTAGCAACACTAGAAATCTAGTCTACCCTGATGGATAAAATCAGAGAAGCTCAGAAAACTGACAAGGAGGTTGCCTCTATAAAGGAGAGGATGAATGAAGGAAAAGCTAAAGGATTTCGTGAGGATGAGCATGACACCTTATGGTTTGAGGACCGCATTTATGTGCCTAATGACCCGGGGATCAGGAAGTTGATTCTACAGGAGGCCCATGATTCACCATACTCGATTCACCCAGGAAATACTAAGATGTATTTGGATTTGAAGGATATTTTCTGGTGGACCGGTATGAAGAAGGATATTGCGGAGTATGTAGTAGTTTGTGATGTATGTCAGAGAGTGAAGGCAGAACATCAGAATCCGGTAGGATTGTTACAACCATTGCCAATACCCGAATGGAAGTGGGATAAGCTAGGTATGGATTTTATTACGGGATTACCCAGAGCTCGTTGTGGCTATGACTCAATTTGGGTAGTAGTCGATCGTTTGACGAAGGTAGCTCATTTCATCCCCGTAAAGACTACTTACACCAGTGCAAAGTTGGCAAAGATATACATGACCAGAAACATATGTCTGCATGGAGTTCTGAGGAGCATCGTATCAGACAGAGGAACCAGTTTACCTCAAAGTTCTGGAATCAGTTACACGAAACTTTGGGTACCAGGCTAGAGTTTAGCATAGCTTTTCACCCGCAGACAGATGGACAGACTGAGTGTAATGCCCAGGATGGAGTTATACCTCCTACGTGTCGAGGCACGGCTTAAAGGCAGAAGTCCATCCTAGAATGATCTCAAGTTTGGTAATCTTTGCACAACTCATGTAAAAGAGGGGATTGTAAACATAAATAGTTGGCTTACACTCGCCACGTCACACAATTACATAACATGTCTCAAACATCATACATTAAGAATATCACAACCCTCTAAGGGCAAAATCCAAATGTCAAGATACCAAACTGAAATAAATAAACCACAGTCGGATCGAATCCTAGTAGAAGTCTCCACTACTGATCATCCGGATATCGCACATAGTACCGACTACGCTCCTCGTCGTACTCCCTATCCAGCTCGGTGCCATCACCTGGATAGCTCACAGCTGGACCTGCATCTGGTGTGTGAAGTAACTGTGAGCCACAGAGGACTCAGCAATCCCGTTTCCGGGTAACAAGACTATTTAAGCCTTGGGAGAGGATAAGGCTGAAGAAAAGAATAAGTGTCTGCAGCAGCAACTAGCAACTAGCTTACGTGAGTGAGAGCGAGAAGAGAAAGCCTCGGCGAGAAGTGATCACGAAGTGATCCTAGCTACAAGCTCCACAAACATAACCCCTCCGTGTTCAACTCCCGAATCCCTATTCGGAAATTGACAGTCACGGAACACACGCTGGTAGTGTATTAGAAACATTGTGTCAAGTTATCTACAACCGGATATTAACAAGCTCCCATCTGCCACATAACCGTGGGCACGGCTTTCGAAAGTTCAAACCCTGCAGGGGTGTTCCAACTTGACCCATTACAAGCCCACGATCCGCGGAGTCGCAACTCCAAAGTGGGAAGACCCGAGTATCCTCGGAATCCCGTGCTCAAGATATACCGAACTAAGGTAAGGCTAATCCAGCAAATCCTCCCGGCGTGTCGACACCCTGATAGTAGCCGCGCGTATCTAAGTCTCAGGACACGACCGGATGGGCGATTCTACAGGTTTTTACCAAACCTCGAGTTTCCTTGAGGTGGCCCCGCAGACTCCCCGTTTCGGACCAACACTCATGTGGAGCACTGGCCCGGGGTGGTTGATTAAGAAAAAGGGTTTATAACTCCCTATGCAAGTTTAGTTTGTTATTAGGCAAATAGTACCAATGTTGGGACTTGCTGGAAAAGACTTAGCACTTAGCGGTTTATCGAGGGGGTCCCATACACCCCAACCGTGTTAGGAACGCATAATCAAGGAACATAACACCGGTTTATACGGTTCCTAACGGCATGAGTGGAACAAATCACCAAGCAAAAGGCTTAGCCTTCCACCCTTGCCAATATATAGATGATTTCATTTTAAGCATTTATATAGTGTGATATAACCCAACCAAACTTCAACATGAAGCAAGCATTTTCGATCTTCACCTGCAACTAGCAATGCTATAAGAAGGGCTGAGCGAAGCGTACTTAACCAAGCAACGGTTTGCATAGGTAGGTTGGTTAAACATGGCAATGGTTTACAAGTAGGAGGCTGACAAGAAGATCATGGGCATCGAGGCAAAACTATAGATCGAGACTACTAGCAATAGGCAAAGATAGTAATGTTATCGGGGTTCGGTCATCTTGCCTGAAGAGAAGTCGTTCGGATCGTAAGAAGGGTCCTCGTGCTCAACCTCGTTGGAAACCTCGTGCTCGTACTCGATCTCGGTCTCGGCTTCCGGCTCTAAACAAAACAATCACACCAAGCACAAATCAACAAGATGCAATGCGCACTCGAAAATGATGGATGCATGATGGATGCACTAAGGATGCACACGGAGCACGTAAAATAGCACTCAAGCAAAACACCTCAAAACATGATAACAATCTGATATTATTAATCTACACAGAAAATCAATCAAGTTTCATATAAGATTCGCTGAAATCGGAGTTACGGGCTAAAAGTTATGCTCGAAACAAGAAATGAGCGAAAGCTGAAAATTACAGCATCATAGCAACTTCGGAGCACAAAATAATTAAGCTACAGCACTCAAACAACATGGCAAAGGACATGAACACAAACTAGACATATACTACAGCAACTAAGTCCAAAGGTGCACCCCCAATGGAGCCACGGATCAATAGCAATGATCTTGGACATATTGAACTTGACAATAAAATTCTAGCAGCAGAATTTTATTGAAACTTTGGAGCAAAAGATAAACATGCTACAGCCACTCAAATAGGCATGTGAGAACATGAATGGAAATACAACAATATATACTACAAGGAACAATCAAGATCCACTCCAAAACTAACATGCTTTGTCCTAGAACATCACACGAACATGGCATCGGAACGTTACAGATTTCAGACTTGGTGAAAAACCACTAAGTCCTAAAACAGCAATTACATCATGGCATCTAAAAGAGCATGTTTAAGTCACCTCGAAACTAAACATGGCAAAAGGTAAGCACCTCATCAAAGTACACATGATGGTGATTCCGAAACACACAAGCATGCTTCAAGGAGATAAACACAACAATAGCAACGAGCTCAACAAGATGGCATTTCATAACAAGTGAAACAACATCACAGCTACATGGCACTTTGCAACGATGATAAACATGGCAAGAATAAATCTAACATGCTACCTAGAACATACAACATGTAGAGCATGGCAAGACGAGCACGTGGACATGTCCTTTGCATCATTCGGACAAACGAGCTAAAAGATATCACATGGCAAAGATGACATAAAAACATCACATAGCAGCAGTTTATATCATGATGCACTCTTGCAACAGCAAAACAATCACCTAGATGATCTCTAACATGCATGACAACAACAGATAAAACGTAGTGCTATTCACCACGAACGTCTGGACATGCTATATGCGCGAATCGGGGCAACACACAAAAAGTTATGCATGATTGAAATATGCATCACAGATCAATACATCAGGGACTTAGGGTTTTTTTGAAATAACCTCAGATCAAGATCTGAACAGGTCAACGGGGCTTCGGGCCCGGTCTGGCGGAGGAAGGCGGCGGCCCACGCTAGGAGGCGAGGCCCGGCTGGGGCGGTGGATGGGCCCGCGGCGGCGCGCGGTGTGGCACGGCCCAGCGGCTCGGATCGGAGGCGGCGCGGGAGGTGGCCGGCCCAGGCGGGAAGGCCCGGAGGGAGGCGCCTGCGGCTGGGGCTGGGGCGGCCCAGCGAGCGGCTACGGGCCCAGGCGACCGCGGCTGGAGGCCTGGCGAGCTGGCTCGCCCGATGCGGAGGGGAAACCGGGAGGAGGCGGCGGCCTGGTGCGGAGGGAGCCCGCGGGGGCGCGCGGTGCGGCGACTGGGCCTGGTGGGGAGCGCAGGGACGACGCGGACGGGCCGGGTGCGGGGAAGTGGTCCCCTGGCGCTCGGTCGCTCGCGGGAGGTCTGGGCCGGATCGGGGGGGGGCGTTGACCTTGGCGCCAGATCTGGATCCCCAGGCGGATCTCGATCAGTTCGGAGGAGCTGGCGACGGGAGGAACTGGCGGCGGCGAAGGCTTCGTGCCTGGCGGCGGTGCTTGATGAGGAAACAGCCAAGTGGCGATTTGGGACTGGTGTTGCACGAAAAATGAGGAAAAATAGGCTAGAGGTAGGTGGAGGGGGGTGTAGGCTCCCAAAATGGCATGGGGATGAATATATATATGGTAGGTGCTAGGGTTTGAGGGATTTGGGGCGTTTTTGAGCCCTCCGATCGCGATCCGACGGATCCGATCGCGAGGGGAGTTAGGATGGGCCTAGGGGATGTTAGTGGGCTGTTGTTGAGGGTGTTTTTGGGCCACAAAGTGGAGGCACTTTGGACCCACACGAATAACTGATGGGATAGCCAACGGAGTCCAAACGAGACGAGATTTGAGAGGCGGGTTGCACACAACAAAACAACAACACACACAACAACCTCGCGGCACACCGGTAACGTTACACGCCCAAGCAACAAAGTAGGCCTACGGGACGTCACGGACACGTGAGGGAGCTCCGGAACGCGAAACGGACAACGGGAAGAAACACGTAGAACCGGATGCAACCGACAACACAAATGCAATGCGATGCACATGTCTACATGATATGAATGAATGCCACACACGCACACAACAACACGACGAAAACTCGAAAGACAAAGAACCCGAAATGGAATAGATGAAGCCGGAGATATATTATATGCCCAAAAGGGAAAGTATTACATCCGGGGCATTACAAACTCTCCTCTACTACAAAAAGATCTCGTCCCGAGATCTAGGACTGGAAAAAGGAAGGGTACTCGGAACGAAGATGATCTTCTTGTTCCCAGGTAGCTTCTCGGTCGGTGTGATGAGACCACTTGACTTTCAGAAATTTGATGGACTTGTTGCGGGTCTTGCGTTCTGTTTCTTCGAGAATGGCAACTGGGTGCTCTCGGTAGGACAGGTCTTGTTGAAGATCAATCTCTTCAAACGGAATCATGCGCTCAGGTGCCTTGAAGCATTTGCGAAGTTGAGACACATGGAAGACATCATGAACATTTGCGAAGTTGGGAGGGAGCTCAAGTTGATAGGCTAGATCGCCTCTTTTGCCAAGAATCTTGAAAGGACCGACATATCTAGGAGCAAGCTTTCCTTTGATACCGAATCTTTGGGTGCCTTTCATCGGAGAAACTCGGAGATAGACATGATCACCGATGTTGAAAGCCAGATCACGATGCTTGCCGTCATAGTAGCTCTTCTGACGCGACTGAGCGGCCTTGAGATTCTCACGTATGACTTTGCACATTTCTTCGGCTTCTGAGATCAAGTCATTGCCAAGAAGTTGACGTTCGCCTGTTTCAGACCAGTTGAGAGGGGTACGGCACTTTCTGCCATAGAGAATTTCAAACGGTGCTTTGCCTGCACTTGCTTGAAAGCTGTTGTTGTAAGAGAACTCGGCAAATGGAAGGCAGTCTTCCCATTTCAAGCCGAAGGAGATGACACAGGCTCTGAGCATATCTTCTAGAATCTGATTCACGAGCTCGACTTGACCACTAGTCTGAGGGTGAAAAGCAGTGCTGAACCTGATCTTAGTGCCCATGGCGGACTGAAAGGAGTCCCAGAACCTTGAAGTGAACAAACTTCCACGGTCTGAGGATATCACTTGAGGAATGCCATGTAGGGACACAATTTTGGAAGTGTACAGCTCTGCAAGTTGAGCTGCATTGATTGATTCTTTGACTGGCAGGAAGTGAGCGACTTTGGTAAGCTTGTCAATCACCACAAAGATAGCATCATTTCCTCGCTTGGATTTAGGAAAACCAGTGACGAAGTCCACTTCAATGTGGTCGAACTTCCACTCGGGAATAGGAAGAGGTTGGAGAAGACCGGCTGGACGTTGATGTTCTGCTTTCACTCTTCTGCACACATCACATTCGTTCACGAATTGGGCAATTTCCCTTTTCATGCGTGTCCACCAGTAGGACTGTTTGAGGTCTTGGTACATCTTGAAACTGCCAGGATGAATGGAAAGGAGAGAATCATGAGCTTCTTCCATTATGAGCTTCCTGAGATCACCTTTGGGAACAACGAGTCTGTCCTCGAAGAACAAGGTATCTCTCTCATCAACACGGAAGCACTTGTATTTTGGAGTGCCTTTTGCAATACCATGTTTCACCTTCTTCACCATGGTATCACTAAGCTGGGCCTCACGGACTTGATCTTCCAAGGTAGGAGCAATTTGGAGATTTGCAAGAAAACCCTGCGGAACAACTTGAAGGTTGAGTTTCCTGAATGCTTCACAAAGCTCAGGCTGGTACGGCTTGATAAGAAGGCTGTTGCAATATGCCTTTCTGCTCAAAGCATCTGCAATCACATTCGCCTTGCCAGGAGTGTATTCAATGCTGGGATTATACTCTTGGATCATTTCGACCCAACGAGTCTGGCGGAGGTTCAGATGCGGCTGTGTGAAGATGTACTTCAAGCTCTTGTGATCAGTGAAGATGTCGACCTTTCTGCCCAACAACAGATGTCTCCACGTAATCAGAGCATGTACCACAGCTGCTAGCTCGAGATCATCTGTGGGATAGTTCTTCTCACTTGGTTTGAGCTGATGAGAAGTGTATGCCACAATTCTCTTATCTTGCATAAGCACACCACCAAGACCTTGAAGAGAAGCATCACAGAATACTTCACAGGGCTTGGATTCATCTGGAGGAGTCAGAACTGGAGCAGAGACAAGCTTTTCTTTGAGAGTTTTGAATGCCACTTCACACTCTGGAGACCAAAAGTATTTGACATTCTTCTGAAGCAAGTTGGAAAGAGGCTTGGCAATCTTGGAGAAGTTCTCAACGAATCTTCTGCAATAGCTGGCAAGACCCAGAAAACTGCGGAGCTGCTTGACGTTCTGAGGAGCTTCCCAGTTGACAATTGCTTCAACTTTCTCGGGATTAACCGCAATACCGTCAGCTGAGATGATGTGGCCCAGGTACAAAACCTTATCGAGCCAAAACTCGCACTTGGAGAACTTGCCATAGAATTTATGCTCTCGGAGTCGATCAAGAACCAGACGTAAGTGCTTTTCGTGATCTTCTTCATTCTTGGAAAACACCATAATATCATCCAGATACACAAGCACAAACTCGCCAGTATAGGGGTTGAAGATGTAATGCATCATCCTCGAAAAGGTAGGAGGAGCATTGGCGAGACCGAAGACATGACGGTATACTCGTATGAACCGTAGCTCATTCTGAAGGCCGTCTTGGGAATGTCTTCCTCGCGAATGCGAATTTGATGATAGCCCATTCGGAGGTCAAGCTTAGAGAACACTTTAGCTCCTTTGAGCTGCTCAAAGAGTTCGTTGATGTTGGGAGCGGATACTTGTTCTTAATCGTCTTCTTGTTCAATGGCCGGTAATCAACACAGAGACGCTCCGTGCCATCTTTCTTCTTGACAAATAAGACACCACAGCCCCACGGAGACGTACTAGGCCTGATGAGACCCATACTCTCCTGCTTATCAAGCTGCTTCTTCAATTCCTTCAATTCATCCGGAGAGAGCTTGTACGGACGCCGGCATGCTGGCTCAGTACCCGGCTCGAGTTCAATAACGAATTCCACCTGACGGTGTGGAGGCATGCCTGGAAGTTCTTCAGGAAAGACGTCTTGATATTCGTTCACCACCGGAATTTGAGATATGGCATTTATTTCGCCCTTATCATTGAGAGAGAAAAGCCTGATAGTGTTGTCCCTTGAGGCAAAGATAATCACATCTTCATCAGAATGAGTCATCTTGACTTCCTTCTGTGCACAATCAATATGAGCATCATGCTGAGAAAGCCAATCCATTCCGAGGATGAGGTCAATGTCAGAATTTCCAAGAACCATCGGAGAAGCCAAAAATCGATAATCTCCCATGCGAATAGAAACATCCGGAGCATAGACACTAGAAGTCATAATCCTGCCCGGAGAAACAACTTGCAACTTCTGAGGCAAATTTGAAGTGGCAATATTGTGCTTGGATGCAAATGGGAATGACATGAAAGAATGTGAAGCACCCGAATCAAATAACACTTTAGCAGGAAAAGAGTTCACTGGAAGGTTACCCAAAATGACATCATAAGAATTCTCCGCTTGTGCTGCATTCATCAGATTGACCCTTGCAGACTTTGGATCATGCCTGACAATAGCTGAACTCACAGGTGGAGGAGGTGGAAGACGCTTTGGATTCGGACATCTGTTGGCATAGTGACCTTTCTGAGTGCATTTGTTGCAAGTCACTTCTGAGAGAGGACGGAAAAGAGAACCACTGGACTTGGAGCCTTGAGACTGAAACTGCTTCTTCGACTGGTTGCTCGGGTTGGGTGGGTGGGAGAAACCACGACCACTAGAGTTCTTGTAGTTGGAGTTGTTGGAGTTGTTGTATGGAGCTCGAATCACTGGAGGAGGAGGAAGCCAAAATTTCTGATGCTTCGAGACCAACTGAGACGATGAGGAAGAGTGAATGGCATCTCGAATTCTCTTCTTAGAAGCCTCCATCTTAAGCTGAGCTGCTTCTTGTTTCAAAGCCATGTTATAGAACTTGTCGAATTCATCGGGCTCAAACAAAGTGAGAGCAAGCTGAAGTTCATCTTTGAGACCTCCACGGAACTGGTAGATTTTACTCTTGGCATCAGGAATGTCTTGCTTAGCATAGCGGGCAAGGTTTTGGAACTTGACATTATACTGATAGACTGTCATGGAGCCTTGCTTCAGGTTGCGGAATTGCTCACGCATACCCTCGATGACACTTGTAGGAATGTGGTGCGAGCGAAAGTCCTTGCAGAAATTCTCCCAAGAGATCACTTGACCCAGCCTGGAGTCTTTGTACTGCTGCCACCAGTCAGCTGCTTGATCTTTCAGTTGGAAGGCTGCAAACTTCACATAATCATCTTCCTTCACGTTACTGCACTCAAAATGCTTCTTTATATCGGTTAACCAATCTTCAGCATCAAGAGGGTCGACACAGTAACTGAAAGCTTTAGGATTGTTGGCCAAGAACTGGTTAAGAGTAGCATGGTGCTGCTGGTTGAAGAAGTTGCCTTGGTTCCCTGGAATACCCTGATTAGCTTGATTAGCTTGCATCTGCTGCATCATCTTCATCATCAACTGGGTGTTCTGAGCTGTAGTCTGCATAATTGCTCTCCAAGCCTCAGGCGGAGGAGGAGGGGAAGGAGGACGATCTGGGACCTCTTCCACCTCTGGATTAGCGTTGGGAACCTTTTTCGGAGCCATCCTGTAAGAGATGACCACGAATCAGCAATTGATTGACAAAAGGTATAAGCTGAATCAATGGAATGAATTGCAACAAGTCTTCACAATAATCATTCGAACAATAGGAACGAATGAAATCATTCGAACAAGAGGAACGAATGAAATTCTCAGTTAAATGATAACATCAATCTTCACGAGAAGCCACATAGGGGACAAAAGGATAAAATAAGAAAACAACAAGGTACAGACGGGAACAAACACAAGAGAGGAGTTTCGTTCTAACATCTTTGTGCTGAAAGCATATGAACGCGTTACGAAAAGGTTTTGCAATCCCCGGATCAGCATAGCCAAGGACCCTTTAAGATGCAACTCCTGATAGTAACATCGGTCATATAACCACTTCACTCAATGTAGAACCCCAAACTCACTAACCTGCATTCGTTGGAAGAATGGCTACGATCTACTGGATAAACCCACCTATAGATTTCTAAAAGATTCCAATTATGCAATCAGGTGTTGGGGATACACGGGAAGCACCGCGCAATCAACTCTAAACCTACATCCAGGTGTATCCATCCTTCAACACATAACCAGTCTTTCTCGGAAACTGTGTACCTCAGACCTTCGAAAAGCATCCACTATAACAAGCTATGGCAATACTCCCGAACTACCTCCCAGTACTGGGTGATGTCGGGGTTATCTTGCCACTGGCCGTATAGGAGAGATTTTCGATGCCGGCCGTCTTAAGTATTTAGTACTGCCGCGATATGCTTGTGACAACAATACCCCGAAGCTCAACTCCCCGGGAACAGGAGGCATCGAGAACAATATCCTTGTCACAAGAACATCGAAACAATCCCAGAATACTCGTGGGATTCCTAAAAAAAATTGTGCTATTTTTTGGAAGTAGGAGAGACAAGAGTAGTCGTCAAGAGTCCTCACTAGAGAGAAAGGGGATGAGAAGCAAAGAAATCCTACTCTCCGATATAATATAGGACTCAAAAAGTTTTCAGTGTGTGCCTAGACTCGACCATCAACTATTCGATCAAACAGTGGGGGCTCCTAGGTCGGAGAAGGCTCTGAATACCAACTTGTAATGCCCAGGATGGAGTTATACCTCCTACGTGTCGAGGCACAACTTAAAGGCATAAGTCCATCCTAGAATGATCTCAAGTTTGGTAATCTTTGCACAACTCATGTAAAAGAGGGGAGTGTAAACATAAATAGTTGGCTTACACTCGCCACGTCACACAATTACATAACATGTCTCAAACATCATACATTAAGAATATCACAACCCTCTAAGGGCAAAATCCAAATGTCAAGATACCAAACTGAAATAAATAAACCACAGGCGGATCGAATCCTAGTAGAAGTCTCCACTACTGATCATCCGGATATCGCACATAGTACCGACTACGCTCCTCGTCGTACTCCCAATCCAGCTCGGTGCCATCACCTGGATAGCTCATAGCTGGACCTGCATCTGGTGTGTGAAGTAACTGTGAGCCACAGAGGACTCAGCAATCCCGTTTCCGGGTAACAAGACTATTTAAGCCTTGGGAGAGGATAAGGCTGAAGAAAAGAATAAGTGTCTGCAGCAGCAACTAGCAACTAGCTTACGTGAGTGAGAGCGAGAAGAGAAAGCCTCGGCGAGAAGTGATCACGAAGTGATCCTAGCTACAAGCTCCACAAACATAACCCCTTCGTGTTCAACTCCCGAATCCCTATTCGGAAATTGACAGTCACGGAACACACGCTGGTAGTGTATTAGAAACATTGTGTCAAGTTATCTACAACCGGATATTAACAAGCTCCCATCTGCCACATAACCGCGGGCACGGCTTTCGAAAGTTCAAACCCTGCAGGGGTGTTCCAACTTGACCCATTACAAGCCCACGATCCGCGGAGTCGCAACTCCAAAGTGGGAAGACCCGAGTATCCTCGGAATCCCGTGCTCAAGATATACCGAACTAAGGTAAGGCTAATCCAGCAAATCCTCCCGGTGTGTCGACACCCTGATAGTAGCCGCGCGTATCTAAGTCTCAAGACACGACCGGATGGGCGATTCTACAAGTTTTTACCAAACCTCGAGTTTCCTTGAGGTGGCCCCGCAGACTCCCCGTTTCGGACCAACACTCATGTGGAGCATTGGCCCGGGGTGGTTGATTGAGAAAAAGGGTTTATAACTCCCTATGCAAGTTTAGTTTGTTATTAGGCAAATAGTACCAATGTTGGGACTTGCTGGAAAAGACTTAGCACTTAGCGGTTTATCGAGGGGGTCCCATACACCCCAACCGTGTTAGGAACGCATAATCAAGGAACATAACACCGGTTTATACGGTTCCTAACGGCATGAGTGGAACAAATCACCAAGCAAAAGGCTTAGCCTTCCACCCTTGCCAATATATAGATGATTTCATTTTAAGCATTTATATAGTGTGATATAACCCAACCAAACTTCAACATGAAGCAAGCATCTTCGATCTTCACCTGCAACTAGCAATGCTATAAGAAGGGCTGAGCGAAGCGTACTTAGCCAAGCAACGGTTTGCATAGGTAGGTTGGTTAAACATGGCAATGGTTTACAAGTAGGAGGCTGACAAGAAGATCATGGGCATCGAGGCAAAACTATAGATCGAGACTACTAGCAATAGGCAAAGATAGTAATGTTATCGGGGTTCGGTCATCTTGCCTGAAGAGAAGTTGTTCGGATCGTAAGAAGGGTCCTCGTGCTCAACCTCGTTGGAAACCTCGTGCTCGTACTCGATCTCGGTCTCGGCTTCCGGCTCTAAACAAAACAATCACACCAAGCACAAATCAACAAGATGCAATGCGCACTCGAAAATGATGGATGCATGATGGATGCACTAAGGATGCACACGAAGCACGTAAAATAGCACTCAAGCAAAACACCTCAAAACATGATAACAATCTGATATTATTAATCTACACAGAAAATCAATCAAGTTTCATATAAGATTCGCTGAAATCGGAGTTACGGGCTAAAAGTTATGCCCGAAACAAGAAATGAGCGAAAGCTGAAAATTACAGCATCATAGCAACTTCGGAGGTCAAAATAATTAAGCTACAGCACTCAAACAACATGGCAAAGGACATGAACACAAACTAGACATATACTACAGCAACTAAGTCCAAAGGTGCACCCCCAATGGAGCCACGGATCAATAGAAATGATCTTGGACATATTGAACTTGATAATAAAATTCTGGCAGCAGAATTTTATTGAAACTTTGGAGCAAAAGATAAACATGCTACAGCCACTCAAATAGGCATGTGAGGACATGAATGGAAAGACAACAATATATACTACAAGGAACAATCAAGATCCACTCCAAAACTAACATGCTTTGTCCTAGAACATCACACGAACATGGCATCGGAACGTTACAGATTTCAGACTTAGTGAAAGACCACTAAGTCCTAAAACAGCAATTACATCATGGCATCTAAAAGAGCATGTTTAAGTCACCTCGAAACTAAACATGGCAAAAGGTAAGCACCTCATCAAAGTACACATGATGGTGATTCCGAAACACACAAGCATGCTTCAAGGAGATAAACACAACAATAGCAACGAGCTCAACAAGATGGCATTTCATAACAAGTGAAACAACATCACAGCCACATGGCACTTTGCAACGATGATAAACATAGCAAGAATAAATCTAACATGCTACCTAGCACATACAACATGTAGAGCATGGCAAGACGAGCACGTGGACATGTCCTTTGCATCATTCGGACAAACGAGCTAAAAGATATCACATGGCAAAGATGACATAAAAACATCACATAGCAGCAGTTTATATCATGATGCACTCTTGCAACAGCAAAACAAGCACCTAGATGATCTCTAACATGCATGACAACAACAGATAAAACGTAGTGCTATTCACCACGAACGTCTGGACATGCTATATGCGCGAATCGGAGCAACACACAAAAAGTTATGCATGATTGAAATAGGCATCACAGATCAATACATCAGGGACTTAGGGTTTTTTTGAAATAACCTCAGATCCAGATATGAATAGGTCAACGGGGCTTCGGGCCCGGTCTGGCGGAGGAAGGCGGCGGCCCACGCGAGGAGGCGAGGCCCGGCTGGGGCGGCGGATGGGCCCGCGGCGGCGCGCGGTGCGGCGCGGCCCAACGGCTCGGATCGGAGGCGGCGCGGGAGGTGGCCGGCCCAGGCGGGAAGGCCCGGAGGGAGGCGCCTGCGGCTGGGGCTGGGGCGGCCCAGCGAGCGGCTACGGGCCCAGGCGACCGCGGCTGGAGGCCTGGCGAGCTGGCTCGCCCGATGCGGAGGGGAAACCGAGAGGAGGCGGCGGCCTGGTGCGGAGGGAGCCCGCGGGGGCGCGCTGTGCGGCGACTGGGCCTGGTGGGGAGCGGAGGGACGACGCGGACGGGCCGGGTGCAGGGAAGTGGTCCCCTGGCGCTCGGTCGCTCGCGAGAGGTCTGGGCCGGATCGGGGGG
>LR738715.1:435491057-435574525 GCA_902687465.1 Secale cereale
CGTTGACCCTGGCGCCAGATCTGGATCCCCAGGCGGATCTCGATCAGTTCGGAGGAGCTGGCGACGGGAGGAACTGGCGGCGGTGCTTGATGAGGAAACAGCCAAGTGGCGATTTGGGACTGGTGCTGCACGAAAAATGAGGAAAAATAGGCTAGAGGTAGGTGGAGGGGGGTGTAGGCTCCCAAAATGGCATGTGGATGAATATATATATGGTAGGTGCTAGGGTTTGACGGGTTTGATGCGTTTTTGAGCCCTCCGATCGCGATCCGACGGATCCGATCGCGAGGGGAGTTAGGATGGGCCTAGGGGATGTTAGTGGGCTGTTGTTGGGGGTGTTTTTGGGCCACAAAGTGGAGGCACTTTGGACCCACACGAATAACTGATGGGATAGCCAACGGAGTCCAAACGAGACAAGATTTGAGAGGCGGGTTGCACACAACAAAACAACAACACACACAACAACCTCGTGGCACACCGGTAACGTTACACGCCCAAACAACAAAGTAGGCCTACGGGACGTCATGGACACGTGAGGGAGCTCCGGAACGCGAAACGGACAACGGGAAGAAACACGTAGAATCGGATGCAACCGACAACACAAATGCAATGCGATGCACATGTCTACATGATATGAATGAATGCCACACACGCACACAACAACGCGACCAAAACTCGAAAGACAAAGAACCAGAAATGGAATAGATGAAGCCGGAGATATATTATATGCCCAAAAGGGAAAGTATTACATCCGGGGCATTACACTGAGAGAGTCAATCAAATTTTGGAAGATCTGCTGAGAGCTTGTGCACTAGATTATGGATCTAGTTGGGACGACAATTTGCCGTATGCCGAGTTTTCTTACAACAACAGTTATCAATCCAGTTTGAAGATGGCCCTTTTCGAAGCGTTATACGGAAGGAGATGTAGAACTCCGTTGTCGTGGGACGAAGTTGGAGACCGCAAGTTGTTTGGGCCAGATCTGATCAAGGAATCAGAACAGAAGGTGAAGTTGATTCGCGATAGGCTCAAGATAGCTCAGTCCAGGCAGAAGAGCTACGCGGATTCAAAACGCAAGGAGATCATTTACGAAGTCGGAGACAGAGTTTACCTTCGAGTATCTCCACTTCGAGGAGTTAAGCGCTTTGGAGTTAAGGGAAAACTAGTGCCACGTTTTGTAGGACCATATAAGATTTTGGAACGTATGGGAGAAGTAGCCTACAAGTTGGAACTGCCTGAAGGATTGTCAGGAGTTCACGACGTATTCCATGCTTCCCAGTTGAAGAAATGCCACACAGAGATGGCTGAGATACCGCTGAGGGATAATGTGCCATTGGAAGCTATTCAGCTGGACAGCGGTTTGACCTATGAAGAGAAACCAGTCAAGATTCTTGAGTATGCCAGCCGAGTCACCCGCAGCAAGGTTATCAAGTTTTGCAAAGTTCAGTGGACTCGCCACACCGAGGACGAAGCCACCTGGGAAAGGGAGGAAGACCTGCAGAAGGACCACCCTTACCTATTTTCTAGCCAACCCGAATCTCGAGGGCGAGATTCATCTTAAGGGGGGTAGGTTTGTAACATCCCAAATTTTCAATTTAGAATTTTATACATTAGATCATCATGCATATCATGTTTTCTTGCTTTTGGTGGATCCAAGAAAATCCTAAGCAACTCAAGGACCCTCGGAGAGAGTTGGGGATTTCAATATTTTCATATTTGAGGTTTCTCAAATTTTGAAAATAGGATCATTTGATTTTATTTATTTTATCATCAAGTATTTCTATCATAAAGATATGAGAGAGGGAGTAAAATGACTCTCCCAAAAACAAAGAAATACGGAAGATTTAATAAAAAAATCAAATAAGTTTTATTTGGAGTTTTATTTGAATTAGGAAAAATTGCATGTTTTCAAAAATGCATTTTAGTGCCAAGAAAATGTTCATCTTGTTCTAAATATTCCATTTAGACGGTGAAAATTTGTTTTGGCAATTTTAGATTTTTTTTTCTTTTTCTAGAATTTTTTTTCTCTTTCGTAGCGCCGGCGTATAAAAAAAAAGAGTACCCGACCCGACTGGGCCGAAGCCCAGCCGAGCCAGGCCCAGCGCCCCGCACCGCCTTCCACGCTGTGGCCGGGTCGGACTCCGACGCCGCCGCCGCCGCGATTTGCTTGCCCCCTCCCCCAAGCTTCCAAGCCCCTTCCCCCTATATATATAGGGGATAACTGATTTTATGCCCCTAGTTGGGTCACACTCGGCAGGTTTACCCCTAGTTCCCAAAAACACTTGTTCCTGCCCAAACCACTTTGCTCCTCTTATGCTTTTGCCCTTTGACCGTTTGACCATCACTTTGAAAACTTCATAAAAAATTCATACTAACACAAAAAAATTCAAATAAGATATCAAAATGTTCAGAAAAGCATCACCTATATGTGCATGTCATTTTCATTCATGAAAAGAGTGTTATCCAGTCCCCATCTCAGTTTTGACCATTTGCATTCATGGGGACTAGCCAACACTTTTTCCATGAATGCAAATGCCATGCACATATAGGTGATGCTTTTCTGAACATTTAGATATCTTATTTGAATTTTTCTGAGTTAGTATGAATTTTTTATGAAGTTTTCAAAGTGATGATCAAATGGTCAAAGGGCAAAAGCATAAGAGGAGCAAAGTGGTTTGGGCAGGAACAAGTGTTTTCGGAAACTAGGGGTAAACCTGCCGAGTGGGACACAACTAAGGGCACCAAATTAATTATCCCTATATATAGCCCCCCTGCCTCTGCCGCACACCGCCGCCGTCGCCGCAGCTCAAGCCGCCGCCGCCGCTGTTAGCCGCCACCGCCGCCGCCGCTGCACGCCGCCGGCGCCGCAACACCGCCGCCGCTGCTGCCCACCACCACCACCGCAGCACCGCCGCAGCACCCGCCGCCCGCCGTCGCCGACGCAGCCACCGGCCGTTTAGACGAGGTAGCCGACGCCGGCTGGTTTTCGGTAGAAAACCATCGGTTTTTCTTTTAGAACCCTAGTTCGTTTTTTACTAGATCGGTTTTCTGTTTTTTCGGTTTAGTTAATTAGTGAACATTCACCCGTTCGTTCATTTTAACGAACGATTTCGTTGTTTAGTCTCAGCTGACGAACGTCCGTTCGTTAAGCTGTATTAGTTTTCTTTTCCTAGTTTATTTTCAGATCGCGATTTCTGATCCGATCTTCATTTTAGTTTATCTTTTCGCTCGTTTATCAGAATCAGGTGATTCAAGCGCCTAGAGTTTCATCTCGAAATTCTCTTTCCGTTTAACCTAATCACTCAAGCGTTTGCCTCTGTTAAATTTGGACTTAGGTCCAGATTGGTTCGGTAGTTGTTTTCTCTTTCGCCGTTTGTCTTCGTTGCTTTCTTTTGTTGGTTCTTTTGCAAACCAGAATTCTTAAGTTGAACCTTCTGGTTAGATCTCCTATTTGAGTTTTACCCGTGCATTAGTTAAGTACTTATTGTGTGCTTGTTTGTTTGCGATAGAGTATCCGGAGTGCACCGCTTGCTACTTTGAATCTCTAGGTTTCACGGATCATCAGCAAGGCAAGTAACAAATACCCAGTTTTCATTGCATTAATCAAACCCTCACACATTGTATGAGTTGGAGCTATTAACATGTGGGTCTGGGAAGTAGATGAGGTAGTACCTATTACCTGCATTACATTCAAACCTTTGGGAGTTACTTCTACGTTTGCAAATAGGTTGTGCTATGCTCGTAGACGTGGATTGGGTGAGTGTATCCATGACAGATGTGAGATTGTTAATTAATGGTTCAACTTAAGGTGGCAACTTTAACACACATCTGGGTGGATTGAGGCACCTGGGTATTCCAGCGATTGCCTATTTTCTTTTGGACCGCCACCCAGGCTCAAAGGGATCATAAGATTATTCATACTAGAAACTTCCGTGTGCAGCCACATGCCAATATGGGCTCTGGCATAGTTGAGTAAGTTGTGGGAAACCTATCTGTGATGGGCTAGTAGATGTAGAGGGATTGTAGGTGTACCGGCCTATCTATCCGGTTAAGGGGACCTCTTCGGAAAGACTGTGTCTCGGTCATCCGTTTCTCAAACACCATGCCGTGCGAGAAACCAAACGAAGGCAATCGAGTCTTGTGGGGAAAAGTGCACAAACCTCTGCAGAGTGTACAAACTGATCATGATTAGCCGTGTCCCTGGTTACGGACGTCTTGAGTGTCTAGTACTTGGATATCATGTGAATCTCATCATGTTACTCTAATTAATATTGTTGGGTTTAAAGATGATTATTAATTGGGGTTGAGAGGATGTCTATCTTCTCAACGATGTTTCAACTACCATGACAGTTAATTAAAATCTATTCCTTTGCAGTAGGGAAAAATTGGCTTTACGCAAAAACTATAACCATAGAGCTTTCCACCAGCCATATTGCATATAGTATAGCTTTACTTTTGTTACTCTCTATGCGTTACTTTGCCAGCATATTCCATGTGCTGACCCGTTTTCGGGCTGCAACGTTCATGTTGCAGACTTTTCAGACGACGAGTAAGGTGCCTTATAGGTCGTGGTTCTATACTCAGTGATGCCGTTGGAGTTGATGGACTCACTTATCTTCCAAGCCTTCCGCTGTTATCGTGTTAGATGGCCTTAAGCCATTTTTATTGTAATAAGTTCATCGTTGGAACTATCGATGTAATAAGTGTGTGATTGCTAATCTGTTATAAATCCTTCAAGTACTGTGTGTGTCAGCATTACTGATCCAGGGATGACACGGAGGCACAGAGATCGAACTGTTTGAGGTCTGGTCGCTACAAGATGGTATCAGAGCACACACTGACTGTAGGACACGACCACTAAGCTAAAACCCTAGAGCACTATTCACTCTTCTCTTTTCTGACTCCTCATCTTTTCTACTCTTTTAGGATGGTGGATGCAAAGAACAAGTTCACGCAACCTGATGAAGATACACCATTTGGACGACACCTGATGGAAGTCACCAGATATCTAAACATCGGACTACCAAGTTTCACCGGAACCTACAACGCCACTTTACCTGAAGAAGAGCGCTGGTTGATTCAAGCTCAAGTTCCAGGAAGAACGTTCAAGCCCGTCACCGCCCCCACAGAATTTTCCTTTAATGTGCCTACATGGAGCCTAGGCAGGAGCATGCAGCCCACATCGCTTTGGGAAGGATTGGAGAAATCTATAAGCAGGAGCTAAAGGACACCATCTACCAGATTTGCTCCAGACGTCTGAACTGCCGCGGGTGGTCCGAATATCCGGGACTTGGTCCGGACGTCCGGGTTCGTCCGGATGATCCGGGCTGGAGTCCGGATGATCCGGCTTCAGTGAGGAGCTCTCGGGTGTGTGCGGACACATTACTCGGATCGTCCGGGCGGGGGTCCGGATCGTCCGGGCTTTGCCCGGATCATCCGGGCCTTCATCCAGATCGTCCGGCCAGTCTGAGGCTTGGTCGTTTTCTTCTCCATCTTCCTTCTTCGATTCCTCTTGTTCCTTGGCTTATCCATGGTTGCTCCCAAGGTACCTGAGTATGCATAGAGTTTCGGATGATGGTAGCAGCCATATCTCATGTGAATCGAAATGACGTTGCGAGAGGAGTGAAATCACCTCGGTCTCGAGAGCTCGTGCTCGAGCGCATGTCATGGGTCCACTTGGCACTTGGTGAGACGATGGTAGGTCCATGGGGATGACCTTGGGATGCTCCGCATCATCTCCCCTCCCTTGGGAAAGATCCGACCTCGGATCGAAATCTTCATCACCATGGAGAGTGGAGAGATCCTTGACGTTGAAGACATCGCTCACGTTGCACTTGTCACATGGAATGTCGATCTTGTAGGCATTGTTGGTGTAGCGTGCTAGCACCTTGAAGGGTCCGTCGGCCCGAGGTAGTAGTTTGGACTTGCGCTCGTTGGGGAAACGGTCCTTGCGAAGATGTAGCCATAGGAGATCTCCCGGTTGGAACACCATAGGTTTCTTGTTGGCGTTGAGCTTGGACGCTAGTCGATGTACTTGCCTCTCGATCGTTGCCCTTGTATCTTCATGCACCTTCTTGAGATAGCTTGCTCGAGCACTTGCGTCCAAGTTGATGTGTTCTTGTAGAGGTAGAGGTAGGATGTCCAATGGGGACAACGGGTTGAAGCCGTAGACGACCTCGAAAGGGGACTTGTCGGTAGTCGAATGTCTTGCGCGGTTGTAGGCGTACTCGGCGATGGGCAAGCATTGCTCCCATTCCTTGATGTTCTTCTTCATCAACACGCGAAGATGCGTCGAAAGTGTGCGGTTCGTCACCTCCGTTTGGCCGTCGGTTTGTGGATGATATGCTGAAGAGAAGAGGAGCTTGATGCGAAGTTTGGCGCATAGAGTCTTTCAAAAGTAGCTCAAGAACTTGACGTCCCGGTCCGACATGATCGTCTTGGGCACTCCATGTACACGAATGATTTCCCTACAAAAGAGATTTGCCACATGTGATGCATCGTCGATCTTGTTAGAAGGAATGAAATGGGCCATTTTAGAGAATCTATCCACGACAACAAACACGGAATCTTTTCCATTTTGAGTCCTAGGCAATCCAAGTGTAAAGTCCATGCTTATGTCTTCCCATGGATGGTATGGAATAGGAAGTGGCATGTAGAGACCATGAGATTGAGCTTTTGACTTAGCTTTGCGACATGTGGAGCATCGGTTGGTGAAGCGTGAGACGTCACGTAGCATCTTGGGCCAAAAGTAGTTCTTGGAGAGCGTAGCAAATGTCTTGTCGCGTCGAAAGTGTCCCATGAGTCCTCCTCCATGAGATTCCTGCAAAAGGAGCAAATGAAGCGAAGACTCGGGAATGCAAAGTTTGTTAGCTCTCATAAGATATCCATCCTTGATGTAGTAATGTTCCCAAGAAGTGTGAGTCAAACACTTAGTATAAGGATTTGCAAAGAAAGGATCATGCTCATATAAGTCTTTTATGTGCTCAAAGCCAATAACATTCAACTCAAGTTTTGTGACAAGAATGCATTTGCGGGAAAGTGCATCCGCCACAACATTCTCTTTGCCTTTGATGTACTTGATGACATAGGGAAAAGACTCTATGAACTCACTCCATTTAGCATGATACTTGTTCAACTTAGTTTGACCTTTGAGATACTTGAGCGTCTCATGGTCCGTATGAAGAATGTATTCATGAGATCTAAGGTAATGTTCCCAAACACGCAGAAATCGCACCAAGGCATAGAGCTATTTATCATGGATGGGGTAGTTAAGTTGCGCACCAGATAGTTTCTCGCTAAAGTACGCAATTGGGCGCTTTTCTTGCATGAGCACGCCACCAATGCCGATACAACTAGCGTCACAATGTATCTCAAAAGGTTTATCAAAGTTTGGTAGGGCAAGAAGGGGTGCATGGGTGATCAAGTCTTTGAGCTTAATGAACGCGGTGTCTTGCGAAGGACCCCAAACAAAGGGTGTGTTCTTCTTGCTCAAGGCGTGTAGAGGCATAGCAATTGTGCTAAAGTCCTTCACAAAACGTCGATAGAAACCGGCTAAACCAAGAAAGCTACGCACTTGTTGGAGGTTCGTTGGTTGAGGCCAAGTTTTAATTGCTTCAATTTTAGTTTCATCAATGTGAACACCTTGGGAAGAAACGATAAATCCTAAGAAAACGACCTTGTCAACGCCAAGAATACATTTTTCCATGCTAGCATATAAGCGCTCTTTCCGAAGGGTTTGTAAAACCATACGGATGTGTGTCACATGGTCCTCAAGTGACTTGCTAAAAACGAGGATGTCATCAAAATAAACCACGACAAAGACGCCATGTAGGGTCGTAGAACGAAATGCATGAGACGCATAAATGAACCGGGTGCTTCCGATAAACCCATCAGCATAACCAACCACTAATATAACCCAAACATGGTTTTGAAAGCCGTTTTCCACTCATCACCCTCTTGAATGCGAATTTGGTAGTAGCCACTTTTAAGATCAATTTTCAAAAAGTTGGTGGCACCACATAATTCATCAAGCATGTCGTCTAAGCGTGGGATAGGGTGACGGTATCTAACGGTGATAGCATTTATCGGGCGGCAATCGGAGCACATGCGAAAACTTCCATCTTTCTTAGGCACGAGAATAACTGGAACCGCACAAGGGCTCAAGCTTTCATGTACATGACCTTTGTCGATGAGTTGTTGGACTTGCCATTGTATCTCCTTGGTTTCCTTGGGGTTGACGCAGTAAGGAGCCTTGTTCGGAAGTGGCGCGTCGGGTATGAGGTTGATGCGGTGTTCGATGCCGCAAAGTGGAGGTAGACCCGGTGGTAACTCTTCGGGAAAGACGTCCGAGAATTCCTGCAACAATTGAGATAACAC
This sequence comes from Secale cereale, assembly GCA_902687465.1. Taxonomy (NCBI): domain Eukaryota; kingdom Viridiplantae; phylum Streptophyta; class Magnoliopsida; order Poales; family Poaceae; genus Secale; species Secale cereale. Next base: position 435,499,431 of record LR738715.1, read on the forward strand.
TAAAGGTGGAGGTGGTGAAGTGTTAGTAGGTTTGGCTTCCCCTTTGCATAAAAGCACAAGGTGGAAGACACTCGAGGGGTTCTCACACACTTCTCTCATCTCACTTTTGGTGGCGAATAGCACTAGTTGTTTCTTGTCACTCATCGTGGAGTCGCTCATATTTGGCTTGTGGCTCTCACTCTCCTTTTGGTGGCTCACTCTCTCACCACTCTCTCCCCGATGGTTGGTAGGTATGTGTTTGTCAGCGGCTACTTGACTTGGTGACATTGGGCGTAGCACGAACTCCTTTCCTTCCATCTTGAATCTATAGTGGTTGGTCCGTCCTTTGTGTGCGACTCCACGATCATATTGCCATGGTCGTCCAAGAAGAAGGTGGCACACGGACATAGGGACCACATCACACTCAAGTGTGTCCTCGTGGGCGCCTATCTTGAATGAAACTTGCACGGTGTGCTCGACGCGAAGAGTGCCGGTGTCGCTAAGCCATTGGACCTTGTAGGGATGAGGGTGCTTCGACTTCACCAAGTTTAGCTTCTTGCATAGCTCTTCGCTTGCCAAGTTATGACAACTTCCTCCATCAATGATAACCTTGACGGAGCGTCCGTTGATGCCGGCCTTGGTATGAAAGATGTGGCATCTTTGATTGTCATCTTGTTGATGTTGGAGTGTCAAGACCTTGGAGACAATGAGATTGGGACTCGAATCATTGTCGCAAAACACTTGATGGTCTTCATCTTCATTCACTTGCCGATGCATGGCTACATGTTTAAGGGCTTCCATCTCATCATCGCTCATTGAGTCATATGATCCGTCATCATTGATGATCATTGTGCGAACGGTCTTGCACTCAAATGACTTGTGGCCTCGCCCTTGGCATTTGAAACATTTGATGGAACTCGTCTTGGAGTTGTCCTCGGTTGGGGTTGTAGATGATGAAGCTCTTGGCTTGAAGTTGCTCGTAGAAGGTGGCCGACTTAATGTAGTCGCATTCTTGTAGCTTGACTTGTCACCAAAGTTTGTAGATGGCTTGGTAGAGGTAGGAGGAGCCGAAGTTGTTGAAGCTTGGTTCTAGGAGCCGAAGTCCTTGGAGGTGAACTTGGAGTACTTGTAGTCCTCTTGAACTTGTCACTCCGCTTTGGTGGCTTGGTGTACTAGCTCGAGGAGATTGGTGTATGGTTGAAAGTCTTTAAACTTCTTGATAGGATAGTTGAGTCCATTCAAGAATCTTGCCATCGTTTGTTCTTCATCCTTCGTGATGTTTGCTCGTATCATGGAAATCTCCATCTCCTTATAGTACTCTCGAACCGACTTGGTACCTTGCTTGAGGAGTTGTAGCTTCTTGAACAAGTCACAATTGTAGTGTGTTGGCACGAAGCGTGCTCTCATGACTTCCTTCATTTGAGCCCAAGTAGTGATAGGAGGTTCGCCTTTTGCTTCTCTTCTCTCTATGATTTGCTCCCACCAAATGAGAACATAGTCTTGGAACTCAAGGGAGGCCATTGCAATTTTCTTTTCTTCATCAAAGTTGTGTAGGCGAAAGATTTTGTCAACCTTCAATGCCCATGAGAGGTAGTCTTCGGGGTCAATGCTTCCGGAAAAGTTTGGCATGGTGAACTTAAGCTTGCCATAGCGATGCTCGTCATTGTTTGCTTGCCTACTGGGAAGGCATTCTTGATTTGGACGGTTGTCAATCTCATGTTGCTCTTGGTGGAGTAGATGTTCATTGTCATGGTGTACTTGCCGAGCTTGTGGTGCTTGTTGAGCTTGTTGCTCTTTCCGCGCTTGAGGAGGAACTTCTTCTTGCATTCGTGCTTGGTGGCGCCTCTCTTGCATCTCATCATGAAGTAAATCCTCTTCTTGACTAGTGTGTCGATTGCGAGTTGCCACATTGCGATGTGAATCACGTAATGCTCGTTGCACCTCAAGAGCTTGAGCTTCTCGGCATTGTTGTGCTTGGCGATGGGCCGCGACATCTTGTTCTTCTTGGTGTTGACGTGCTCGCTCTTGTTGTAGTTGGCGTAGTCGTTGCCGTTCTTGTGCTTGCTCAAGTGTAGCTTGGTTTTGACGATGTCAACTTTCTTGTTCGTCACGTAGCTCTTGGCAGATCTTGTCATGAAATGGATTCCGGTTGTCATGTCGAGCTTGACATGTGGCTTGACGAAGAGTGTTTGATGTAGGGGTACTTGAGCCATCCATGGAGTCGGTGTGGCGACTTGAGCGACTTCGTCTGTGAGAAGATGTGGAAGACGAGCGTCGTTTGACTATCAAAGTCCGTAGCGCATCGAATTGAGAAGCCATGTTGGTGTTGATGATGTCGAATTGCTCTCTTGTTCTTGCTTCAAATTGACGCGCGTCGGCGACGACTTGCTCAATGTGCTTGCGCATAGCTTCACTTTCTTGATGTAGACCTTGTTGGACACCGAAGAGATGTAGTTTGGTGACATAGTTGTTCGATTCTTGAGGATCATCGAAGAGCAGGTTCGTAGATATACTTGGCCTATCCATCGTCACAAGCAAGTATGTGAGTGGGAGAAAGGAGAAGACAATACCAAATGTACCTTGACCGAAGTTGACAATGGATCAATGATCACTCAATAATGTAACCCGGAAATAGCACTATTGGTACCAATTATTGTCGATTCTCACACCTACACAAGTAAAGCTTTGAGAGGAGCTTGGTTAGAAAGGTGGCAAAATTCAATGCAACAAGTGAGTAAGATTCAATGATGTTGAAAATGATTCACAATTGGCTCATGCAACAAGTAGATCACAAGCAATAAGTAGCACACGAAACACACGCACGGATAGATAAATGTGGTTGTGCAACCAAAAGTGAGCGAAAATGTGGAATCCATGGAAAATGCTTGTGTTGCACAACGCTAGAGAGACGCTAACCGATTGCTTAGTAGGCGGATAGGCACTTGTGCATGACCTATAAGAGCAATGTAACGACTTCCTATCACAAGTATGCTATGAGTGTATGATGTGCCGATGCTTTAGCACAAGATGATGTATTGCTATCTCATATGATCTCTTTTGATGCAAGGCGTTTGATGCTATTGTGCTTTTGCTTATAAGCTTTGGATGGATCATTGTGCTTAAAATCTTGTGAGCTCTTTATTTTGCCACTTATGCATGCTTCTCGGATCAAGGTAGCTATGGTGTATGCGGAACACTCTTGTGTCACACGGAGATATGATGATGTCGTGTGCAATGTCTATGACTATCACTAATGTGCACAAGTGTCGTGGCCCGGCAATACTCAAATGGCTAGTCTCGGTGGCAAAGCTACGCAAAATGGTCGATTAGGGTCTATCAATGCAATTGCAAGGTAGTAAACAAAGTGTCGTCGATGTTACCGTCCTTGTCGAGGTTGAGAGGTGGTCTTGTCGATGTCGTTCCGCTCCGAGATAGCCGAAACACACACGGAAATAGAGAAACCACAACTCAAATGATCCAAGACACAAAGAGGTAAGACCGTAGGGTTTTGGGTAGGCAATGATGGCGGTGGTGGGTGATATGTCGAGGGTGTAGCGGAAGGGGTAGCTAGGGTTGTTGCGGTGGCAGAAACGGGGCTGCGAAAAACTGCAGAATGCAGTTTCGTCACGGGAGGCTGGATGATCCGGAGGTCTGGCCGGATGATTCGGGCGGTGGCCGGATGATCCGGGTGGAAATCCGGATGATTCGGGTAGGTCAATCCGGTCGGGATGAGCTCGGGGAAGTAGTGAAATTCGGTGGAAAATGATTTTTTTTTCTTGGATGTTTGGGCAGATTTGAGGGTGGGTGAGGTGGGTGAAAGGTGAAACCACTTGTTACAAAACTCAACCACGGATCACAATCAAAAAAATCACATCAAAAACACACAAATCATAAAAAATGTAAGGCTATTTTTGTGGGGATCTTCGAAATTGGACGAAAAACAACAAAAACAAGCTAGAAAACAAGGTGTGGGGGTCCAAATTCATGATCAACCAAGGCTCTGATACCATAGATGATGTAGGGTGGAACCCTACGTGGCCGATCTTTCACGAAAAGGAGGGATCCCGAGGAAGAACACGGGGGGCACGAGGAAAAACACAAGAGGGACAAGGAGAAAACACTCAAATTAACAAGTTTAGGTCACACAAATGCTAGATCCAGGTACACAAAGTGCGATACACGATACACGATCAACTAAGGATGATACAAGTGGCGGTAGTCATCTCCGTGAGGAGGTCTTGATGTTCTTCTCCGTGAAGGAGGTCTTGAATCCGGGTGGATCTTCACCGAGGAGGCCGCGGTCTCGTAGGAGAGGAACCACTAAGGTTTTTGGATGAGCTAACATAAAGCTAACCCTAGAAAGTATGGGTGGAGTCCTTTATATAAGCTAGGAGGGGCGAAGGGGTACATGGGCCTCGGCCCAAAGTCATGCACGCAGGCACTGTCCGGATGATCTGGATGTTGGTCCGGATGATCCGGGCTTCGGGGGTCCGGATGATCCGGGGCGGTGTTCGGAGGATCTGGACATGGTGTCTCTACAGCAGAGGGTCCGGATGTCCGGGTCCTGGTCCGGACGTCCGGGTGTGGCCAGATGATCCGGGCTGGGGTCCGGATGACCCGGCTTCAGTGAGGAGCTCTCGGGTGTCCGCGGACACATTACCCGGATCGTCCGGCCAGTCTGAGGCTTGGCCATTTTCTTCTCCGTCTTCCTTCTTCGAGTCCTCTTATTCATTGGCTTCTCCATGATTGCTCTCGAGGTACCTGAGTATGCATAGACCTTCGGATGATGGTAGCAGCCATATCTCATGTGAATCGAAATGACGTTGCGAGAGGAGTGAAGTCACCTCGGTCTCGAGAGCTCGTGCTCGAGCGCGTGTCATGGGTCCACTTGGCACTTGGTGAGACGATGGTAGGTCCATGGGGATGACCTTGGGATACTTTGCATCAGCACACCTTCGTGCGGGCACTAAACCCTCGTCGAGGAGAGGATCGCGTCCATCGGCATGTTGCGCACGTCGAAGTCGTCACCGTGCTCGCACTTCTGGCACTGTTGCTGATTCCAGGGGCGCTCGCCGCGGTAGTCCTCGAAGGCGAGGTGCCCTACCTTGCACTGCACAAATCAATCAAAAATCACATCAATCAAGAAACCCGCACCTTGCTCGATCAGCCGAACGGACGAGATGTATTCGAACCTCGTAAACTAGAGGCTTCAAGGGGCGGAGACACAAGGGGAAATGGAGCAAGGTGAGGTCCATATATACCTCCGTCGTCCGGTCCTATTCTATCGCCATGATCTCACCCTCCTCGCGCACCAGTAATGCAGGGCTAACCCGATCTAGGCCGATCTTTCACGATTGGAGGGATCCCCGAGGATGAACACGAAGAACACGAGGGGAAATCATGAGGGAAACGAGAGAAAACATTCAAATCAACAAGAAACAATCACACATGTGCTACATCCATGAACACAAAAAGAGATACATGATACAAATCCAACAAAGGTGGATACACGGTAGCTAGTTCATCTTAGTGTGGAGTTCTTGAGCCCACTAGGGATCATCCCGTGAGGGGTCTTGAATCTGGTGTGGATCTTCTCCGTAGAGGCCGCGGCCTCTCTCGTGGAGTAGAACGACTTTGGATGAGAAAATCTCTAGGTCTCAAATGAGCTATCACAAAGCTGACCCTAGAAAGAGGGAGGTGGAGGAGTATATATAGTCTAGGGGCGAAGGGGTACATGGGCCTCGGCCCTTTACTGTGCGCGGACAGGCGGGGCCGGATGTACGGGCATTCCCGAGACACCGGATGTCCGGGCGCTGGGGCTGGATGTCCGAGCTGGCAGGGTCCAGTCTCGGGTGTCTTCTGTGCTGGCGCCGGATTTCCAGGCGAAGGGCCGATGTCCGGGGCTTCAGGAGGCACCGGATGTCCAGGGTATGGGGCCAGATATCCGACTACTGTAGCAGCTCGCTCTTCTTCCTTCTCCCTCCTTCTCTCCCGTGCACACTTGGCCTTGATCCTTGGGCTCTCCATGGTCTCCTCGAGTGTACCTGATTATGACCAAGGTCCGCGCTTGAAGTAGCATCCATGTCTTACATGAGGAATGGGAAGATTCGGAAAGGAGCGAGTTCACCTTAGGTCCAATGGTGTATGGTCGAGGTCTCATCGTGTGGACACTTGGGGCTTGGGGAGTAATCATAGTGTACATGGGGATGATCGTCGGATGCTCCGCATCGTCACCCCCTGGGAAAGATCCGACCTCGGATCGAAAACCTAATCACCATGGAAACGGTTGTCGTGGACGGACTTGTTGTCGGACGGAGTCCAAGACATGGCGCAATCCAAGTACTCCAAGGTGTCTCCGGAGTGGTATGCATGCAATAAGAGCAAACACAAACAACACTCGGAAATACAATGGTTAGCGCACACAAATTGTCCATCATAGAAGAATGAGTCCGTGTGACAAGGCACGTGATGCTTATCCAAAAGATGTAGAATGACAAGTAAAGCATTCATGGGAGCAAATTCATTTGTTGTGCACACACAGGTAGGGTAATTGGCATGGTGCATAAAGTTACAACTTCTACCATTGTGCAAAATGATGTCATAGTATGTTGGTTTATCAAGAGAATGAACATGGCAATGGATGCTCAATATCACTATGTGATCATGCAATTAATGTTGAGCAAAGTAAACATTATGTATGAATATGCCATCAAGAAAGATCACAACAAATTTGCTAAGGAAATGCACAAGCTCATATATCATGGATGACATGGGGATACAAGATGGGACAAGGCAATCATAATGTGAGTCAATCCATGTGCAATATGAAAATTTGTTATGGGGATGATATGTCCATGGAGCATGGCATGTGAGCACACAATCAACAAATATGAAAGTTTTGGTGCAATGTGTCAAAGGGGTGTCGATATACCAATGCTCAATGTCGAGGAATGAGTGGAGTTCCGAAGGTGCATCCAATAAGTCCGAGCGCTCCTCAACTTGAAGGTACATAGGGTCCATCTCCAATGTCGGTCCTCCCTCCAATAGATGTATCATGTGGTGATAGAAGCAAAGGTGTCCCGTCTTTCGGTGAGGTGGTGGCTATCGTTTTGGAGGAAGTCGACTTTGACGATCCGACTACGAACGTGCGAGGATGTCGCGCCTTAGCAATTGCTAAACCAACTCCGAGAGGTTATTGACCACGCCGGAGCATGATCAACCTGACCATGAAGGTTTGTTTCTTGCAGGCAAACGAAGAACAGCAAGAAACTAAGATTGCAATCTGGATATTGCGAATTCAAGAGGAAAGCTTTATTGATCAAGTGGGGTTCTGTGACGTCTTTGTCTGGTTGTTGAACACAAACGAAGTACGCGAAGTTGCAGCTATGGCGAACTTTAATCTAAACAAAACCCAAAGTCTAAACGACGCCCTAAGGGCTGTATATATGGAGGAAGAGGGGGGGGGGTTTCGTGGCCCTTGGAGGAGGGGTCCGAAACCAACCCTAACACTTGTTTCCCCACACATACGGACTCTAAAAACAGCCTATACTCAAGTATTTCGAAAATACATGGGCCTGGCCCAATAATAAGGTGATGCAGCACCTATAATAGCCTCTAGACGAAATTTATGAAGTGGCATCTTGTATATTTCGTACAAGGCCCCACGCACTCATTATGGTGGCTTCAAAGTCCTAAAATCATCACTTGTAACTCCGTTCTTGTTCCCCTTGCGCATGCCATCATCTCCATACTTGATCTTGCTCCAATGTTCATCCTTCTTGTCCAAGCTAGGTCCTTCATTTGTAAGCAAGACAAATGGATCCAATTTAGGCAGCATCATATTCTCATGAACATTAGAATCATTACCAAGAAACGAAAGTACCTGGTAATTTAATTAGCGTGCGCGAGCTCTAGTAATTGGTCATGTATATGTATCAGTTGGGGTTGTGGGTGTAACCTTGTTAGTGATGTCCTCATCATCCTCCCCTTCTTGAATTGAAGTCGTCCTCGACGGAAGCTCATCTTCCTCACCCAAGTAAGGCTTCAAATCTGCAATGTTAAATGTGGGACTAACCCCAAAATCTGTAGGCAACTCAAGTTTATATACATTATCATATATTTTCTCTAACACCTTCAAAGGACCATCAGCACGTGGCATTAGCTTTGACTTGCGCAAATTACGGAACCTATCCGTATGCAAATGTAACCAAACAAGATCTCCAGGTGCAAAGACAACACGTTTTCTACCCTTATCTCCAACAAGTTTATATTTAGTATTCATGCGCTCAATATTTTCCTTAGTTAACTCATGCATTTTTAAGATCAATTCAGCATGTTGTTTAGCATCAAAATTAACCTTCTCCGAAGATGGAAGAGGCAACAAATCAATAGGTGCACGAGGTAGGAAACCATAGACAATTTCAAAAGGGCACATCTTAGTAGTAGAATGCAACGAACGATTATAAGAAAATTCAATATGAGGCAAGCATTCTTCCCACATTTTCTTGTTATTCTTCAAAACAGCCCTAAGCATAGTAGACAAAGTTCTATTGACTACTTCAATTTGTCCATCAGTTTGGGGGTGACAAGTAGTACTAAAAAGTAGTTTAGTCCCCAACTTAGCCCATAAACATCTCCAAAAGTGGCTAAGAAATTTAGTATCACGATCTGAAACAATAGTATTTGGCACACCATGCAAGCAAATAATTTCACGAAAGAACAAATCAACAACATTAGCAGCAGCATCGCTTTTATGGCATGGTATAAAGTGTGCCATCTTCGAGAACCTATCCACGACAACAAATATGCTATCCCTCCCCTTCTTTGTTCAAGATAAACCCAAAACAAAGCCCATAGATATATCTTCCCAAGGAACACTAGGGACAGGCAAAGGCATATATAAACCATGAGGATTGAGTCGTGACTTAGCTTTTTGACATGTAGTGCAGCGAGCAACAAAACGCTCAACATCCCATCTCATCTTTGGCCAAAAGAAATGTGCAGCAAGTACGTCCTCTGTCTTCTTCACGCCAAAGTGTCCCATTAATCCTCCTCCATGCGCCTCCTGCAACAACAAAAGACAAACAGAGCTAGCTGGAATGCATAGCTTGTTAGCACGAAACACAAATCCATCATTAATGACGAACTTGTTCCATGTTCTCCCTTCTTTACAATTCTTCAATACATCTTTAAATTCAGCATCATGCACATATTGATCTTTGATGGTCTCCAAACCAAATATTTTAAAGTCAAGTTGTGAAAGCATAGTATAACGACGAGACAATGCATCAGCAATAACATTTTCTTTTCCCTTCTTGTGTTTAATAACATAAGGGAAAGTCTCTATGAATTCAACCCATTTAGCATGTCTGCGGTTCAGTTTTGCTTGACTTTTAATGTGCTTCAAAGATTCATGATCAGAATGTATAGCAAATTCTTTGGGCCATAAATAATGTTGCCATGTTTCCAAAGTCCGAACAAGAGCATATAATTCCTTATCATAAGTAGAATAATTCAGACTTGGCCCACTCAATTTTTCAGAAAAGTATGCAACGGGTTTACCATCTTGTAAAAACACACCTCCTAACCCAATTCTACTAGCATCACATTCAAGCTCAAAAGTCTTATTAAAATCAGGAAGTTGGAGTAAAGGAGCATGTGTCAACTTATCTTTCAATACCATGAATGCTTCTTCCTGTGCAGTACCCCAAACAAAAGGCACATCCTTCTTTGTAAGCTCATTGAGAGGTGCAGTAATGGTGCTGAAATCTCTCACAAAACGCCTATAGAATCCAGCGAGGCCAAGGAAACTCCTCACTTGTGTGACCGTTTTGGGCTGCGGCCAACTCTCAATAGCTTCAATCTTGGCTTTATCAACCTCAATTCCCTGTGGAGTAACAACATAGCCAAGAAAAGATATTCAGTCGGTGCAAAAGGTGCACTTTCCAAGGTTACCATACAAACGTGCATCACGTAAAGCAATAAAAACATCACGTAAAAGTTCCAAATATTCCTCCAAAGATCTGATATAAATCAATATATCATCAAAGTAAACTACCACAAATTGTCCAATGAAAGCACGTAAAACTTCATTCATTAATCTCATGTAAGTACTAGGTGCATTAGTTGACCCAAAAGGCATGACTAACCACTCATACAATCCAAACTTAGTTTTAAATGTTGTTTTCCATTCATCTCCCAATTTCATACGAATTTGATGGTATCCACTACGCAGATCAACTTTGTAGAATATTGTAGAGCCACTCAATTCATCAAGCATATCATCTGGCCTAGGAATAGGATGACGATAACGAATAGTAATATTATTAATGCCTCTACAATCAACACACATACGCGATGTACCATCCTTTTTCGACACTAGAATAATAGGAACAGCAGAAAGACTAAGGGATTAGCGTATATAACCTTTGTCAAGTATCTCCTGTACTTGACGCATAATCTCCTTCGTCTCCTCTGGATTGGTACGGTATGGTGCGCGGTTGGGTAGCGATGCACCGGGAATTAAGTCAATCTGATGCTCAATCCCTCGAATAGGTGGTAATCCCGGTGGCACGTCTTGTGGAAAGACATCCGCGAACTCCTGCAAAATGTTAGTGACAGTAGGAGGCAAAGAGGAAGGCACGTCCTCGAATAAAAATAATGCCTCTTTGCACACAAAAGCATAGCAAACAGATTTGCTTAAATCTAGATCATCAATATCAGATTTGGTGGCAAGTAAACATGCACTTTTTAATTTTATTTCAGATGCAACATGAGATGATTGTGTGTTATTAGGCTTCATTTGTTGCTCAAATTCTTTTGCCACAATATGATTTTCACTCTTATTTTGCTCCTGTTTCGCTTTATTAGCTCTATTAATATCATCTTTCAAAATGGAATCAGGGGACATAGGAAGCAAAGTAATATGTTTATCCTTATGAACAAGAGTATAATGATTGTTTCTACCATGGTGTACATAATTTTTATCACATTGCCATGGTCTACCAAGTAATAAGGAACATGCTTGCATGGGTACCACATCACAATCAACATAATCAGCATATGTGGAGATACTAAAATGCACACGAACAGTACGTGTTACCTTAACCTAGCCACTGTTGTTGAACCATTGGATGTAGTAAGGATGTGGATGTGGTCTTGTGGTGAGAGATAGCTTCTCCACCATCTCCATGCTAGCCAAGTTGTTGCGGCTCCCTCCATCTATAATGACGCGAACAGAACGTTCCTTCATAACTCCCTTTGTATGGAACAAATTATGCCTCTGATTTTGCTCCGCTTGTGTGACCTGCACACTCAAAACACGTTGAGCAACTAAACATTCATACATGTCAGCGTCTTCAGGAGCCATGTATTGCGTCTCATTTTCAGAATCATCTGCACCATGTTCTTCACGTGTAATAAGAGCCAAAATCTCCTCATCATAGTCACTAGCGGACTCATAACCACCATCCTCAGTAGAAATCATGACATGCTGCGATGGGCATTTGCTCGCATAGTGACCACGACTAGTGCAACGACGACATATAACATCATGTGTTGGCCCATTGGATGCCATGGATGAAGAAGAGCTCTGCGCAGGACCGGAAGGTGTACTCCTGGTCGATGGTGGTGGTGCCTGTTTACTTTTATCACGGCTAGAAGTGACGGATGAAGTAGGCAGTGGTGCAGCCGGACGTGTCGAAGTAGATGATGCACGCGGCGTCCATGATGAAGGTCGACCTGCAGAATAATTAGTTCGCACCAAGGCCTGTCGATCCTGCACTTCACGTTCAGCTTTGGATGCAAGATGGAATAAACGAGTGACATTATTATACTCCTTATACTCTAGAATTGTCTGAATCTCTCTATTTAAGCCACCCATAAAACATGCAAGCATAGCCTCATTATCCTCAACAATACCACATCTAATCAGGCCAGTTTGTAATTCCTGATAATATTCCTCTACATAATTTTTTCCTTGTCTTAAACGCTGCAATTTATGAAGTAATTTGCATTGATAATATGGTGGAACCCAACGAGTTCGCATAACAGTTTTCAAAGAAGCCCAAATAGTTGGAATATTATCCGGATATAATCTACAATATTCAGACCACCACACAGAAGCAAAACTAGTGAAAGCACAAATAGCAGCAGCAACACGTCTCTCCTCGGGATATTTTAAACATGTAAAACATTGTTCTGTTTCTAACTCCCAAGTAAGATATATATGAGGAACATATCTACCCTCAAATGGTGGAATATTCATTTTTAGTTTAGGGAGATGGTCATGATCTCGTACCTCAGGGTGTGGTGCAGCCCTACCATTGCGATTATTTGCGTGTGGACGACCGGGTGGTTGTGGTGCTGGTTGTTGCACGTAGTTCTGATTTTGATCAACCTCATCCTCATAATCCCCTGCGTAATCGTCCTCCTCCTCAGTAGCAGCAGGAGCCACAGAAGTATAAACAGCAGCACCAACAGTTTTGCCAGGCTGAAGAGCGACACGGCTCGCTTTGCGGAGGGCTGTTTCGCGACATGAAGGTGGTTGTTGTTGTTGTTGCAATGGTGCAGTAGGTGGAGGTAGACGCGTAAGCACTTCAGCAAATTTGGCATCCAACTTGGTGTCAATTGATTTCTCAATGCCATCCATCCTCGCTAGTGCATCGCCAAAACTGGTCATCACATCTTCTACCTGTTGACCCATCATTTGCTGAAATTTATCATGCAACTCCTTGTTCGTCATGTTCTCCCAGTCAGTCTCGTCGACTTGTGATCCTGGCATGGTTAGCAGCAAGAGAAACACACAAAAATATGATCCTACAGACTACTAAAAAATGGTGGTGGTGGCGCGTCACAAATCCGTCAAGCAAATCTCAAATTCTTACCACTTCTTACCCAGCATCAGGTGGTGATCGGCAACCGTGGTAGTCAAAACTCTCAAAGCTTAGATAAAGCGATTACTAGGGAGAGTCAAACGCACGACATAGATGTATATGGAGCTGGGAAGGCTTATAATATGGTAGCAAAAAGGGTCAGCAATAATCAATTCAGAGATGCAAAGTTGAATAAACGCTCAACGACGGTACTGTGCTGGTCCTAGGCTGGACCGTACTAGAGACGCGAGCCTACAACACTAACAAAATCACGGCGCTGCACGTAATCAACGGAAAAGCACACTCTGAATATATTTTTCGCCTCTTTTTTGCGCTCTTTTATTTGCGCTCCTTTTTTTTGGTCGAAAATTACTATAATGGCGAGTGTCTCAAAACTCTTCCCAAGTCAAACTAAGATGATAGGCACGAAATTTTTTTGACGATTTTTTTCGGAAACAGGGCAGCGACGATGAAAAAGTGTGGTAAAAAAATAGTATGAAGGCACGTGTCTCAAAAGACTTAGAAAATCCTAAAAATAGCATAGGGAAAAAATATTTTCACCTGCAGAAATTTTGGCCTAAAAACTGCCGATTTTCTTTTCAAGACCTACGCAGGCAAGGAAACACGAATCCGAAACTAGATGGATCTCGAGAACAAACCTAATATGAAAAGAACTCGGACTGGTGGTGGATATATGGTGGTAGGATATGGCAACGATTGTAGGTTATGGCAGCGGTGGTGGTATATGTCAGCGGTGGTGGTATGTGGCAGCGGTGGTGGTATGGCAGCAGCGATGAATATGGTGCGGCGACGGTGTGACGAACTGTGAACAGAACTCGAAACTCTAAAGAACTAGACGCTAAGACCAGCAACTCGACACGACGATGCAACTGTAAATTCAACTAAGCAAACACGGAAAAGATTATGCAATGGCTCAGACTGGTTCGGATATGATGAACTAACCCTATTTTTTGGCTTTTTCGTGGATTGTAGGTATGAAGAACAGACTCGATCTAATCTACGAAAAACTGTGAAATATCATCGAGAAACTTGGAAATCCGATACCACTTGATAGAGGCAAAGGTGTCCCGTCTTTCGGTGAGGTGGTGGCTATCGTTTTGGAGGAGGTCGACTTTGACGATCCGACTACGAACGTGCGAGGACGTCGCGCCTTAGCAATCGCTAAACCAACTCCGAGAGGTTATTGACCACGCCGGAGCACAATCAACCTGACCACAAAGGTCTGTTTCCTGCACTCAAACGAAGAACAAGCAAGAAACTGAGGTTGCAATATGGATATTGCGAATTCAAGAGGAAAGCTTTTTTGATCAAGTGGGGTTCTATGACGTCTTTGTCTGGTTGTTGAACACAAACGAAGTACACGAAGTTGCAGCTATGGAGAACTTTAATCTAAACAAAACCTAAAGTCTAAACGACGCCCTAAGGACTGTATATATGGAGGAAGAGGGGGGGATTTCGTGGCCCTTGGAGGAGGGGTCCGAAACCAACCATAACTCTTGTTTCCCCAGACATACGGACTCTAAAAACAGCATATACTCAAGTATTTCGAAAATACATGGGCCTGGCCCAATAATAAGGTGACGCAACACCTATAATAGCCTCTAAACGAAATTTATGAAGTGGCATCTTGTATATTTCATCCAAGGCCTCACGCACTCATTATGGTGGCTTCAAAGTCCTAAAATTATCACTTGTAACTCCGTTCTTGTCCCCCTTGCGCATGCCATCATCTGCATACTTGATCTTGCTCCAATGTTCATCCTTCTTGTCCAAGCTAGGTCCTTCATTTGTAAGCAAGACAAATGTATCCAATTTAGGCAGCATCATATTCTCATGAACATTAGAATCACTACCAAGAAACAAAAGTACCTGGTAATTTAATTGGCGTGCGCGAGCTCTAGTAATTGGTCATGTATATATATCAGTTGGGGCTGTGGGTGTAACCTTGTTAGTGATGTCCTCATCATGTGGAAAAGAAGAAGGAGACAACAATGAAAGAATGACCCATCCAATATGTGTAATTTATGATGGCTCAAAGGGAAGGAGTTCACCTTTATGAGGATGTCGAACATGTTGGTGTCGCGCATCATGTTGGCCTTTGCATGACCTATATGTCTCGTGAAGGTACCGCCTTGTGAATCCTTCAAAACGGAAGAACATGACAAACACTCGAAAAAACAAATGAAGTTAGCGAATGTGCAAAACCTATCATTCGTGTGGTAAGATACCCAACAAGTGTTTGCATCATGCTCATCGTAAGAAAGTACAAGGGTGGGTATGTAGGCATAAGATGCAAGAACAACCAAGTGCAATAGGCTCAATCAAGCAAGTATGCATCACAAGAAGGGTGTCAAAGTATCTGAGATCAACAAGCATAGCACGCTTGCACTCACTATAAGTGAATATGAGAGATGCAACTATTGGATACAAGTGACCATGATCAAGATATATCATGTGAAATGCATGAACATATATGTCATCAACTCAAGAAAGCAAGTAAGAGTGGAACATGGGTGATGCAACATAGCAAGCAATCATAGCGATCAAGTCAAATAAGCTAGTAGCGCGAAGATGCAACGTACTAGAGGTAATCATGGCAAGTATGTCGTGTGTGCAAATAGTAGGCATGAATAATGCACATGGCTTAGCACAAGCATGAAAGCAAGATATGAGGAAAATATGATCAATGTATTGGCAAGAGGCCATATGTAAATAGCAATGAGACATCATGACTCTCCCAACACAACAAGCATCAATAGCATGGGGCACAAACAAATCATTGCAATAGCTACAAGTATCTCCACCAAGCATGCAAACACACATAGAAGTAGCATAATGGTGAATCATGGGTAAAAGCAAGCAAGGGTCGCAATTGCATGGCAAAGTCATAGCAAGAGGCATAACATGCAAAGTGAACACGATAGTATGGGCATAATGTGACAGGTGGCAAATAGCCCATAGCCATGTGAGAGCCAAGTAAAAGAGATGTGCGTAGTCGTTGCGCAAAGAGAACGGTGGTAGGGACAATCCACGGGATCCCAAATCATCGTTGCTCTCAAGAGCTCGTTTTGTCAACTCATGGGATTGTGAGGTTGACAAATGTTCATAAGTACCTACACAAAACAAAGACAAAGGGAAAATTGTGTGTGCGTGGTATATGTACACATCATCCATCATGATGTGCACGTGCTTGTGATGGTTAGCACAAAATATCCAATTCTCAAACAAATGATATGTGTTATATAGAAACATGTCATCCATCATGAGATGTTTATTGTTATGTATAGCATAATGGAGACTCAAATTGTGTAATGCATCATGAGAAATATGTACAACATTGTTATTGGTGGAATGCATATGGTGCACACAATCATGGTAATCATGCAAGGTATCGCATGCACCAAGATCTCCTAGTATGTATGAGGAAACTATGGGGGTCTCCTCATGAGCATTAGTGGAAATATCACATGGAGAATATGGACAACATCCAAAACAATGCATATCTGAAACAATGTGATCATGGCATGGTATAATAGATGAATTACGCAAATCATGTAAAGGAAGCATGACAATATCATCGCATGAAAAACAAAAGCCAATGACCATGGGCTTGTCATCTATTCCATAAGTGCAAATAAGATTGATTTTAATGGGGCATGCATAGTTACTATGTTGAGATTGAAATGATGCAATATGGGAGATCTCACTCATAGCATGTGACAAGTGTAGAGGGTTGTCGAACATGATGTGACCAAAAGAATTTTCACATGATATCCTATGGAGCATAGCATCACAACTAGGCAACTCAACATGCTCATCATCATATTCGTCATAAATAGGTAAGTCATGACATGATGAAGTAGCACTAGCATGAAGTATGGGAATAGGTGTGTCAACATCATGCAAGTAATCATTTGTAAGATAATCCACTAGTGGGACAAGGGAATCACCTTCACCTATTTTACCTTTCTCATTCGCCCCATGTGGTGTAGTGAGGTGGGAAAGACCAAATGGTGATCTTCTTCATCTTGATGGAACCATGTGGGTGGTGCATCTTCTTCCACCATGCCCATCGGTTTGTCCGTTGGAAGGATGGACTCATCGAGGGTAGGCATGTCCTCATATAGGAGACCTAGCACCAAAGAAAACACACTCGAAGAAGAGGTTAAGTCGTTAGAAATCATAGTGGCCTCACATGCCCTATCAACTAACTCACTCACTAAGTGTTGTGGCTCACTCACTCCCTCTTGGATGCTCTCACTCGTATGGATGGTGGAGTAACTCAAATGGCTTGCAACCTCACATAGGAGATGTGGCATGCTCTCATGTGTGGGGATAGTGGTGGTCACCCTCATCCTCTCAAAGGAAATGCTACCAATGTCACATATGGTCGAGTCACTCATATCACTCATGTGGTGGTGTCTCTCCTCACATGGAAATTGGAGCATTTCTTCAAATGTGGATGTCGCAGAGGTGTAGGTGCAATTGTATCCATGCTCAACCTCCTCATGTGTAACGCCTCCAAATATGAATGCCGAAGGGTGTGGCAAATCATCACTCTCCTCCGGGATCAAAGAGAATGTGTCATGTTTGCTCGCGTAGCTTGACCCGGAGTAGGAGTGCAATATGGGAGTCGTCTTCATGGTGTCGAAAAGGTTCATGCTCGTCGCCTTAGTCGAAGGGGATGGCCCATGCTTGACCGTCTTGTCACCGTATTGTTGTGGGTAGCTTCCGAAGATGGAAGTCTCGCCCTCGCTTGTAGATGATCGCCTTGATGTTGAAGATGTCGATGTAGGCGAGCTCCTGGGAAGTAGCCGAAGATGTCCTACGTCCAAAGGTGAATATGCCTTGATAGCACTTGGCGAAGAGGCCGAAGTGGTGGTTGTAATTGTAGCTCCTTCTTGGGTGTTCTAGTCTCGCGGTCTTCTCTTTTGCTCTTGAAGCTTGGCCTTGGCGTGAAGTAGAGCTTCTTCGGACTTGTATGTTTGCGCTTGGTGAGCATCTTCATGATGATGGTTTCGTTGTCGTGCTTGAGCTCGTAGAAGATGTTGTTCATCGTCGTCGTGCACATGATGCTTGGAGGTGACTTGCCCTTCATGACGATGTTGATGGTCGCCATGGAGGTGTGAACATGGACGACTTGCACTTGCATCATGTTTGTGCTCCGAAGACTTGTGACTTGAACGTCGCCACCGAGAAGATGACGAAGGGGAAGAAGACTTCTAGTCGACCACCATGTGTCGGAGCTCCGCCATGTGTTTGTCTAAGGAGTCGCACATGTCGTCGAGGTAAGCCCTTCTCCTTGTCTTGGAGTGTTGTAAGTCGATGGCGATGTTGTCGAGGCTCTCTTGCATTGCTCGTTGTAGTACGATGGTTTGCGTGTGGATGTAGTTGTTCGCGTCGTCGATGTCGAAGACCGGGGATGAAATGCTTTGCCTATCCATCACAAGACTCAAGTAGTGGTGAGTGGGAGAAAGAGAAGAACTAGACCAATGTACCTTACCCGATGTTGACAATGGATCAATGATCACTCAATAATGTATCAAGGAAATAGCACAATTTGTACCGATTCTTATCAATTCTCACACTTACACAATAAGGCTTATGGAGTAGCTCGGTGAGGATAGTGGCACAAAAAATTGATGCAAATTGTTAGCAAGAGTCAGTAATGTTGAAAGAGATTCACAAATTCGCAAGAGAAACAAGTAGACCAATAAGAATGAATTGAACACGGAAACACACACACTGATAGATAAATGGGGTCATGCAACCAATGAATGAGCAAAAAATGTGGAATCCACGAAAACTCCCGTGTTGCACAACTCAAGAGAGACGCTAGCATGATTTCTCTATAGGCGGATACGACACTTGTGCACAACCTATGGGGTTCCAAATGTATCAACTTTCTATCCCAAGTATGCTATGTATGTATGGTTCCCGGTGTTCTCCTCAAGATGATCTAAGATGATCGGATAGATAAATGTGGTTGTGCAACCAAGGATTGAGCGAAAAATGTGGAATCCACGGAAAATGCTCTTGTCACACAATGCTAGAGAGACGCTAGCCGATTTCTCAATAGGCGGATACGAACTTGTGCACTACCTATATGCGACAAAATGTAGCGACTTCCTATCACAAGTATGCTATGTATGTATGATGTTCCGGTGCTTTGAGCACAAGATGATCCAAGATGATCAAGTATGATATGGTATTTTGTGATGCGATGCTATGGCTATTGCTTACAAGCTTCTTTGTTTTTCTCTTTTTTTGTATAGCCAATTTTGCAAAATGCACAAACCAAGATAGCAATTGTGTATATGCGGGAACAATTTTGTGACACAATAGATGATGCCAATATGATATGGTATATATGCAATGGAAGCGTGTATCGATGATCACTAATGTGCACAAGTAACGTTGCCGGCAATACTCAAAGGCTAGTCTCGATAGGCAAGTGACGCAAAATGGGATAGGGGTTAACAATGCAATTGCAAGGGGAATATACAATGATGTTGTCGAGGTTACCTTCCGATGATGATGATGAGAAGCGACGCTCTTGATGTAGAACTGTTCCTAATTAGCCGAAACACCTTAGGAAACGGGAAAAAGCGCAAACTCGAAATCAAGGCCAAATGTCAAAATGGTGGTAGCGGGAAAGCGGTGGAGATTGCAGAAGAGGATGGTGGGGCTATACACGTTGTCGGAGTTGAAGTGACCGTCCCTAAGTAGCCGAAACACCTTAGGAGACACAAGCCACAACTCAAACAAGCTTGAAATAAATTGGGTTAAGTTGGGTTGGCTATGTATAGTGGACTAGGCTATGCTGAAGTGGTGGTGGTGGTTGATGAAGAAGAAATTGTCCCTAAGTAGCCGAAACACCTTAGGAGACTCGAATCACTACTCAAGCAACCACAAATGCTATGGGGACAAAATTGGTTATGTTGCGGAAGTCGGTGGTGGTTATGCGGATGATATGGTGGATGGCCTAGGCAAACTTGCCAAATTTTCGAAAATTTGATGGATTCAAATGATTATGGTAGTATTTTTGTGGTATGGGGGATGTCAAGAGCTTCAAAACGAGCTAAAGAACGTCAAAAACGGACTCCAGATGAATTAGTTATCCACAAAATGGTGAAACGGGAAAGGCTGAATTTCCAGGGTCCGGACATCCCGGGTTATGTCCGCAAATCTGGGGTCTATGTACACAAACTTGACCGAAAAGTGGGGAAATCCAGGTATAAACGTGTCCGCCCCGGTCTCTGTTCTTTCTATCTTACATCCCAAGTTTACATAGTATGACAGTTTACAAATCATGGGCCCTAACACATGGGCTCTAAACCTCTTGGGCTACAATCTTTAGATTCATACTCCACTGGGCCTTTGATAATATAATCTTGAGAACGTAAACCGGACCCTCCTGGCCGGTTTATACCTGGTAGTAATATCCCTGACATTAGGCCCCGGATTGATTTGAACCTGTTCATGTCAATCTTCAAAGTCTCGTACAGATTTTCCTTTCTGCAGCTTCAGTATACTTGGTAAACCGGCATGACGTCATCCCCTCAGGTCGCTTTAAACCGTCGTGACGCCATCCGCGCATTTAATGCTTGTACCTGTTTTTTACCTTTACTTATTAAAGCTCCGAAGATCGAGGTGACATCATCATTCACATCCGATTTTTGGTCTCCTCAATTCACGCGCATGTCGTTTCATCCCCTTGGCTTATAAATAGGGCCGAGGGCCATCTCTTTATTCCCCTTCGCTTTCTTCTTCCTCTGACCTCCAGCGCTCAAGCTCCACCGCCGTCTGCCGAGCTCATTGTCGTTATCAAGCCCGGCCGCTGCATCAACTTGAGCGTGTCCAGAGATTCGCCGCTGTACTTCTGCTTTCGTTGCCTCAGGTACGTTACTCATTCTTCCCCGTAGATCTCAGTTCTAGGGTTTCACGGGAGCTCGCAGATGAACCCCCGTTCTTCGCAGTTCATCACCATAGGTAGTTCCGAGCAGTAGATGTTAAACTTTTTAGGTCGACTCTCGTACGCATGACTCTGCTCCGTCTTCATAATCTTTGTTCCCCCAACCATGCTAGTTTAGACTGGATCTGCAAAAAACCTTCGCTGTTTCCGTTGGATATAGCTTGAATTATCTTGAATTTTCCATATGCTGTAGATCCATATTTTACTGCTGCTCATGTGAAAGTTATTTCCCACACTTTAGACGGTTCAACTTTAAATCTGCGCTTCATATGCCGGCGTCGACGGTTTAGTTTTAGATATGCACCTCTCCTGCCTGTGTTTGGCAGTTTAACCTGTTCCTCTCAAACTTCATTATCCGGTAGCTGTTTCGTTCATAGTTAGTCCCGATGGGGAGATACCATTAGTCCCCTGCTTAAACCGCCAGATAGATCAGTACTTTCATAGTATATGCCGGTTCGTATCTGTGTAGATCGTAAACCGAATCTTGTATTGTACTTTTCAGCGTTCCCCCTTTGAAAAAAGATGACTTCTGTGGCCAAGCAGTTTGTCGCCTGCAACTGGGTCCCATCCCGGATACCGAGGATGACTTAGAAAAAGCGGCCTCAATTGGCATTTTAGGTCCAAAGGAGGTTCTTCACTGGAGGGCCCCTGGAAAAGAGTGTCCTCCTAAGCCTAAGGAGGGAGAAATCATTGTCTTCTTTGATCACCTAGCCCAGGGCTTTAGCCCTCCAGGGTCAAAGTTTTTCCGCGACGTGCTGGCAGACTTTCAGCTCCATCCCCAAGATATAGATCCCAACTCCATATCAAACATCTCCAACTTCCAAGTCTTCTCAGAAGCCTATCTGCAAGAGGAGCCATCTGTACAGTTATTCCGGGACTTCTTCCATTTGAACCGCCGGACTGAATTTCATGATGGGCCAAACACGGAACTTGGCGGAATGAGCATCCAGAAGAGGAAGGACGTCAGCTTCCCTCACGCGACTCTCCACAGCCATCCCAAAGAATGGAATCAGACTTGGTTCTATTGTGTTGATACTTCACCAGAAGGGGAAAATCCCATGCCGGGTTATCGCTCTCACCGTCTGACAGTGGACCATCCCTTCCCTCAGGGCCTGAGCGCCCGAGACCGAGCTCGATATGCCTCCAGCTTTCAAAGCTCGGGGCTTTTGCAGCCAACGGTTTAACTGGAGTTGATTTTGTCCGTTGCTGGCTCTCTTGGAGCATTCTCCCATTAAGCCGGCGCTCCAGTTTAATGTGCGAGTATACTGGCAACCCCAAGGACCCTCTGCGTCACACGGAAATGGTACTTCGAGACAATGAAGTTACCGAATCTGCCAACAAGATGCTGAATATACCTCTGGAGGAGTGCAGTCGTACCGGTTTAGCACCCTTCTACGTGAACAACAAACCGCCATCGGTAAGAGATCCTTCTGTCTCCTCTCTTTGTTGTAATCTGTCCATATTGCTTGGCACTAAGATGCTTTTATTCTTTTAAACAGGCTAACGACCCTTTCTAGAAGAAGAAAGCCCAGGATAAACCGGCGAAGCCATCTCGCAAGAAGAGCTTGGTTGTAAAGAAACATAAGATGAAACATGCCGCTGCTTCCGGTTCAAACGCAGAAGAAGATGATCCGGCCTCTGAGATATTGCTCGTTTCTTATGACTTTTAAGCTTTCCTTTGTCTGTATTTCTATTAACAATGATTTTTCCCAGGATCCGGCTGAAGGCAGTAAAGCGGATGAAGTTGAGGTAATCTCTCTTTCCTCTGATTCAGAACCATTGCCACCCAAAGTTCGTCGGGTAGCCCGGAAATACCCGTTTTCTCATCCTTATGCTCAACTGGATCCCCATTTTCTTTTGAAGAAGCAGCAACATGAGGCTCGCCGCACTACACGCCACAGTGGCCATGTGGTCGAGTCGACCGGATTAACCCACACTCCGGCTCGAAGACGCCGTTCAGAGGTTTTACTTACTCCAACTATCCTTCATCCTAAGGCGGGTCTTTTTCGTCAACCCCTTAAACCGTCTGATCCAAATTACCAGGAAACTCCTTTGTCATCCTCCGGTGAGTCCATAGCCGCACAAGTCCCTGTGCTCAAGAGCGTTCACGGGTAAGTTGTCTTTCCTTCTGCCCGGTTTATCTTTCCATTTTGACTTGTGATTTTCATTGTTCTTCTAACCTTTTCAGTATGCCCAAGCCTAGAAAAAAGGCAAAATTGAGTAAGCCAGCGGTCGAAAACACCACTACTGAACCGGCAGGCGATCCTGAAATTGCCAATCCTTTAGACGATAATATTGAGCTTCCACATGACGCTCCTCCTCCTATGGACCGAGAAGAAATTGCTGCTCAGGAGGACGACCCCCTGGATCACACAGCTGACCCGGCAGCCCCGCCCGGATTAGTCCCGCTCGGGCTAGTCTGGTTCACGCGAGTCCGGTACGCACCAATCCCACTGCTGCTTCAACAGACGATGTCGAGATTACTCGGACTGGTTTTACCACCCCAGCAGAACCTGTTATCTTGGCCAAACATACGGCCAAGGAAGAAATTCTCCATAAGTATAACGGCAAGTGGAGCACCGACCTGTCCAGTTGTGCGCAACTTAGTGCCCAGGAACTTCATTCTGGATACCTGAACCGCCTCTTCACCAGCCGTGACCATGAGGCCGCTTTGGTGAATTTAATGAAAGAAAGATATGAGGTAACTTCTTTTCCTTTGCCTTTCATTTCTGCTTGTGTCTTGTAGCTGTATCGTTAGTCCATTGTAGCCCCCAAGTGCCGGTTTAGCCTTTAGGGTGAACCGGGACTTTGATAGATCAACTGGAATACTTTGATTTGCACGTGTAGCCCCCAAGGGCCGGTTTACTCTATTGCGGGTGGACCGGGACTTTACTTTATGCATAGAATGATGTCGCATTAGCCCCCAAGTGCCAAGTATATAACTTGTTGTATGCTTGGGACTTGCCTGGAAAAATTGCTTGCTTATTACTGCAAATGTACATTAGCCCCCAAGTGTCAAGTGCATAACTTGTTGTGTGCTTGGGACTTGTCTGAAAGAATTGCTTTAGATACCTGACATGTTTTATCGCTGGCAGACTGACTTAAACCGGAGGACTTCTGAAATCACTGAGCTCCGGAATAGCCTATCCTTCCAAGAGACTGCTTCAACTAAAGCCAAGGAGGAGCTTACCCTTTCTTTAGCTAGTATGGAGAAGCTCAAGAAAGATTTTGAAGCGGAGCGGTCCACTTGGGAGGTGGAAAAGGCTGCTTTGGAGAAAAGAGCCAGTGATGCTGAAGCAGCTCTTAACCCGGTGACGGAGGAGTTGTCCGGGTTAAGACAACATATAGATGATATGACGTGTGCTATCTTTGGTAAGTTTTTGTTGACATAGGCTTATCCTTGCTATCTTGCGCTGCTCCAGTTTAACTCATAAATTTTACGCAGGGAAGCGCGTTACTCATCTTGGGGATGATGTGCGAAAGAAGCTTCAAGCTGCTTATACCTTGGTAGAACAACTCTATGCCAATGCTCAGAGGGCCATCAGTGCTATTTCGCACAATAAACCGGCTCCAACTACCATCCAAGGTACTCTGGAGAAACTATCAATCTTGCCTGCTCGCATTGTTGAAGTGAAGAAATCCTTCGCCAGAGCTGGCTCTCTAATGGCTTTAACCCGGGCCAAGGCATGGGTTCCTGACTTTGATCCGACGGAGGCCATGAATGGTTATCCCAGTATGAAAGAGGACAGATCCGCTTTCTCCGCTGAGGATCTTCGCGCCTTAACCAAAGATATGCGACCTCTTGCTAGTAAGCTTGCTGACTAAGCGGACTTGTCAAGGTATCATCCGGGTTATGATCTGGAGAACGTGTGGGTGGAGCGTCCGTCCTATGACATTGAAAATCTTATTCCACCCGTTCGTAAGCATACCTTCGCCCCTGACATTGAACCGTCAGAACTTATAAATGATGAAGTATATTTCCGCGCCCTTGCCAAGATTGACTGGAGCACCCCTGATTTCCAACAGCTGCCAGAAGTCGTCGAAGATCCGGAACAAGCTGACCCTCAGTCTTCACAGCGAGCCGAAGCAGAATCCTAAACCGGCTCCGGTTTACCTTTATATGTTGAACACTTGGTGAAAAAAATTGATATTCTTTTGGGCCTGCCAGTGCCTTGTAATAGAATAGTTGAGATATTGTCTTTGTCCCACATTTTTTGCGTGGCCTTACTTTACTTGGCAACTTCTAAATTATCTCCTGCTTGCAATGCTTTGATAGTTTATATTACCTGTGTCTGCATAAACAATGCTCAAAGTGTCCTGGCAGTTTATCGCCGGACGGGTCATACTGGCCAAACACATGATCTAAGTTAATAACTTGAACTGTGTATGAAATATAAGCATGTATCATACCTGTGATTAAGTGTATCTGGAAACCTTAATCCGGTAGGGACAATCCAAGGTGTAAGTGTTGATGACTCCCTTGTCTCTTTGTCGGTTTATCATGAAGGCCGATCCGGGTTACAATAAACGTCGGTTTAACTGTAAACTAGTACTGGTGTTTATAACCCAGCCTATAGCTCTGTAAATACAGATGTAATGACAACTTTGTAGTTATCCAGCCTTGAATCAATGGACTTGGTTGAAAAACCAATGACCTTGAAGATAAAGATTTGAGAAAACATAAAAAATGAAAAATAAAGTTTTTGGGCAAATAAGACCATGTAGTCGAGGCTTTTTACGAGCTGCCAGGCTCCAAATTCGAGGCTTTTTATGAGCTGCCAGGCTACTGTCATTAACCATTTTAGCAAAGCCTATTAAGATTATCCGCAAACTTTAACCAAATCATCAATGTCAAATGCTACGAATGTTCAAAATCTTATAAAGATTTGACTTGTGTAATCACTTGATGATCGTCAATTTAACGTTACCAAGTTCAGGGTCCCGAAGGATTGACTTGTGTGTACGTTCGACGGGTCATACCAGGTTTACCTGGACGGTGCAATTTACTTGATGCAGGCAGGTTAATCTGGGGTTTTAGGTGTATACACCAAGCTTCCAAGCCGTGTTCACTACAAGAGTTTTCAACTCGCTGATGAACTTGCATCAGGAGCCCCCAGGTAGCGTGTGAGCATTGCTCGTCGGGGCCTATGTTTGAGTTGTGCTAGGCATCAAAACTCTCTTTTGCCCCTCATCATCATGTGGAAATTGCTGAAGCAACCAGAGCCGTGCTCTTATGATGGTCTTGATGTGGCCGCCGGTTTAAGAGGCCATAAGAACTTCCTTGCCCGCGGAAGCCCCCATGTGATACTCTTTATGAACAGGAAAGATGGCTGATACCTTGATTTGTCAAGGGCGCGGTTTAAGAGGCCATAGAAAACTCCCTTGCCCGCGAAAGCCCCCATGTGATACTCTTATGAAAAAGATGGCTGATACCCCAGTTTACCGGGGGCGTCGGTTTATTATATTAATCATAATATATACATTGTACATAAAGCGGAGCCTATGGCTCAGGTATAGTAAGGTCGAAGAAGAGTGATGTTCCACGGCCGCTTGGTCTCCTCCTCCGCCGTGCGTGAGTCCTTATGTTCTCGAACGTCAACGAGGTAGTATGATCCGTTGTGCAGGTTCTTGCTGACCACAAAGGGTCCTTCCCAAGGTGGGGATAGATTGTGCATGTCTGTCTGGTCTTGGATGAGCCGAAGTACCAGATCCCCTTCTTGAAACGTCCTGGTCTTAACCCGGCAACTGTGGTACCGGCACAGGTCTTGTTGGTAAATCGCCGATCAAGCTGCTGCCGTGTCCCGTTCCTCGTCCAGCCGGTCCAAGGCGTCTTGTCTTGCTTGTTCATTATCCACTTCAAGATAAGCCGCCACCCGTGGCAATCATGACGGATATCACTAGGGAGGACCGCTTCAGCTCCATATACCATGAAGAAAGGCGTGTACCCTGTAGATCTGTTAGGTGTAGTGTTGATGCTCCATAGCACAGAAGGCAACTCCTCCACCCAACAACCCGGTGTTATCTGCAAAGGAACCATCAGCCGGGGTTTGATGCCTCTCAAGATCTCTTGATTGGCTCTTTCAGCTTGGCCATTAGACTGAGAGTGAGCTACTGATGATACATCAAGGCAAATATGTTCTCGTTGATAGAACTCCTCCATATCCCCCTTGGATAGATTGGTGCCATTATGAGTTATAATACTGTGTGGAAAGCCAAACCGGAAAATCACCTTTTTTATGAACTGAACCGCCGTTGCTGCATCACATTTATTGACAGGCTCCGTTTCAACCCATTTCATAAACTTGTCCACTGCCACTAACAGGTGGGTTTTCTTGTCTTGTGATCTCTTGAAGGGTCCAACCATATCAAGCCCCCAAGTCGCAAATGGCCAAGTAATTGGCATCATCCTCAGTTCCTATGCCGGTATATGAGCACGTCGTGAGAATTTCTGGCAAGCATCACATTTTCTGACCAAGTCATCTGCGTCGGCGTGAGCCGTCAACCAGTAGAACCCATGACAAAAAGCTTTAGCCACCAAAGATTTTGAACCGGCGTGATGACCGCAATCCCCTTCATGAATCTCTCTAAGGATATCACAGCCTTCTTCTGGTGATAAACATCGCTGAAAAGCTCCAAAAACATTGCGATGATGAAGTTCTCCATTGACAATAGTCATAGATTTAGACTGCCGGATTATCTGTCGGGCTTCGACTTCATCCTCTGGTAACTCACCCCGGTTCATATATGCCAGGTAAGGGAGCATCCAATCCGGAATGACATGAAGTGTTGTGACCAATTGCTTCCGGATCAGGAATAGCCAAGTCTTCTTCTGAAGGTAACTGCACCGACGGATTATGCAACTCATCCAAGAAGGAATTAGGCGGAACCGGTTTACGTTGGGAACCTGATGCGGGGTCAACCCGATTCTAGGCCGATCTTTCACGAAAAGGAGGGACCCCGCGAGGAACGCGATGAACACGGGGACGAACAAGAAGAAAGCACAAGGGAAAATGCTCAACAACAAGTCCAATCACACATCCACTAGACAATCAAACACACAAGATCACAAGGTACATGAACAACAAAGGGAAAGATACAAGGTAAAGTTCATCTCCGTGAGGAGGTCTTGAATCCGCGAAGGATCTTCCCGTTTAGGGGTCTTGAATCCGTCGTGGATCTTCTTCGTAGAGGGGCCGCAGTCTCTCCTAGGAGTAGAACCACTAAGATGAGCAAAGCTCTAGTCTAAAATGAGCTATCACATTTGCTACCCTAAAATGGTGGAGGTGGAGGAGTATATATAGTCTAGTACACGAAGGGGTAAGTAGATGGGGGGATACATGGGCCTCGGGCCCTGTCCATGCGCGCACGCAGGCGCCGGATGTCCGGGCTCTCATGAGACGTCGGATGTCCGGGGCAGTTCGTCGGATGGAGAAGTGGAACAACATCCAAAACAATGCATGTCGGAAGCTAGGCAATCATGGCATGCTATGTGATGGATATGATGCAAAGGAAGCATGTCAATATCATCACAAGAAAAACAAATGCCAATAACCATGGGCTTGTCATCTATGCCATATGTGCAAATTGGGTTTATCTTAATGGCATATGCATAGTTACTACGAAGAGATTGCAAATGTAACATATGGTTAATCTCATTCATAGCATATGACAAGTCAAGCAGATTGTCAAACATGATGTGACCGAGAGAAGTATCACATGAAATCTTATGAAACATGGCATCACAACTAATAGACTCCACATGGCAATCATCAAACTCATCATAAATGGGTAAATCATCGCATGGGGAAATCATACTAGCACGAAGCATGGCAATAGGTGGATCAACATCATGCAAGCAATCAATGTCGACATAGTCCACTAGTGGGACGAGAGCATCACCTTCACCTTTGTTACCTTTCTCATTTCACTCATGTGGTGTAGGTGAGGTGGGAAAGACCAAATGGTGGTCATCATCTTCATCTTGATGGAACCATGTGGGGGTGCATCATATTCCACCATGGCCATCGTCTTGTCCATAGGAAGGACGAAGTCGTCGAGGATCGGCTCGTCATCAAATGTGGGACCTAGCACCAAATGAGAAGACACAATAGAGGTAGAGGTCAAGTCGTTAGCATTGAAAGTGGCCTCACATGACCAATCAACTATCTCACTCTCTCTATGTGGTGGCTAACTCACTCCCTGAAAAAAGGTGCACTCAAACTCACATTTGGTGGAGTCACTCATCTCACTCAAGTGGTGGGGGTTGTGGCTCTCCTCGCATGTGAATTGTCGCAGCTCATCATATATGGGGCTAGTGGTGAACTCGCTCTCACTCTCAATATGGTGGCCCAAGTCACTCAAGTCATCATACGTCGCCGTGGTCGAAGGGAAAATCCCATCCTCAACCATCTCGTCATTGTCACCGTGGATGAAGGCCGAAGATGGCACATCATCATTCTCGCCTCCTAAGATGGAAGCATCATCCTCGCTCGCCACCTTGTCGCTCGCCTCCAAAGCTTGGTCCTCGAATGGCTCCGTAGTCGTAGTCGTCGCCGCGCCGTCTTGAAAAAGAGTCAAAGTAGACTCGGCATCATCAATGCCACAAAGAGGGATGGCGATGAAGTCGAACTTGGGAACGTCGTCTTGGAGCTCGTCGGGCTTGGACATCATGGTAGTACTAGCCTCATGCTCGCCGTCTTGGAGCTTGGTCTTCGAGAAGTGTGCTTGCGGTGGAGAAGCCTTGGCCTTCATGAGTTCTTGTTCCGCCTTGAGAGCACCAATGTAGTTGTCGTCGAGGGACTTGTAGTTCTCGAGGAAGATAGTCTTGTAGATGTCGTTGTGCAATCCCATCATGAAGTGGAGCTTCATCGAAATGGGGTCATCCACGCCGGCTCGTCGCAAGGCCATCTTCATCTCGTTGAAGTACTTGTCGATGGACTTGGATCCTTGTATGGTGTTCTCCAATTGGCGTAGAAGATGTTCCGTGTAAGTGGGAGGGACAAACTCTCGCCGCATAGCTTTCTTCGTCTTGGGCCAATTCAAATTGAAGCTCGTCGAAGGTGTGTGAAGCCACCATGTTGACGCGTTGTCATGGAAGTTTCTTGTGGCGCACTTCACTTGATCTTCGTAGGGAATTTGATGTAGCTTGAGGTAGTCGTCCATCTTGCGCTCCCACTCGAGATACTCCTCGGGGTCTTGAGTCCCATAGAAAGGAATCTCGTAGTCGTTGTCGAGGTCGTAGTAGCTTGTGGAAGTCACGGACTTGAGCTTGGGGAGCTTCTCTTGATCATAAGCTTGAGGTGGTTGTTGGCGAAGATGTCGTATGTCCAAAGGCGAAGATGCCTTGAAGTCGCTTGGCGAAGATGCCAAGGTACATGGTGAAGTCATTGAGCGATTGTTGGAGTTGAGCTTTTGACCTTCAAGTTCTTGTCGTTGATGGTGTCGATGCCAATGAGATCTTGCCGGAGATGGTAGCTCGGAAGGATGTGCACTTGACTGTCTTCTCGAAGATGAGGAAGACCTCTTGCAGTTCTTGATTAGGGCTTTGAGCTCCTTCATTTGAGCATCCATGTTCGCGCACAAGTGGTTCGTCATGGCATCGAACTTGTCGTTGTTGTTGTAGACCGAAGTAGATGAAATGCTTTGCCTATCCATCACAAGACTCGAGCAAAGGTAAGTAGGATATGAGATAACCAATACCAAGTTACATTTTCCCAACGTTGAGGATGTATCCCGTTTCACTCAATGTGAAATGAAAGAATAGTGGAATTGGTACCGGACTTGTTCACTCACACCTATCAAGTAAAGCTTATCGAGTGGCTTGGTTAGGATAAGTGGCACAAAAATTTGATGCAAAATGTTAGCAAGAGTCAATAATGTTGAAAGAGATTCACAAATTCGCAAATGAAACAAGTAGACCAATAGCAATATGGGAGGCACACAGAAACACACACACGGATAGATAGATGGGGTCGTGCAACCAAGGAATGAGCACAAAATGTGGAGTTCACGGGAAACGCTCGTGTTGCACAACTCTAGAGAGACGCTAGCACGATTGCTCAATAGGCGGATACGACACTTGTGCACAACCTATAAGATGCAAAATGTATGAACTTTCTATCCCAAGTATGCTATGTATGTATGGTTCCCGTTATTGATCCAAGATGATCGGATATGATATCATAAGATGCGATGCTATGGATCTTGCTTACAAGCTCTTTGTTTTTATCTTTTGCTTCAAAGCTTATTCTCTTTCTTTCTTTTTTTGTATGGCCACGATGCGAAATGCACAAAACGAGATAGCAATTGTGTATATGCGGGAACAATCTTGTGACACAAGGGATGATATGATGATACCAAGATGATATGGTATGTATACAATGGAAGGGCGGATCGATGATCACTAATGTGCACAAGTAACGTTGCCGGCAATACTCAAAGGCTTGTCTCGATAGGCAAGTGACGCAAAATGGGCTAGGGGTTAACAATGAAATTGAAAGGGGAATATACAAAGATGTCGTCGAAGTTACCGTCCCATGATGATGATGAGATGTGGTGCTCTTGATGTAGACCCGTTCCTAATTAGCCAGAACACCTTAGGAAACGGAAAAACCACAACTCAAAATCTCAACGACAAATGTCAAATGGTGGTAGCGGACAAGCGGTGGTGGTTGCGGAAGTAGAATGATGGGTTATACATGATGTCGGAGTTGAAGTCACGGTCCCTAGGTAGCCGAAACACCTTAGGAGACACAAGTCACAACTCAAACAAGCTCGAACAAAATTAGGTTAAGTTGGGTTGGCTATGTATGGTGGACTGGGCTATGCGGAAGTGGTGGTGGTGGTTGATGAAGAAGCAATTGCCCCTAAGTAGCCTAAACACCTTAGGAGACTCAAATCACTACTCAAGCAACCACAAATGGTATGGGAACAAAATTGATTAGGTTGCGGAAGTCGGTGGTGGTGTAGCGGATGATGTGGTGGAAGCTCTAGGCAAATATGCCAAAATTCACAAAATATTATGGAGTCAAATGATGATGGTAGTATTTTTGTGTTATGGGGGATGTGAAGAGCTTCAAAACGAGCTCAAGAACGTCGAAATCGGAGTTCGGATGAATTAGTTATGGACAAAACGGTGAAACACGGGTGGCTGAATTCCCAGGGGTCGGACATCCGGGGCCGGGTCCGGATTTCCGGGACCTGATGTCCAGAAACTTGCGCGATTTTGCCCTCCAGGAGCCGGATGTCCGGCCCGATGGCCCGGATCTCCGGCCCGACAATTCCAGATCGGGATTGGGACTTCCAAACTCGTTTGGGGGCGGAATTTGATGATTTTTGGGGCAAATTTTGACGGATTTTGTGGAGAAAAGATGGAGAAACTTGGGGAAATGCTAGATCCACTTGAAACCAAGAAAATCCACGGATCGAAATCAACAAAACTTCATCAAACCAACAGATCACAAAAAAATTTGGGGCTATTTTTGGTGGGGAATTTTTGAATTTGGGGAAGAACACAACGACACAAGGCTAGAAAACGGTGAGGAGGCTCCATATTCGTGAGAAACCGTGGCTCATGATACCAAATGATCACTAAACTAGGTGGGGGGCTCCAATTTCGTGAGAAACCATGGCTCTTGATACCATATGATGCGGGGTCAACCCGATTCTAGGCCGATCTTTCACGAAAAGGAGGGATCCCGCGATGAACGCGATGAACACGGGGACGAACAAGGAGAAAGCATAAGGGAAAATGCTCAAGAACAAGTCCAATCACACATCCACTAGACAATCAAACACACAAGATCACAAGGTACATGAACAACAAAGGGAAAGATACAAGGTAAAGTTCATCTCCGTGAGGAGGTCTTGAATCCGCGAAGGATCTTCCCGTTTAGGGGTCTTGAATCCGTCGTGGATCTTCTCCGTAGAGGGGCCGCAGTCTCTCCTAGGAGTAGAACCACTAAGATGAGCAAAGCTCTAGTCTAAAATGAGCTATCACATTTGCTACCCTAAAATGGTGGAGGTGGAGGAGTATATATAGTCTAGTACACGAAGGGGTAAGTAGATGGGGGGATACATGGGCCTCGGGCCCTGTCCATGCGCGCAGGCAGGCGCCGGATGTCCGGCATGGGGGCCAGATGTCCGGGCTCTCATGAGACGTCGGATGTCCGGGACGGTTGGCCGGATGTCCGGGCTAGCGGGGCCAAGCCTTGGGTGCGGTTCTGTTGCTGACGCCGGATTTCTGGGGTGAAGGCCGGATGTCCGGCGGCTGCTGAGGCGCTGGATGTCCGCGCTGGCACCGGATGTCCGGCAGCTGTAACTTCAGCCGCTCCGTCTTCTTTCGTATTCTCTTCCAAGCTTCCCTCGCGGATGGTGTAGGTGTTTCTAGGCGCTTGCACTCCTCCTCGTCGTCCGTGAAGCTCCGACAATACCTATGCATGTACATGAGTGGAGTGTCAAGTAGTATACCATCCTCGAAGGGGTCAAGTGAACACGTGTAAAGGAGATGATACACCTTTATGTATGTGATGTAGAGGTCGCACGTGTCACTTGACAAACGGACCATTGACATGGTGATGTCCTTAGGATGCTCCGCATCAGAACCCAGCCGGCTTAACGCATCCGATGCTTCATTCTTTCGCCGGTCTATATGATCCACCTGATATCCTTTGAAGTGTCCAGCGACAGCGTCCACCTCTCGTCGATATGCTGCCATGAGCGGATCCTTAGAGTCCCACTTGCCAGATACTTGTTGTGCCACCAGATCTGAATCGCCAAAGCACTTAACTCGGCTCAAGTTCATATCCTTGGCCATCCGCAGACCATGGAGGAGAGCTTCATACTCAACGGCATTATTAGTACAAGGGAACATTAAACGGAGGACATAGCAGAACTTATCACCTCGTGGGGAAGTTAACATGACTCCAGCCCCCGAACCCTCCAATTGCCTTGAACCGTCAAAGTGAATAGTCCAGTATGTATGATCCGGCTTCTCCTCAGGCGCTTGCAACTCTGTCTAATCGTTGATGAAATTCACCAATGCTTGGGACTTTATCGCAGTACGGGGTACATACTTTAATCCGTGCGGGCTAAGCTCAATAGCCCACTTTGCAACTCGATCAGTAGCTTCTCTGTTCTGGATTATATCCCCTAACGGAGCTGAACTGACAACAGTGATTGGGTGGCCTTGAAAATAGTGCTTTAGCTTCCGGTTTGCCATTAACACTCCATACACCAGTTTCTGCCAATGTGGATATCTCTGCTTTGACTCAATAAGCACCTCACTGATGTGTTGAACCGGATATTCTTTTCCTGCCTCCTTGCGCTCTACCACAATGGCAACACTTACTGCACGGGCATTAGCAGCCACGTATCACAACAGCGGCTCATTGTCAACTGGGGCAGCAAGGACCGGCGGCTCTGCCAATTGCCTCTTCAAATCCTCAAACACGGCATCAGCAGCATCACTCCGGACGAAACGGTCTGTCTTCTTCATCATTTGATAAAGCGGGATTGCCTTCTCCCCCAAACGGCTGATAAACCGGCTGAGTGCTGCAATATGGCCTGCCACGCGTTGGACATCGTTGATGCACGCTGGTTTAGCCAGGGACGTAATCGCCTTGATCTTCTCCGGATTAGCTTCAGTTCCTCTGTTTGACACCAAGAACCCCAGGAGCTTGCCTGCCGGAACACCAAAAACACACTTCTCCGGATTAAGCATCAGTTTATAGACACGGAGGTTATCAAAAGTTTCCTTCAGATCATCTATCAGTCTCTCCTCCTTCCTGGATTTTACCACAATGTCATCGACATATGCATGAACATTCCGCCCGATCTGTCCTTGAAGGCAGTTCTGCACACAACGCTGGTAGGTCGCGTGGGCACTCTTGAGCCCAAATGGCATAGATACATAGCAGAAGGCTCCAAAGGGAGTTATAAAGGTTGTCTTCTCCAGGTCCTTAACTGCCATCTTGATCTGATGATAACCTGAGTATGCATCCAAAAAACTTAGCCGCTCACATCCTGCCGTAGCATCAATAATTTGATCAATACGGGGGAGAGCAAAGGATCAGTTGGGCAAGCCTTTTTTAGATCTGTGTAATCAACACACATTCTCCAAGTTCCATTTTTCTTAAGTACTAGCACCGGATTAGCCAACCATTCTGGATGAAACACTTCAACTATAAAGCCTGCAGCCAAGAGCCTAGCCACTTCTTCTCCAATAGCCTTGCGCTTCTCCTCATTGAAGCGGCGCAGGTATTGCTTGACCGGTTTATACTTAGGATCAATATTAAGATTGTGCTCAGCGAGTTCCCTCGGTATACCTGGCATGTCAGAAGGCTTCCACGCAAAGATATCCCGATTCTCACGGATGAACTCGATGAGCGCGCTTTCCTATTTCAGATCTAGGTTAGCGCTGATAGTGAACTGCTTGGATGAATCACCCAGAACAAAGTCCACCTGCTTAGTCTCTTCAGCTGATTTGAACTTCAGCGTTGGATCATGCTTTGTGTTTGGTTTCTCTAGCGGAGACATATCTGCCAGATCAACATTGTCCTTATAGAACTTCAGCTCCTCAGTTGCAC
The DNA here is from genome assembly GCA_902687465.1 of Secale cereale. Classification (NCBI taxonomy): domain Eukaryota; kingdom Viridiplantae; phylum Streptophyta; class Magnoliopsida; order Poales; family Poaceae; genus Secale; species Secale cereale. The sequence goes on from LR738715.1 coordinate 435,534,863, forward strand.
AAACCGCCTCAGCATAAGCTGCATCACCTTCATCGCACTCCAATGCAATTTTGCGGCTCACATGAACCGTAATAGTTCCCTTGTGGCCTGGCAACTTGAGTTGTAGATAAACATAACATGGCCTAGCCATGAACTTGGCATAAACCGGCTGCCCAAACAAGGTGTGGTACGGGCTTTTGATCTTTACCACCTCAAAAGTCACAGTCTCTGACCTGGAGTCTTGCTCATCTCCAAAGGTGACCTCCAAATCAATCTTGCCAACTGGATAGGCCGATTTACCGGGTACCACCCCATGGAACACTGTGTTGGACTGTCGACGCTTCTTATCTGTTAGCCCATACGCCGAAAAGTTTCATAATACAGGATGTTGATGGTGCTGCATCCATCCATAAGCACTTTGGTGAACTTGTAACCACTCACCTATGGTGCCACCACCAGAGCCAACTGACCCGGATTATCAACCCGGGGTGGATGATCCTCTCTACTCCACACAATGGGCTGCTCACACCAACGCAGAAAACGTGGTATCGCCGGTTCAACGGAATGCACCGCCCTCTTTAGAACTTTCTGGTCCCGTTTGCAGAAGCTCGTGGTGAAGACGTGATACTGCCCACTGCTCAGCTCCTTCGGATTATTCTGATATCCGGATTGCTGCTGCTGTTGACACTGCTGATTACCTTGGTTATTGTATCCGCCCTGACCATGCTGCTGGTTATGCTGATTGTGGCCATTCTGGTTACTGTTATTGCCTTGATTTCCTGAACCGGACCCACCACCTTGATAGCCCGGACCTTGGAAGCCAGGTCCTGATCCGCTGGGGGGCCCGTGATCATACCTATTCCGGTTCATGAACTCCTGCATGATGAAACAATCCTTCCAGAGATGTGTAGCTGGTTTTTCCGGCGTACCGTGCTTTGGGCAAGGTACATTCAATTGGCGCTCCAGATTAATAGGCGGCCTCTGATTACTTGGGGGCGGTCTACCCTTGCGGCGTTGCCAATCCTCCTGAGCGTTGGTGTTGGCCACAAAATCTGAGCTGCCATCTGCTTTACACTTACCATTGTATCCTTGGTTCGCCGGATTGGCCTGTGGCGGTTTACTGTTCTTGCTTGCCTTCCCTGACTTGTCTCCATCTGCTTCTGGATGCTTGGTGTTTTCAGAGTCTCCATACTTCACTAAAGCGCCCATGAGCGTTCCCATGTCATTGCAATCACGTTTAAGCCGCCCCAACTTCTGCATGAAAGGTTCAAAACGGCAATTATTTTCCAATGTTACCACAGTTGTACTTGGGTTGATGCTATTGGAGAAGTGCAAGATTTCTGACACTCGGCACACCCAACTGCTTGTAGACTCCTGCTCTCCTTGAACGTAGGCGGCTAAGTCGACGACAGACATTGGCTGCTTGCACGTGTCTTTGAAATTTTTGACAAACCGGCTCCGTAGCTCAGCCCATGATCCGATGGAATTAGGCGGTAAACCCTTCAACCACGTCCGGGCCGTGCCCTCGAGCATCATTGTGAAATATTTGGCACATGCTGCCTCATCCACATCAAGCATCTCCATTGCCATCTCATAACTCTCAACCCATGCCTCTGGAGCAAGGTCAGCCGTGTAGTTGGGCACCTTGCGTGGACCTTTAAAATCTTTGGGTAGTTTCACGTTCCGTAAAGCGGGGATGAGACATGCCACGCCCAGGGAACTGGACATGACCCCCGGTTCAACTGTGGTGGTGGGACGAACCGGCGTCGCCTGACGGGCTTCGTACTGCGCTGTCATCTCGGCCTCCCGGCGCTGTCTGGCCTGATCCACCACCTCTTGAACGTGCGCCTCTTCTGTTGCCGGATTATCCCGTCTCAGCTGATGATGCCTCCGTGTGCTGCTCGATACAGCTGGTTCATCCAGACGCCTCGTATAACTCCGGCTCGGACGGGGGGTCGAATGAATCCTCTCCCGACTATATGAATAAGCTTGCTATTGAGTTAGCGTCGTGTCCAACAACTCCTTGGCCCGTAGTGCCTCCACTGCTATGGGGGACGCTCCTTCAACTGGAAGGGCGGCCAGTCGCGAAGCGGCAACAACTATGTTGTCCAACGGATTAGAATAATGACCAGGAGGGGTGGGAACACGCTGGGTCGGCACAACTTGGCGGTTTGGCTCTGCGACCGGTGGCTGAACTGATGCGCCTGTTCCTGAAGAGATTCCTTGCCTCATAAACCGGCGGCAGGCGAGATCGTTGTCTTCTCATCATTACCTCTTGTGAAGCGGTCTGATCCAACATGAGTCGATAGGCCTGAGCGTCAAGCTCCGCTTGTTTGGTAGCCATCCTAGCTTTTTCAGCGGCCAGGTCCAACTTGGCTTGTTCAATCCGACTCTTCACCTGAGCGACCTCTGCGTCATGCTGCTCCTTGTTGGCTGTGCTACCTCTGCTGTTACCAGCGTTGTCAAAGTATCGATCAAGATGGATAAAGTATCAGACGGCGATGGGGGAGGTTCTCCAGCTCTAGCCCCCATTTCCTCTGATGTCAATGCTCCTGTTGTCGAGGTCTGCTGCACGGGCTATGATCCGGCCATGGAAACATCAACCATGTTTGGTGGATCGAGGGGGTCCGGAATACTGTCCCCATCGGAACAGCCCTCAGACCGGCCATCCTGCACCAAATACAAGGATCATGTCTCTCCGGAAGAAGATTCATCGCCGAAATAAACAACAGTCTCGCCGCCAGAGTCCGATTTGTCCTCGGCTGGCACTCCATGCACTGCTCCAACGAAGACATGTTTCACAGCGGGCTGAATCCGGGCAGGTCTCGCACGCTAAGCCGACTCGACGATGTTGGGGAAGATGTCCGGCTCAGGGCCCGGTTCGCCGATCTTGCCGACGAAGACATGGATGCCGCCGAAGGGGACCCGGTACCCGTATTAGATTGAATCGGCCTCGGGGCCCTAGCCTGCATCGTCGATGTAGATCCGGCCGTGACGACTCTTAGTCATCCAGCCCACTGCGTAGCCCTCGAGTCCTTCGAAGCTGCCCTTCAAGAGCTCGAAGCCATCGTGCGATAGCCCCACGGTGGGCGCCAACTGTCGTGGATTTAGCACGGCAGATGTCCTAGCAAAAGAACTTAGTCGTGAGGCCATCGATACGGGTTAGCTTAAAGGGGTTAAAGCGGACGAAAGACACATGGATTTTATACTAGTTCAGCCCCTTCGATGAAGGTAAAAGCCTACGTCTAGTTTGGTGTGGTATTGCAAGGGCTTCGATGACCAGGGAGCGAATCCGCTTTGCCTGTGTCTCGAGGTGTTGTTCTCTGTCCTGATCCATCGCCGGATCGTCCCTTTATATAGAGGCGACGCCTGGTCCGGTTTACAGAGTCCCGGGCCAGCTCATAAACGTGTCTCTGTTCTTTCTATCTTACATCAAAAGTTTACATAGTATGACGGTTTACAAATCATAGGCCCTAACACATGGGCTCTAAACCTCTTGGGCTACAATCTTCAGATTCATACTCCGTTGGGCCTTTGAAAATATAATCTTGATAACGTAAACCGGACCCTCCTGGCCGGTCTATACCTGGTAGTAATATCCCTGACACCGAGGATGAACACGAAGAACATGAGGGGAAATCACGAGGGAAACAAGAGAAAACACTCAAATCAACAAGAAACAATCACACATGTGCTACATCCATGAACACAAAGAGAGATACATGATACAAATCCAACAAAGGTGGATACACGGTAGCTAGTTCATCTCTATGAGGAGGCCTTGAGCCCATGAGGGGTCATCCTGTGAGGGGTCTTGAATGCGGCGTGGATCTTCTCCGTAGAGGCCGCGGTCTCTCTCATGGAGTAGAACCACTTCAGATGAGCAAAGCTCTAGGTCTCAAATGAGCTATCACAAAGCTGACCCTAGAAAGAGGGAGGAGGAGGAGTATATATAGTCTAGGGGGCGAAGGGGTACATGGGCCTCGGCCCTTTACTGTGCGCAGACAGGCGGGACCGGATGTCCGGGCGTTCCCGAGACGCCGGATGTCGGGCGTTGGGGCCGGATGTCCGGGCTGGCAGGGTCTAGCCTCGGGTGTCTTCTGTGCTGGCGCCGGATTTCCGGGTGAAGGGGCCGGATGTCCGTGGCTTCGGGAGGCGCCGGATGTCCGGGGCATGGGGCCGGATGTCCGGCTGCTATAGCAGCTTGCTCTTCTTACTTCTCCCTCCTTCTCTCCCGCGCACACTTGGCCTTGGTCCTTGGGCTCTCCGTGGTCTCCTCGAGTGTACCTGATTATGCATAAGGTCAGTGCTTGACGTAGCATCCATGTATTACATGCGGAAAGGGAAGATTCGGAAAGGAGCGAGTTCACCTTAGGTCCAATGGTGTATGGTCGAGGTCTCATCGTGTGGACAATTGGGGCTCGAGGAGTAATTATAGTGTACATGGGGATGATCGTCGGATGCTCCGCATCAACAACCATCTCTCGCTTTAGGGCCGGGGCATAGAAAGTTTTACCAACACATATTCATACTACTTCAAGGTGCATTAAATCAACACATGCAAGGATCTAAAAGGAAACTCACGGCATGCATGCATTGTATTTAATGCATCGGTAAACACAATTTTTTGAAATATATCGAGTGCACTGCTTTGATGTGTCGCATCAACTCGTACAATAAGGAGAAGCTTGATTGCAACGCCCTCCCCTTTGCCCATGAGCGTGGTGGCTCGCATGACGAGTAGAAACTTTTGCTACACGCTCTCCCTCCCGCACGCGGTGGACATGCAACAATTCATTCTGTATCAGATGGTCAGAAGCATACTGTAGTAGTACCATCATTGTTTGACTTCCCGAAGAGGCGAAGAGCCAAGCGCAACCCGAATGCTCTTGTGGAAGTTTCATGTGTAGGTGAGGTGGTATGAAGTTACTCCCTCCGTCTAGGTGAATAAGTCATCTTAGGTTGTGCATCGCAACCAAGGAGGGGAAAATGATAAGACTTAATGTTTATTTGCTAATTAATAGCATTGCATGCAACAAACTGACCACTGCATGTCGTGTTTGGTTGTCTCAAGTCATTGAAAGCACACACGCCCCACATCTCTTATTGGTTGACTGTTTTATTCATGTCAAAAAACAATAAATGTGGTGAGAGTTAATGCACCGTGCCTAAGTGTTTTGGGATTATTTGGTTTTCATAAGGTGACTTTGAGCAAGTACAATAGAGCTGAGTCAGCTGGCTATAACAAATAAACTAGTATATTCCTCCTTGGTTGGAGGGGAAAAAGAGGAGAGAGAAGGTAAGCGGGGTCTTGGTGAAGAGCCAGCTCTAGCACGTGCTCCTAGGCACTTTGTGAGAGTGAAAGGTGGGCCATATAATAAAAAAAGTAGTACACTCTTCTAATCAACTATTGTACATATTGGCTATAAGATGGGCTATAGATGACATGGCAATGGCTTATAGCCAGCAGTTGGCTATACTATTAACCACGCTCTTATTCACCTAGACGGAGGACAGCAACCATAAGAACTTGTTCAAACTTGGTACAGACCTTACGACTTCTTTTTTTATTAATCGTAAGGTCTGTACAAAGGTTATACTTATCTACATTTTATTACATATATATTTTTAAACGATCTAAGGTTCCCGTTTGACATTTCCTTTGTCCAACCTTTGTACAGACCTTACGACTTCTTTTTTTTCTTTTTTATTAATCTTATCTCTGATTATTCTCCCACTTTCTTTTTTGAGGTAATCCGATGTTTCTCCCACTAGTTTTTCCTTCAACCAACTCGACTCTCCCATGTCTAGCCTAAAAGATAATAATACCCCACGTCTTATTAACTCATCAAATTAAATTATTATTTTATTTCGTAAATGATAAGTTCTTACAAAATAATAATTGTAATATTGATTGTTTAACAATAAGCTTGCAAGTTAATTCCTGCTGAACATAAGCTTGCTAATATTTTACTGACCAATGCAGCAATAGATGTGCAACCACGTATTTATGTTTCTATAACATTTCTCCGTCCAGCCCAACATGATATCCCAGCCCAGCAAATCCGTGTATCTCGAAAAAATTGTAAATGGGTTGTAAATTCTGACATAACATACAAATGGGCTGCATAGACGCTACATTATTGTTTCACCCAGCCCACCAAATGAACTCACTAACATGTGGGGCATTAGGTCGAAGCCTAAGCATGGCGTTGGATTTACATCCAATGGCCGGCATTCTTCTTCAATCTCTCATCTTCTTCCTCCAGTGCTAGCAGGACCGCATGCTCCAGCCTCCGGCGTCCAGCGGTGCTGCTTCACGCGCACTGGAGAGAAACACTGCCCCACGGACAGTCAGGCCACCCCTCCACTCCTCCGCACATCCTATTATTCTCCGCCGAGTGTAGCCCCAGCTTGCACCCGAACCAGTCAAGTCTCGCACTCATGTCCGTCTGTGGCTCCATTGCCGCGTCTTCCCCATCTCCGGGTCCTTCCCGTCTGGGGCATCACCGTCGTCCAGTGCGTTGGTGCTCTCAGCGCGGCGTGGTCAACGTGTTCAATGATCGACAACCATCGGAAGAGGACTGTACGTGGAGAGGCTGATAGCTGGGTCCACAGCCGCACGCAAGGAAGTGCCTCCTTATTACTTGCAAAATAATGATTCATCCACCTGACAGTGGGGACCTACCAGAAGGGCCTGTGTTTGTCACGAAAAAATATGTTCCTCCCACTGACAGCTCGGACCCACCAGCTCTATCTTCACATGCAAGGAAGTGCCTCCTTATTACGCACCAAAAAATGAATACTCCTCCTGCTAGCTGGGACCCACCAGATTTGGAGACTGACTTGTAAGTTGATGCGTACGGAGGGCTTTGTCAACTTAGTCAACAAACGATTATACGTGCAGTGTGATGCGGAGCATTCTACGGTTATCCCCATGGACCCATCTCCCCATGTGCTAGGCGGACCGATGACACGATCTCGGGCAAGAGTACTTGAAACCGAGGTTAACTCTCTCCTTGTTGAACTCCCGTTTGACCAACTTGAGACATGGCTACTACCTCAAACGGAGACACTTTGTATGCTTAGGTATCAAGGAGAAGTTATGGTGCAAGATGTATGCCAACAGCATGGAAGGAAATCTGCCCAGTACAGAATTACCGGTACAACCGCCCAACTACTGATCGGCCGGTACAACTGCCCAACTACCGCCCAAGTACTGCTCAATCTTCTATGATCAAAGGGCACAAGGGTGGTATAGCCCTGGTTTTTCCCCCAGCGATGACCAGACCAGTACAACCGCCCCAACCACCGGTACAACCGTTGGACAACCTTCGTGGACACCTCCAGGAACCGGTGCATGAGCTCCCAGCGGTACAACCGGCCTTCCTGCTCCCAGTGAAGCGGGTTTTGACCCATGTATCCCCCAACTTACCCCTTGGACTACAAATAGACCTCCTCCTCCTCATTTCTAGGTTTAGCATTGTGACACCCCGAGACCGATGCTCCAGTTGCCTTCCATTTATTTCGTTGTTGTTGTGTGTTTCAATTGGTTGTTGCCATGATCATGTTAAGCGCATTGTCATATATTGCTTCTTGCATCATGTTCATCATTTGGTTATATTGCATTGCCATGCCCATCTTGTCATATTGCATTTGTGCCTCTTGTCATTTTGCATACCATCCTCATCATGTGCATTTTGTGATTGTTTTCATGCATGTTATATTGTTTCATGCTCCATGGGTGATCCATGCACCATCACTTCTCCTCCTACCCTTTCTTTCATTTTTTGCAAGTCCCATATTGCACTACTCCATTAATGTTCAATTTTCCCCAATTAATCTTGCACCATGTCCTAAACCTCTCTACAAAATTTCACCTTATTTGAAGTTGTTTTGGTTAGGTTCGAAAATGACACAAGTTTGAACTAAATTCAAACTTGTTTTATTTTTCTACCTCTAAAAATGCCCAAACCAACTTTATTAAATAGGGCATAATTCTAGGGTCGTGACTCATATCTCTCACAACCCTATCAATTCCCCTGCAGTTTTCCTTTTTGTTTTCTATTTGAGGAAAATGTTAAAAGAAAAGGGGCAGCCAACCCAGCAGCAGGAGCCACCTGGGCCTTGGCCTCCCAGCGCGGCCCAGCTAGCCCCGCGAGCCAGCCAGCCCAGCAGCCCAGCGCGCGCCCCTCTTGCCCTTTCTCGCCTGCACGCCCGCGTACCCCCGCTGCTTCGCTGACATGTGGCGCCAGGGGCTCCACCAGTCAGCGAGCCCCTGTAGCGTGCACCCACCTTTCCCCTTCCTCGGTCCCCCTTGTTGTGCACGTGCATACCGTGCCCGAGCGCGACGCCGTGCTCCACCCGCTCGCCCAGGCCCCATTTAGACCGCCCCCCCCCTCTCCATGTCAAACAACCCCCTAGGTTCCCCTCTTCCCTCTCGCCGCCGCCACCAGGTGAGATAGCCACCAGATCCATCGCCCAAGTTTTCCCCGAGCGCATCTGAGAGCACGTCCTCGTCGCCTTCGTGCTCTCCATAGGATCCAGCCGCTGCGAACATGTCCTTCTTCTTCCCCATCGTCGACTACGTCCCTGACGCCGACTACGTGGACCCGGAGCCCTCAGCAGCATCGACTTCATCTTCTTCTTCTTCTCCGGCTAGCGTATCTATTCGATCATCGCCGTCGCCATCTCCGTCCACCTCTCGCCAAGCCGAGCACCCCATCGTGTTCGTGGTGAGTATGCACATCTCCCCATCCCTTTTGCCCCCTTGTTTGCATGCTCTGTCGCCGTTTGCCATGTTCGCCGAGCCCGCCGCCATCAGACCGCGTCTCCGGCGAGTGCTCCGACCCTGTCTCGCTTGTTTTGCATCTACGAGGAGTTCCCCTCCTCGCGTAGAGCCTCGCCGTAGTAGCCCCACCGTGTTTCTCCTCGGGGTCGTCCTGGTCGAGCCCGTCGCCGCCGCCTCTGTCACTCGTCGCCTCCGTCGACGTTCGGTGCAACCAGTTGCACCTGTGCGTGCAGGATCCTCCTGCGTTCCTTTTGCGCCCCTCCGCCGTGCCGTAGGGCCACTGGAGCTACTCCGGCGAGGCCCCCACCGTGCTCTGCCCGTCGCCGGCCCGCTCCCCTGCTTCCTCTGTTTGGAGGCGCCGTGATCCACTGCCATGTGGGTCCCTGTGAGACCCACACGTCATGCTCACTTCCTCCTGGACCCACTTGCCATTCTCAGCAGTTTTTTCTTTAAACCCCAGTGAATATTCTATTTTAGGAAGTGGAATCTTTCCTTTTTGGGCCATGTCCATTTCTGGTCATTCCATTTATGGCAGTTTTCCTTTTCTGTCATATTCCATTATAGGCAGTATTTGACTTATTCCATTTGTGTGCATTTTTCATATATAACATATGCATATTATATATTTTTTGGGCTCGAAAAATCCAAGGAATATAGTGGTGGCATTAGTTTCATCTTTTGAGCTAGTTTGCATGCATGTCTTTTTCACATCATACTGCATTTTGTTATTTTTTGTGCATTTAAATCCATTTATGCATTGGGGTAATTTTGCTCATGAACTTGTTCATCATCATGTCTATTTTCAGCTATAATAAATCACTTGTCATGATATGATTTGTGTTGAGTTAAACAAGCTTGCAAACATGCCATGTCATTGTTGTTGTTTTGTTCACTTGTTTGAAATCTGGTAAGTCTGAAACTCTTATATTATGATGCCATGTTTGCTTGATGCTACACTCAAATCCATGCATGTTTATGGAATGTCCAGTGACCATGTCTTGAATTCCATGTTATGCTCTATCCATCCATGCCCTTGTTAGCAATTATAGCCTGCTGTAGCATGTTGTTTCCTTGCTCTCAACTTGCTTGAAAATGTTACTGTCAGCCTGCCAATAGCATCTTCCATTTGGCAAAGCTTGTTGTAATCAATCTATGCATCTTATGGAGTTGTGCCAATGGAGTTATTTGGAGTATGACATGCCTACTACATGTTCATGACCTTTGCATGCTTATTAGGACTGTTATTCTTGTTGTTATGTGCCTCCAAAGTCAGCATCATAATGTTGTTTTTGCAGTCCTAGATTTTCTATAAGTCTGAGAATCTGCTATATCTTGTTTCCATCTTGTTTTGATGAATGCCATGAACGTGTTTCTCCCATGTATGTGCCATGTTGTGTTCCTTGAATCCATGTTATGTTCTAGCATGCAATGCTTTTGTTTTCCATGTTCATACACTGTAGCTTAATTATTTCTTGCCTCCAACATGTCAACATATTAACTATGCTCATGTATGTGCTCTGTTTTCCACAGTCATAATATGTGATATAAAGTTTGCTTGTTGCCTTGTTCATCTTGGTTTACTCTTGATTCTTATGAACCTAATCCTTGATGATATTTGAAGCATGCTATCTTTACTTTGAGTTCATGTCATGCTTGTGTCTATCTTGTACTTGTAGCATGTTTTTTTGGTGCTCGCAATGTGCCTAGTTGCTGTTTTGGACAGCTTGTGCTTTAAACTTGTTTCATGTGTATGTGTTGAACCGTTGCTCCGTTTTGGGCATGCTCTATATGAAACTTGCTTGGATTTGCATGTAGCTGCATCATGTAATGTTGCATCCATGTTTTGAGTCTGTTCGCTTAAAGTTTGAATGCATTTTGCATCAATGCCATGTTTGACTTGTTTTGGTCATATCTTCTAGGTCGTAGCTCCGAATTAAATGAACTTTAGTTGTAACTTGACTAGAAATTTCTGTCGATCATCATGGTGCATGTTAAATTGTTGTTTAATAATTTTAACTTAATTCTTGTTCAGATCTGGTCCATTTTTGAAATTTGCATATAAGGACTTACCGGAATTGTTATATGTTGTTTCCGGCCTCATTTAAACTTGCCTTGTGTTGTGTTCTTGTATGCATCATCTCTTTCCATGAGATGCATCATGTAGCCTTCTCATGCATCATACTTGGTTGAGCATCATGTCTTGTTTATCTCATGTGTGTTTATCATGTTGTTTGCTTCTTCTCGTCAGTTCTTGTTTCATTGTGATCATGAGGATTCGTTCGACTATGCTTGGTTCGTCTATGTGGCTTCTTCTTCTTCATGGACTCGTTCTTCTTCCTTGTGGGATCTCAGGCAAGATGACCATCACCTTGGATCTCATTACTATCATTGCTATGCTAGTTGTCTCGATGCTATAGCTATATGTTGCGCTACCTATCTATTTGTTTGTCATCCTCTCCTTGTTGCCATGAAACCTCTAACCTTTGACACCATCCCAGCAAACCGTTGAATGGCTATGTTACCGCTTGCTTAGCCCCTCTTATAGCATTGCTAGTTGCAGGTGAAGATGAAGATTGCTCCATGTCGAAACTTGGATATCTTGAGAATACCACAGTAGCTTACTTAAATTAATGCACCTATATACTTGCCAATGGGTGGAAGGCTTGGCATTTTGCTCGGTGTTTTGTTCCACTCATGCCACCTTAAGAACCGATAAACCAGTGTTATGTTCCTTCATTTTGCGTTCTTAACGCGGTTGGGTTTATGGGAACCCCTCGATAGTTCGCTTTGAATAAAACTCTTCCAGCAAGGCCCAACATTGGTTTTGACATTTTCCTAATAACTAAAACTTGCATTGGGAGTTAGCGCTACCCGCAGACTTAATTTACAACCCGGGCCCGTGCTTCTAATGAGTGTTGGTCCAAACTAGAGCACTTCGTGGGGCCGCCCCTTGGCAACTTGGGGTATCTGGCTCCCGTACGCGTCGCTCATCCGAACGTGCCCTGAGACGAGATACGCGCGACTACTATCAGGGTGTCGGCATGCCGGGAGGTCTTGCTGGACTTGTTTTACCAATGCCGAAATGTCTTGTGCACCGGGATTCCGAGTCTAGTCGGGTTTTCCCTAAGATAAGAGGTTTTACCTCTGCTGATCGTGAGAGCTTGTGATGGGCTAAGTTGGGACACCCCTACAGGGTTATGAACTTTCGAAAGTTGTGCCCGCGGTTATGTGGCAGATTGGAATTTGTTAATATCCGGTTGTAGAGAACTTGACAGAGGATCCAAAATAAAATACACCAACCGCGTGAGTAATCGTGACCGTCTCTTTTCACTTTGAGAAGAGAACGCGGTGGGGTTATGTTTGACTCGTGGGTAGTTCAGGATCACTTAGTGATCATTGCTAGTTTGCGACCAATTGCGTAGCTTCTCATCTTTCTCTAGAATCGTAAGTTAGCCACCATATAATGCTTAGCCGCTGCTGCAACCTCACCACTTATCCTTTCCATACCCATTAAGCTTGCTAGTCTTGATACCCATGGTTATGGGATTCCTGAGTCCTCGTGGCTCACAGATACTACAACAACAGTTGCAGGTGCAGGTTTCCGATGACTTGACGCTAGAGCGATGTTTACTTGTGTTGGAGTTCTTTCTTCTTCTTCGTCGATCTTGGGATATGTTCCTGGTCGGCAGCCTGGGATAGCACGATGGATGTCGTGTGTTTTCTTGTATTTTCATCCGTAGTCGGATGTCTTGTGTATGATGTGTTGTATTCATGTGACTATTGTACGACTTGTATGTATCCCCATCTATTTATGTAATGGTACGATGTAATGATATCCATCTTGCTAAGCGCCCGAAATGCGGTTGTGCCCCAATCACGAAGTTATCACGTGATCGGTATAGAATCGCATCTTGGGCGTGACAAGTTGGTATCAGATCCTTGACCGACCGTAGGAGACCCCTTGATTGATCGTAGTTTGGCTGTTGTCGAGTCTAGCAGAAAAACCTATTTTGGAGTCTAGTTATATCGGAGAGTAGGATTTCTTTTTACTCCCCAGCCCCTTCATCGCTCTGGTGAGGAATCTTGACGTAGGTGTTTTGAATTACTCCTATTCCCCTTCAAATATGTTTAGGATCACGCGGTTAGCTTTTGTTCGTTGCGATGTCAGCTCTTTTCATCCGGCGCACTTCTCTTCGAGTTGATTTGACCCTCCTTGTCTTTTGCTAGTTCAATCCTCTGTTCTTTTCAAACGGCGTCGTTTTCCCCATCCGTACTGGACTTTCTTTTTCCCACCCACCCACCCTTTTTCTTCTCGCAGCCGTAATCCATAATCGAGTATCCATTCTTCATCTCTTTTCTTCTCCCGTGGATCCAATTCAATTTGTTCTCGGTGGTGTTCATATTCTTTTCCATTGCTCAAATATTTCCCTTGCTCGTTCATCTCTCGCCATTTAATTGTTCCGGAGTTCTGAAGAAATCTCAGGAGATTCGTCTGTGTTTTAATTAATTCGAGGTAGTCACCTCATTCGAGTCATTCAATTGTTCTGGTGCATCATCTCCTTTTCAATCTTTTCCAACGGTGGTTTCTTTTCGGTGGGCTCATAACCCATAGGTCTTTTCCCAGGATCTTACCTGACTCTTGTAATTTTTCCAGAGCCATTCTCAAATTCTTTTCAAAGTGTGACATAAGAATGGATTCCATCAGTCATATACCTTCTCCAAGATCGCTTTCAAATTCTTTCCATCGTTGCTTCAACCTTTTAATTCTTCATTCCGGAGTGTCTCAACAATTTTGGTGGTGTTCCTAATCATCATTCTCAACATTTGAAGACGAAGAAGAGTTTCCCTCTAAATCTTGTCCATTCTCTCCAAGATTCATGCTCCTGCCTTCATGTTATCCTCTCGAATTGTTATGTTTGTCATAATTCTTTCCTTAACCATCTGGAGTCTTTCTTGAATTCTTTCCTTCTTATTGCTCTGACGGGCATCTTCAGAAGATTTCTTCGTTCTCAGTTTTCTACTTCGTCCTACTACTATTCTTAATTGATGCCTCTTCATTCGTCTCCATATTCCTCCGGTGCTTCGTGAAGGAAATATGCCCTAGAGGCAATAATAAAGTTGTTATTTATATTTCCTTATATCATGATAAATGTTTATTATTCATGCTAGAATTGTATTAACCAGAAACATAATACATGTGTGAATATATAGACGAACAAAGTGTCACTAGTATGCCTCTACTTGACTAGCTCGTTGAATCAAAGATGGTTATGTTTCCTAGCCATAGACATGAGTTGTCATTTGATTAACAGGATCACATCATTAGTGAATGATGTGATTGACTTGACCCATTCCGTTAGCATAGCATTTGATCGTTTAGTTTTACTGCTATTCTTTTCTTCATGACTTATACATGTGCCTATGACTATGAGATTATGCAACTCCCGAATACCGGAGGAACACCTTGTGTGCTATCAAACGTCACAACGGAACTGGGTGATTATAAAGATGCTCTACATGTGTCTCCGAAGGTGTTTGTGGTGTTGGCATAGATCGAGAATAGGATTTGTCACTCCGAGTGTCGGAGAGGTATCTCTGGGCCCTCTTGGTAATGCACATCACTATATGCCTTGCAAGCAAATGACTAATGAGTTAGTCACGAGATGATGCATTACGGAACGAGTAAGAAGACTTGCCGGTAACGAGATTGAACTAGGTATTGAGATACCGACGATCGAATCTTGGGCAAGTAACATACCGATGACAAAGGGAACAACGTATATTGTTATGCGGTTTTGACCGATAAAGATATTCTTAGAATATGTAGGAACCAATATGAGCATCCAGGTTCCGCTGTTGGTTATTGACTGGAGATGAGTCTCGGCCATGTCTACATAATTCTTGAACCCGTAGGGTCCGCACGCTTAACGTTCGGTGGCGATCGGTATTATGAGTTTATGAGTTTCGATGTACCGAAGGTAGTTCGGAGTCCCGGATATGAACACGGACATGGCGAGGAGTCTCTGAATGTCCGAGACATAAATATTGATATATTGGAAGCCTATGTTTGGACATCGGAAAGGTTTCAGATGAGTTCCGGCATTTACCGGAGTACCGGGGGGCTACCGGAACCCCCCGGGGAGTGAAGTGGGCCTCATGGGCCTTGGGAGAGAGAGGAAGGGGCAGCCAGGGCTGGCCGTGTGCCCCTCCCCCTCTAGTCCGAATTGGACAAGGAAGGGGGGCGATGCCCCCCTTTCCTTCCTCCTCTCCCCTCCTTCCTCCCCTCCTACTCCTACTATTTGAAGGGGGGAATCCTACTCCCGGTGGGAGTAGGACTCCTCCTAGGGCGCGCCATAGAGGGTCGGCCCCTCCCCCTCCTCCACTCCTTTATATATGGTGGTGGGGGCACCCCATAGACACAAGTTGATCATTGATCATTTAGCCGTGTGCGGTGCCTCCTCCACAGAAACACACCTCGGTCATATCGTTGCAGTGCTTAGGCGAAGCCCTGCGTTGGTAACTTCATCATCACCGTCATCACGTCGTCGTTCTGACAGAACTCTCCCTCGAAGCTCTACTGGATCGTGAGTTCAAGGGACGTCACTGAGATGAACGTGTGCAGATCGCGGATGTGTCGTACATTCGGTACTAGGATCGGTCGATCATGAAGACGTATGACTACATCAACCGCGTTGTCATAACGCTTCCGCTTACGGTCTATGAGGGTACATGGAAGACACTCTCCCCTCTCGTTGCTATGCATCACCATGATCTTGCTTGTGCGTAGGATTTTTTTTTTTTGAAATACTACGTTCCCCAACAGTGGCATCATAAGCCAGGTTTATGCGTAGATGTTATATGCACGAATAGTACACAAGTGAGTTGTGGATGATACTAGTCATACTGCTTACCAGCATGTCGTACTTTGATTCGGTGGTATTGTTGGATGAAGCGGCCCGGACCGACATTACGCATACGCTTACGCGAGAATGGTTCTACCGACGTGCTTCGCACACAGGTGGCTGGCGGGTGTCAGTTTCTCCAACTTTAGTTGAATCAAGTGTGGCTACGTCCGGTCCTTGTGAAGGTTAAAACAACACATACTTGACGAAATATCGTTGTGGTTTTGATGTGTAGGTAAGAACGGTTATTGCTAAGCCCATAGCAGCCACGTAAAACTTGCAACAACAAAGTAGAGGACGCCTAACTTGTTTTTGCAGGGCATGTTGTGATGTGATATGGTCAAGACATGATGCTAAATATTATTGTATGAGATGATCATGTTTTGTAACAGAGTTATCGGCAAATGGCAGGATCCATATGGTTGTCACTTTATTGTATGAAATGCAATCGCCATGTAATTGCTTTACTTTATCACTAAGCGGTAGCGATAGTCGTAGAAGCAATAGTTGGCGAGACGACAACCATGCTATGATGGAGATCAAGGTGTCGCGCCGGTGACGATGGTGATCATGACGGTGCCTTGGAGATGAAGATCAAAGGCACAAGATGATGATGGCCATATCATATCACTTATATTGATTACATATGATGTTTATCTTTTATACATCTTATTTTTCTTAGATCGACAGTAGCATTATAAGATGATCTCTCACTTAATTTCAAGGTATAAGTGTTCTCCCTGAGTATGCACCGTTGCGAAAGTTCGTTGTGCCGACACACCACGTGATGATCGGGTGTGATAAGCTCTACGTTCACATACAACAGGTGCAAGCCAGTTTTGCACACGCAGAATACTCGTTAAACTTGACGAGCCTAGCATATACAGATATGGCCTCGGAGCACTGGAGACCGAAAGGTCGAGCGTGAATCATATAGTAGATATGATCAACATAAGATGTTCACCATTGAAAACTACTCCATCTCACGTGATGATCGGACATGGTTTAGTTGATATGGATCACGTGATCACTTAGATGATTAGAGGGATGTCTGTCTAAGTGGGAGTTCATAAGTAATTTGATTAATTGAACTTTAATTTATCATGAACTTAGTACCTGGTAGTATTTTGCATGTCTATGTTGTTGTAGATAGATGTCATGTGCTGTTGTTCCGTTGAATTTTAATGCGTTCCTAGAGAAAGCTAAGTTGAAAGATGATGGTAGCAACTACACGGACTGGGTCCGTAACTTGAGGATTATCCTCATTGCTGCACAGAATAATTATATCCTTAAAGCACCGCTAGGTGACAATCCTGTTGCAGGAGCAACTCCGGACGTTATGAACGTCTGGCAAGCTCGTTCTGATGACTACACGATAGTTTAGTGTGCCATGCTTTACGGCTTAGAACCGGGACTTCAACGACGTTTTGAACGTCATGGAGCATATGAGATGTTCCATGAGTTGAAGTTAATACTTCAAGCAAATGCCCGGATTGAGAAATATGATATTTCCAATAAGTTCTACAACTGCAAGATGGAGGAGAACAGTTCTATCAGTGAACACTTGATCGGATTGTGTGGGTACTATAATCATATGACTCAACTTGGTTGCAAAGTTGATGAATATAGTGTTATTTATAGAGTTCTTCAATCACTGCCACCAAGCTATAAAGGCTTCGTGATGAACTATAACATGCAAGGGATGCAGAAGACAATTCCCGGGCTCTTCGCTATGCTCAAAGCTGCGGAGGTAGAAATCAAAAAGGAGCATCAAGTGTTGATGGTTAACAAGACCACTAGTTTCAAGAAAAGGGCAAGGGAAAGAAGGGGAACTTCAAGAAGAATAGCAAGACAGTTGCTACTCCCACGAAGAAACCCAAGTCTGGAGCCAAGCCTGAAACTGAGTGCTTCTACTGCAAAGGGACTGGACAGTGGAAGCGGAACTGCCCAAGTATTTGGTGGATAAGAAGGATGGCAAAGTGAACAAAGGTATATATGATATACATGTTATTGATGTGTACCTTACTAATGCTCGTAGTAGCATGGTTCGGCTGCTAATATTTGTAACTCGAAACAGGGGCTACGGATTAAACGAAGATTAGCTAAGGACGAGGTGACGATGCGCGTGGGAAATGGTTCCAAAGTCGATGTGATCGGCGTCGGCACGCTACCTCTACATCTACCTTCGGGATTAGTTTTAGACCTGAATAATTGTTATTTGGTGCCAGCGTTAAGCATGAACATTATATCTGGATCTTGTTTATTGCGAGACGGTTATTCATTTAAATCTGAGAATAATGGTTATTCTATTTATATGAATAATATCTTTTATTGTCATGCACCCTTGAAGAGTGGTCTATTCTTGTTGGATCTCGGTCGTAGTTATACACATATTCATAATATTGAAGCCAAAAGATGCAAGGTTAATAATAATAGTGCAACTTATTTGTGGCACTAACGTTCAGGTCATATTGGTGTAAAGCGCATGAAGAAACTCCATACTGATGGACTTTTGGAATCACTTGATTATGAATCACTTAGTGCTTGCGAACCATGCCTCATGGGCAAGATGACTAAGACTCCATTCTCCGGAACAATGGAGCGAGCAACTGATTTGCTGGAAATCATACATACTGATGTATGTGGACCGATGAGTGTTGAGGCTCGCGGCGGGTATCATTATTTTCTGACCTTCACTGATGATTCGAGGAGATATGAGTATATCTACTTAACGAAACACAAGTCGAAAACATTTGAAAAGTTCAAAGAATTTCAGAGTGAAGTAGAGAATCATCGTAACAAGAAAATAAAGTTTCTATGATCTGATCATGGAGGTGAATATTTGAGTTATGAGTTTGGTCTTCATTTGAAACAATGTGGAATAGTTTCAAAACTCACGCCACCCGGAACACCACAGACTAATGATGTGTCCGAACGTCGTAACCGCACTTTATTAGATATGGTGCGATCTATGATGTCTCTTACCGATTTACCACTGTCGTTTTGGGGTTATGCTTTAGAGACAGCTGCATTCACGTTAAATAGGGCACCATCTAAATCCGTTGAGATGGCGCCTTATGAACTGTGGTTTGGTAAGAAACCAAAGTTGTCGTTTCTTAAAATTTGGAGCTGTGATGCTTATGTGAAAAAACTTCAACCTGATAAGCTCGAACCCAAGTCGGAGAAATGTGTCTTCATAGGATACCTAAAGGAGACTGTTGGGTACACATTCTATCACAGATCCGAAGGCAAGATATTTGTTGCTAAGAATGGATCCTTTCTAGAGAAGGAGTTTCTCTCAAAAGAAGTGAGTGGGAGGAAAGTAGAACTTGATGACGTAATTTTACCTTCTCCCGAATTGGTAAGTAGTGCAATCATAGAAACTAGTTCCAGTGATTTATGCACCAACTAGTGAGGAAGCTAATGATGATCATGAAACTTCGGATCAAGTTACTACTGAACTTCGTAGGTCAACCAGAGTACGTTCCGCACCAGAGTGGTACGGCAACCCAGTTCTAGAAGTCATGTTACTAGACCATGATGAACCTACGAACTATGAGGAAGCGATGATGAGCCCATATTCCGCAAAATGGCTTGAGGCCATGAAATCTGAGATGGGATCCATGTATGAGAACAAAGTGTGGACTTTGGTTGACTTGCCCGATGATCGGCAAGCCATTGAAAATAAATGGATCTTCAAGAGGAAGACCGACGCTGACGGTAATGTTACTGTCTACAAAGCTCGACTTGTTGCGAAAGGTTTTCGACAAGTTCAAGGAGTTGACTACGATGAAACTTTCTCACCCGTAGCGATGCTTAAGTCTGTCCAAATCATGTTAGCAATTG
Source organism: Secale cereale (assembly GCA_902687465.1). NCBI lineage: Eukaryota > Viridiplantae > Streptophyta > Magnoliopsida > Poales > Poaceae > Secale > Secale cereale. The sequence continues at coordinate 435,554,381 of LR738715.1, forward strand.
CCGCATTTTATGATTATGAAATTTGGCAAATGGATGTCAAAACTGCATTCCTTAATGGATACCTCAAAGAGGAGTTGTATATGATGCAACCAGAAGGTTTTGTCGATCCTAAAGGTGCTAACAAAGTGTGCAAACTCTAGCGATCCATATATGGACTGGTGCAAGCATCTCGGAGTTAGAATATACGCTTTGATGAGGTGATCAAAGCATATGGTTTTATACAGACTTTTGGAGAAGCCTGTATTTACAAGAAAGTGAGTGGAAGCTCTGTAGCATTTCTGATATTATACGTGGATGACATATTATTGATTGAAAATGATATAGAATTTCTGGATAGCATAAAATGATACTTGAATAAGTGTTTTTCAATGATAGACCTCGGTGAAGCTGCCTATATATTAGGCATCACGATCTATATAGATAGATCAAGACGTTTAATTGGACTTTCACAAAGCACATACCTTAATAAAGTTTTGAAGAAGTTCAAAATGGATTAGTCGAAGAAAGGGTTCTTGCCTGTGTTACAAGGTGTGAAGTTGAGTAAGACTCAATGCCCGACCACTGTAGAAGATAGAAAGAAAATGAAAGGTGTTCCCTATGCTTCAGCCATAGGCTCTATCATGTATGCAATGCTATGTACCAGACCTGATGTGTGCCTTGCTATTAGTTTAGCATGGAGGTACCAAAGTAATCCAGGAGTGGATCACTGGACAGCGGTCAAGAACATCCTAAAATACCTGAAAAGGACTAAGGATATGTTTCTCGTTTATGGAGGTGACAAAGAGCTCGTCGTAAATGGTTACGTCGATGCAAGCTTTGACACTGATCTGGATGACTCTAAGTCACAAACCGGATACGTATTTTTATTGAACAGTGAAGCTGTCAGTTGGTGCAATTCTAAGCAAAGCGTCCTGGCGGGATCTACATGTGAAGCGGAGTACATAGCTGCTTCGGAAGAAGAAAATGAAGGAGTCTGGATGAAGGAGTTCATATCCGATCTAGGTGTCATACCCAGTGCATCGGATCCAATGAAAATCTTTTGTGACAATACTGGTGCAATTGCCTTGGCAAAGGAATCCAGATTTCACAAGAGAACCAAGCACGTCAAGAGACGCTTCAATTCCATATGTGATCAAGTCAAGGAGGGAGACATAGAGATTTGCAAGATACATAGGGATCTGAATGTTGCAGACCCGTTAACTAAGCCTCTCTCACGAGCAAAACATGATCAGCACCAAGACTCCATGGGTGTTAGAATCATTACTGTGTAATCTAGATTATTGACTCTAGTGCAAGTGGGAGACTGAAGGAAATATGCCCTAGAGGAAATAATAAAGTTGTTGTTTATATTTCCTTATATCATCATAAATGTTTATTATTCATGCTATAATTGTATTAACCGGAAACATAATACATGTGTGAATATATAGACAAATAAAGTGTCACTAGTATGCCTCTACTTGACTAGCTCGTTGAATCAAAGATGGTTATGTTTCCTAGCCATAGACATGAGTTGTCATTTGATTAACGGGATCACATCATTAGTGAATGATGTGATTGACTTGACCCATTCAGTTAGCTTAGCATTTGATCGTATAGTTTTACTGCTATTGCTTTCTTCAAGACTTATACATGTTCCTATGACTATGAGATTATGCAACTCCCGAATACCTGAGGAACACCTTGTGTGCTATCAAACATCACAACGTAACTGGGTGATTATAAAGATGCTCTGCGGGTGTCTCCGAAGGTGTTTGTGGTGTTGGCATAGATCAAGAATAGGATTTGTCACTCCAAGTGTCGGAGAGGTATCTCTAGGCCCTCTCGGTAATGCGCGTCACCATAAGCCTTGCAAGCAAATGACTGATGAGTTAGTCACGAGATGATGCATTACGGAACGGGTAAAAAGACTTGCCGGTAATGAGATTGAATTAGGTATTGAGATACCGACGATCGAATCTCGGGCAAGTAACATACTGATGACAAAGGGAACAACGTATATTGTTATGCGGTTTTGACCGATAAAGATCTTCGTAGAATATGTAGGAACCAATATGAGCATCTAGGTTCCGCTGTTGGTTATTGACTGGAGATGAGTCTCGGTCATGTCTACATAGTTCTCGAACCCATAGGGTCCACACACTTAACATTTTGTGACGATCGGTATTATGAGTTTATGAGTTTTGATGTACTGAAGGTAGTTCGGAGTCCCAGATATGATCACGGACATGACGAGCAGTCTCGGAATGTCCGAGACATAAAGATCGATATATTGGAAGCCTATGTTTGGACATCAGAAAGGTTTCGGATGAGTTCGGGCATTTACCGGAGTACCGGGAGGCTACCGGAACCCCCCGTGGAGTGAAGTGGGCCTCATGGGCCTTGGGAGAGAGGGGAAGGGGCAGCCAGGGCTGGCTGTGCGCCCCCTCTGTAATGCCCAGGATGGAGTTATACCTCCTACGTGTCGAGGCACGACTTAAAGGCATAAGTCCATCCTAGAATGATCTCAAGTTTGGTAATCTTTGCACATCTCATGTAAAAGAGGGGATTGTAAACATAAATAGTTGGCTTACACTCGCCACGTCACACAAATACAATACATGTCTCAAACATCATACATTAAGAACATCACAACCCTCTAAGGGCAAAAACCAAATGTCAAGATACCAAACTTAAATAACATCCAGAGGCGGATCGAATCCTAGTAGGAGTCTCCACTACTGATCATCCGGATAACGAACATAGTAACGGCTACGCTCCTCGTCGTACTCCCAGTCAAGCTCGGTGCCATCACCTGGATAGCTCACAACTGGACCTGCATCTGGTGTGGTGAAGTAACTGTGAGGCACAGAGGACTCAGCAATCCCGTTCCCGGGTAACAAGACTATTTAAGCCTTGGGAGAGGATAAGGCTGAAGAAAAGAATAAGTGTCTGCAGCAGCAACTAGCAACTAGCTTACGTGAGTGAGAGCGAGAAGAGAAAGCCTCGGACGAGAAGTGATCACGAAGTGATCCTAGCCACAAGCTCATCAAACATAACCCCTCCGTGTTCAACTCCCGAATCCCTATTCGGAAATTGACAGTCACGGAACACACGCTGGTAGTGTATTAGAAACATTGTGTCAAGTTATCTACAACCGGATATTAACAAGCTCCCATCTGCCACATAACCGCGGGCACGGCTTTCGAAAGTTCATAACCCTGCAGGGGTGTTCCAACTTGACCCATTACAAGCCCACGATCCGCGGAGTCGCAACTCCAAAGTGGGAAGACCCGAGTATTCTCGGAATCCCATGCTCAAGATATACCAAACTAAGGTAAGGCTAATCCAGCAAATCCTCCCGGCGTGTCGACACCCTGATAGTAGCCGCGCGTATCTAAGTCTCAGGACACGACCGGATGGGTGATGCTACGGGTTTTTTACCAGACCTCGAGTTTCCTTGAGGTGGCCCCGCAGGACCCCCAGTTCGGACCAACACTCATGTGGAGCACTGGCCCGGGGTTGTTGATTAAATAAAAAGGGTTTATAACTCCCTATGCAAGTTTAGTTTGTTATTAGGCAAATAGTACCAATGTTGGGACTTGCTGGAAAAGACTTAGCACTTAGCGGTTTATCGAGGGGGTCCCATACACCCCAACCATGTTAGGAACGCATAATCAAGGAACATAACACCGGTTTATACGGTTCCTAACGGCATGAGTGGAACAAATCACCAAGCAAAAGGCTTAGCCTTCCACCCTTGCCAAATATATAAATGATTTCATTTTTAAGAATTTATATAGTGTGATATAACCCAACAAAACTTCAACATGAAGCAAGCATCTTCGATCTTCACCTGCAACTAGCAAAGCTATATGAAGGGCTGAGCGAAGCGTACTTAGCCAAGCAACGGTTTGCGTAGGTAGGGTGGTTAAACATGGCAATGGTTACAAGTAGGAGGCTGACAAGAAGAACATGGGCATCGAGGCAAAACTATAGAGCGGAACTACTAGCAATAGGCAAAGATAGTAATGTTATCGGGGTTCGGTCATCTTGCCTGAAGTGAAGTCGTTCGGATCGTAAGAAGGGTCCTCGTGCTCAACCTCGTTGGAAACCTCGTGCTCGTACTCGTACTCGGTCTCGGCTTCCGGCTCTAAACAATACAATCACACCAAGCACAAATCAACAAGATGCAATGCGCACTCGAAAAAGATGGAAGCATGATGGATGCACTAAGGATGCACATGGAGCACGGAAAAACTAGCACTCAAGAAAAACACCTCAAAACATGACAACAACATGATATTATGAATCTACATAGAAAATCAATCAAGTTTCATATAAGACTCGCTGAAATCGGAGTTACGGGCTAAAAGTTATGCCCGAAACAAGAAATGAGCAAAAGCTGAAAATTACAGCACTCAAACAACATGGAAAAGAGCATGAACGTAAACTAGACATATCCTACAGCAATTAAGTCCAAAGGTGCACCCCCAAAGGAGTCACGGATCAATAGCAATGAGCTTGGACATATTGAACTTGACAATAAAATTCTGGCAGCAGAATTTTATTGAAACTTTGGAGCAAAATATAAACATGCTACAGCCACTCAAATAAACATGTGAGAACATGAATGGAAAGATAACAATATATACTACAAGGAACAATCAAGATCCACTCCAAAACTATCATGCTTTGTCCTAGAACATCACTCAAACATGGCATCGGAACATTACAGATTTCAGACTTAGTGAAAATCCACTAAGTCCTAAAACAGCAATTTCATCATGGCATCTAAAAGAACAAGTTTAAGTCACCTCGAAACTAAACATGGCAAGTGGTAAGCACCACATCAAAGTACACATGATGGTGATTCCGAAACACACAAGCATGCTTCATGGAGATAAACACAACGATAGCAATGATCTCAACAAGATGGCATTTCATAACAAGTGAAACAACATCACAGCCACATGGCACTTTTCAACGATGATAAACATGGCAAGAATAAATCTAACATGCAACCTAATACAAGCAACATGTAGAGCATGGCAAGACGAACACGTGGACATGTCATTTGCATCATTCGGACAAACGAGCTAAAAGATATCACATGGCAAAGATGGCATAAAAACATCACATGGCAGCAGTTATATCACGATGCACTCTTGCAACAGCAAAACAAGCACCTAGATGATCTCTAACATGCATGACACCAAAAGATAAAACGTAGTGCTATTCACCGCGAACGTCTGGACATGCTATTTGCGCGAAACGGACGAACACACTAGAAGATAGAGCAGTTTGAAATATGCATCAGCAACTAAAACATGCAGATCTAGGGACTTAGATATATATGCAACAACCTCAGATTTGCAGAAGTCAACGGGCTCGGGCCGGGTGGATCTGATGCGGCGGCCCGAGAGGAGGCAGAGCGGAAGGGCCCGCGGTGGAGGCGGCTCGGCCCGGTTGCGGCTGCGGTGGGGAGACGGGCCGCGGGCCCGCTGGAGGCGGCTGGAGGAGGCCCAGCGGTGGCCTGGTGCGGCGCTGGATCGCGGGGCGACTGGGCCGGCCCGTTCAGCGTGACGGGAGGCGGCGCGGAGGGACGAGGCGAGCGGCCTGGAGGGCGCCTGCGGTCGGGGTGCGGCGTACGGGCCGGCGGAGGAGGGACGGCCCACGCGCGGCGGCGATGTGGTCCCTTGCGGAGGCGGAGGCTGGGCCGGTGTCGGTGGAGAGGAGCTTCGGCCCAGGGCGTCGAAGTGGTCCAGGGCGAGGCTGGCCTGGTCGAAGGAGGAAAAGGGCCCAGGCGATGTGGTCCCTTGCCGGGCCAGATCGAAGCAAGGGAGGTGGTCGGGCCTGGCGCGGTCGCTGGCCTGGCTCGATCGAAGGAAGGAGGTTCGAGCCTGGCGCGTTGACTGCGAGGAATCGGAAGGAGATCCCTTCGATCTCCCTGGGAGCTCGCCGGCGGGAAGGCAGGAACCTGGTGCGGTTTTTGCGGGGAGGAGGAGCCAAGTGGCAGATTGGATCTGAGAAAAAAATAGGGGAGAAGGGGAAAGGAAAAAGGGATGCCAAAAATAGACTAGGGGTCTATTATATAGCAGAAATTTAGGGTTTGGGGGGATTTAGGTGTGCTAGGAGCCCTCCGATCGTGATCCGACGGATCCGATCGCGGGGGTAGTTTAGATGGGCCTAGGAAAGGGTAGTGGGCTGCTGTGGGGGTGTTTCTGGTCCACAAGTGGAGGCACTTTGGACCCACACGAATAACTGTTGGGATAGCAAACGGAGTCCAAACGCGACGAGATTTGAGAGGCGGGTTGCACACAACAAAACAACAACACACACAACAACCCCGCGGCACACCGGTAACGTTACACGCCCAAACACCAAAGTAGGCCTACGGGACGTCACGGACACGTGAGGGAGCTCCGGAACGCGAAATGGACAACGGGAAGGAACGCGCGGAACCGGATGCAACCGACAACACAAATGCAATGCGATGCACATGTCTACATGATATGAATGAATGCCACACACGCACACAACAACACGGCGAAAACCCGAAAGACAAAGAACCCGGAAAGGAAATAGATGAAGCCGGAGATATATTATATGCCCAAAAGGGAAAGTATTACATCCGGGGCATTACAAATTCTCCTCTACTACAAAAAGATCTCGTCCCGAGATCTAGGACTGGAAAAAGGAAGGGTACTCGGAATGAAGATGATCTTCTCGTTCCCAGGTAGCCTCTCGGTCGGTGTGATGTGACCACTTGACTTTCAAGAATTTGATGGACTTGTTGCGGGTCTTGCGTTCGGTTTCTTCGAGAATAGCAACTGGATGCTCTCGGTAGGACAGGTCTTGTTGAAGATCAATCTCTTCAAACGGAATCATGCGCTCAGGTGCCTTGAAGCATTTGCGGAGTTGAGACACATGGAAGACATCATGAACATTGGCGAAGTTTGAAGGGAGCTCAAGTTGATAGGCTAGGTCGCCTCTTTTGCCAAGAATCTTGAAAGGCCCGACGTATCTAGGAGCAAGCTTTCCTTTGATACCGAATCTTTTGGGTGCCTTTCATCGGAGACACATGGAGATAAACATGATCATCAATGTTGAATGCCAAATTGATACGGTGTATCCTAGGGCCATCCCCATGGACCCTCCTTCACCCCCTCAAGTGCCTCAAGGACCGATGACACGTGCTCGTACTAGAGCTTTCGAGACCGAGGTGACGTCACTCCTAGCCCTACTTCCTTATGAATCTTGCGAGACATGGTTGCTACCTCAAGCGAGTGTGCTTTGTGTGCTCAGGTGTGAAGGAGACCGCTTCGGAGAAGAGCGTGAAGATGGACAAGTCCCCAAGGCCACGGACGAACTGATGCATCGAGAAGGGCAGAAGGGAGCTCCAGGCCCCGGACATCCGGCCCCATGGCCCGGACATCCGGCACCTGGGCCATCAACTACAGAAGACCAGCAGCAACCGAAGCTACAGGGCCCGGACATCCGGCCAGGGCCCGGACATCCGGCCAAGCATGGCCCGGACATCCGGCCCCGGGCCCGGAAATCCGGCGGCTCTGTCCAGAGAGCGCCCGAGACCAGACCGCTCCAGCCCGGACATCCGGCTCCTCGCCCCGGACGTCCGGCACCCCTCGAAGACCCGGACATCCGGGCCGCCGCCCGGACATCCGGCCCCTGATCTGCCTGCGTGCAGCCCCCTGGGCCGAGGCCCATGTACCCATTCGCCCCGTAGACTATATATACTCCTCTCCTCATTCCGTTTAGGGTTAGCTGTGGTTTTAGCTCATTTGACACTTGTGTGGATTTCTCCCACGAGACGGTGCGCCTCTACGGAGAAGATCCACTTCGGATTCAGGACCTCCTTCATCGGAGAAGATCCCCCGGGATATCAAGACCTCCTCCGGGAGAAGACTATCTGTATCACCGTTGTTGACCTTGGATCATGGATCTCAACCTTGTATCGCGAATCTAGCATTTGTGTGATTGCTTTCGTGTTGATTGAGTGTTTTCCTCTTGTGTTTTCCCCATCTTTCCCTTGTGATTCCCCGTGTTCATCGTGTGCCAACCTCCAAACGTGAAAGATCCGCTGATTAGGGTTCCACCCTGTATCAGAGTGGTTAGTCATGCCTTTTGGGTTAACTAATGCACCTAGTACTTTCATGAGATTAATGAATGAAGTTTTACGTGCTTTCATTGGACGATTTGTGGTAGTATACTTTGATGATATATTGATTTTTAGCAGATCTTTGGAGGAACATTTGGAACATTTACGTGCTGTTTTTATTGCTCTACGTGATGCACGTTTATTTGGTAACCTTGGAAAGTGCACCTTTTGCACCGACCGAGTATCTTTTCTTGGCTATGTTGTTACTCCACAGGGAATTTGATACGGTGTATCCTAGGGTCATCCCCATGGACCCTTCATCGCCTCATCATATGCTCAAAGGACCAATGAATAGAGCTCTCGAGACCGAGGTGACGTCATTCCTTGCTCTAAAACCTTCCGATATGCATGAGACATGGCTGCTACCCTCATCTGGAACCTTATGCATACTCAGGTACTTGGGTGAAGGCCACGAGACAGTTCAGCACAATGGTCAAGACGGCGAGCCCGACGAGTGCACAAGACAAGAAGAAGGATGGCTGAAGATACTACAGGCACCGGACGTCCGGCCTGCACCGGACGACCGGCGACTCCCAGGCACCGGACGACCGGAAGACACCGGACGTCCGGCCTCCCCCAGACGACCGGACGACCGGAAGCCACCGGACGTCCGTGACAACGACTACAGAAGCTAAATAGCGGAAATCCGAGGATTACCGGACGTCCGGTCCCTCCGGAACCACCGGACGTCCGGTAACCCCCGGACGTCCGCTACGACGGCGACCGCGTGTGTAATATAAATACTGTTGACCTCTTTCCTTTAGACGGAGCTGTGGTTTAGCTCATTTGATACTTGTGTGGATTTCTCCCACGAGACGGTGCGCCTCTACGGAGAAGATCCACTACGGATTCAGGACCTCCTTCAACGGAGAAGATCCCACGGGATTCCAAGACCTCCTCACGGAGAAGACTATCTGTATCACCGTTGTTGACTTTGGATCATGGATCTCAACCTTGTATCGCGAATCTAGCATTTGTGTGATTGCTTTCGTGTTGATTGAGTGTTTTCCTCTTGTGTTTCCCCCATCTTTCCCTTGTGATTCCCCGTGTTCATCGTGTGCCAACCTCCAAACGTGAAAGATCCGCTGATTAGGGTTCCACCCTGTATCATTATGGTATCTAGAGCAAAGGTTTCTCACGATTTTGGAGCCCCACACGTCGTTTTCTAGCCTGTTTTTGTCGTGTTCTTCCTAATTTCGAAAAATTCCCCACAAAAAGAGCCCCAAAAATTTTCTGTGATCTGTTGATTTGGCAAGATTTTGTTGAATTTGTTCCATGGATTTGCTGTGCCACGTGTGGATCTAGCTTTTCCTCCACTTTTCCCCAAATTTCATCCGAAAAATCCACCGAATTTTTGCCCCGAAACCCCCCTTTGCAACGTGTTCTTGCTGGCTCGGGCACCCCGGACATCCGGCTCGTGCCCCGGACATCCGGCCCGGCCCGGACATCCGGCCCCTGGCCCGGACATCCGGCCTCCCGCAGCCACAAAACCACCACCACACACCATCTTGCACTCTTCCACCGCCATTTTCGTTCGGTGACCCACCCATTCTTCCGCAAACCACCACCAATCTTCCGCTACAACCACCTTCGCTTACCCGCTTCGAGTTTGGAAAATTTGTCTCCATTTGCCGTGGATACTTGAGTTGTGGTTTCACCGTTTCCTTGGATGTTTAGGCTACCTTGGGACGGCAAGACTTCGACAACACCACCGCTCAACTTCGGCAAGGACGGTAACATCGACGACACTTCGATCATTCTATCTTGCAATTGCATTGTCACCCTATGAACCATCTTTGCGTAGCTTTCCCATTGAGACTAGCCATTTGAGTATTGCCGGGCCACGACACTTGTGCACATTAGTGATAGTCATAGATATTGCATACCACATCATTGTGAGTAACATCACATCATCTTGGTATCTTGCATATCCCCGTGTGCCACAAGAGTGCTCCGCATACACAATAGCTACCTCGATCCGAGAAGCATACATATGTGCCCAAAGAAAGAGCTCAGAAGCTTTTAAGCAAAAGAGCCAATCCAAGCAAAGAAACAATAGCATCATACGCCTTGCATCCAAAGAGATCATACATAGCAACACCATCTTGTGCTCAAGCATCGGCACATCATACACTCATAGCATACTTGTGATAGATAGTCGTTACGTTTTGCCTCTTATAGGTCGTGCACAAGTGCGTATCCGCCTATTAAGCAATCGGTTAGCGTCTCTCTAGCGTTGTGCAACACGAGCATTTTCCGTGGTTTACCACATTTTTCGCTCATCCTTGGTTGCACAACCACATTTATCTATCCGTGCGTGTGTTCCGTGTGCTACTTTTTGCTAGTGATCTACTTGTTGCATGAGCAAATTTGTGAACCACTTTCAACATCTTTGAGTCACTTTGACGATTGCATTGAATTTGTGCCACATCCTAACCAAGCTCCTCTCAAAGCTTTACTTGTGTAGGTGTGAGAATCGACACGAAGTGATACCAATAGTGCTATTTCCGGGTTACATTGTTGAGTGATCATTGATCCATTTTCAACCTCGGTTAAGGTACATTGATATTGTCTTCTCCTTTCTCCACTCACTTACTTGCTTGTGATGATGGATAGGCCAAGTTCATCTACCAACCCGATCTTCGATGATCCTCAAGAAGCGAACAACTACGTCACCAAACTACATCTATTCGGTGTCCAACGAGCTCTACATCAAGAGAGTGAAGCTATGCGAGAGTACATTGGCCAAGTCGCCGAGGACGCGCGACAATTCCAACAAACTACCAAGGAGCAAATCGACCTCATCAACACCAACATGTCTACTCAATACAATGAGCTCCGGACATTGATCATCAAACGACGTTCTTCCTCAACATCATCTCACAGACGAAGCCGCTCAAGTCGACACACCGACTCTACGCAAGAATCGAGTACACCTACGTCAAACACTCTTCGTCAAGCCGCACGTCAAGCTCGACATGACCACCGGCATCCTCTACAAGACAAGAGTTCTCAAGAGCCATTCGACGAGCAAGAAAGCCGACGTCGTCAAAATCAAGCTACACTTGAGCAAGCACAAGAACGGCAACGACTACGCCAACAACAACAAGAGCGAGCTCGTCAATATCAAGAAGAACAAGATGCCGAGGCTAACCGCCAAGCACAACAACGTCGAGAAGCTCAAGCTATGGAGACGCAACGTGCTCTACAAGATGCACATCGCAATGTGGCAGCCCGCACTCGTCACAATCGTCAAGAAGAGGATTTCCTTCGAGATGAGATGCAAGAACGGCGCCATCAAGCAAGAATGCAAGAAGAAGCTCCTCCTCAAGCGCGACATGAGCAACAACCTCAACAAGAACATCAACTCCAACACGGACATCTACATCCTCAAGAGCAATATGATATGGCAAACCGCCAAAATCGAGATCATCCTCCCAATAGACAAGGAAACAATGACGAGCATCGCTATGGCAAGCTCAAGTTCACCATGCCAAAGTTTTCCGGAAGCATTGATCCCGAAGACTACCTCTCATGGGCATTGCAAGTTGACAAGATCTTTCGCCTTCACAACTTCGATGAAGAGAAGAAGATCGCAATGGCATCACTTGAGTTCCAAGACTATGTTCTCATTTGGTGGGAGCAAATTATAGAGAGAAGAGAAGCCAAAGGCGAACCTCCTATCACCACTTGGGCTCAAATGAAGGAAGTGATGAGAGCACGCTTTGTGCCTACACACTACAACCGTGACTTGTTCAAGAAGTTACAACTCCTCAAGCAAGGTACCAAGTCCGTTGAAGAGTACTACAAGGAGATGGAGATTGCCATGATACGAGCAAACATCACGGAAGATGAAGAGCAAACTATGGCGCGATTCTTGAATGGACTCAATTATCCCATCAAGAAGATTGCGGACTTCCAACCATACAACAATCTCCTCGAGCTAGTACATCAAGCAACCAAAGCGGAGCGACAAGTTCATGAGGACTACAAGTACTCCAAGTTCAAATCCAAGAACTTCGGCTCCTACGACCAAGCTTCAACGACTTCGGATACTCATCCTACCTCTACCAAGCCATCTACAAACATCGGCGACAAGTCAAGCTACAAGAACGCGACTACATCGAGTCATCCACCTTCTACCAACAACTTCAAGCCAAGAGCTACATCATCTACAACTCCAAATGACGAGAAACCCAAGACAAGCTCCATCAAATGTTTCACATGTGGTGGCCGTGGTCACAAGTCATTCGAGTGCACCAACAAGAGAACAATGATCTTCCACGACGACGGCACATATGACTCGATGAGCGACGACGAAGTGGACGCCATCAAGTACTTGGCCATCCACCGGCGTATCAATGAAGAAGAAGATCGTCAAGTATTTTGCGACAATGACTCAAGCCCCAACCTTGTTGTCTCCAAAGTCTTGACACTCCAACATCAACAAGATGACGACCAACGATGCCATATTTTCCATACGAAGGCCGGCATAAATGGACGCTCCGTCAAGGTTATCATCGATGGCGGAAGTTGCCACAACTTGGCAAGCAATGAGCTATGCGACAAGCTTCATTTGGTCAAGACGAAGCATCCGCACCCCTACAAGGTCCAATGGCTCAACGACGCCGGAATTCTTCGAGTCGAGCACACCGTGCAAGTCTCTTTCAAGATCGGCGCCTACGAGGACACTCTCGAGTGTGATGTGATACCCATGTCCGTGTGCCACCTTCTTCTTGGACGTCCTTGGCAATATGATCGTGGAGTCACACACAATGGACGGACGAATCACTATCACTTCAAGATGAAGGGCAAGGAATTTGTGCTACGACCAATGACTCCAAGTCAAGTAGCCGCCGACAAGCTTTTACCTACCACCCATCGTGGAGAGAATGGTGAGAGAGCGAGCCACCTAAAAGAGAGCGAGAGCCACAAGCCAAATATGAGCGACTCCACGATGAGCTACACGAAGAAACTAGTGCTATTTGCAACCAAGAGTGAGATGAGAGAAGTGTGTGAGAACCCATCGAACGTCGTTCACCTTGTGCTCTTATGCATAGGGGAAGACAAATCTACTAACACTTCACAATCTCTACCTTTTGTGTTGTCACCTTTATTGCAGGAATTCTCGGACGCCTTTACCGATGAGGTACCACCAGTTCTACTTCACGGGATAGAACATCGCACCGAACTCGTACCCGGTGCACCGTTTCCCAACAAGGTTCTCTACCGTGTCAACCACGAGATACAACGGCAAGTACCAAAACTCATCGACAAAAGTCATGTACGTGACAACTTTAGCACTTGTGCCGCTCCGGTTATTCTATTGCCTACGAAACATGGAAGTTTTCATGCAAATGCATGCTTGTTACGCAAGTGCTTACTTGTTACACAATTTAAGTTGCATGTGATTGGCTTAGAGCACCTAAAAGATTTATATGAGCATGATCCTTTCTTTGCAAATGCCTATGCTAAATGCTTGACTCACACTTCTTGGGAACATCATTACACCAAGGATGGATATCTTATGAGAGCTAACAAACTTTGCATCCCCGAGTATTCGCTTTGTTTGCTCCTTTTGCAGGAATCGCATGGAGGAGGACTCATGGGACACTTTGGACGCGACAAGATGTTTGCTACCCTCTCTAAGAACTATTTTTGGCCCAAGATGCTACATGACGTCTCAAACCCCACCAACCGATGTCCGACATGCCGCAAAGCTAAGTCCAAAGCTCAATCTCATGGTCTTTACATGCCTCTTCCTACTACATTTCATCCATGGGAAGACATAAACATGCATTTCATACTTGGCTTGTCTAGGACTAAAAATGGAAACGATTCCGTGCTTGTCATGGTCGATACATTCTCTAACATGGCTCATTTCATTCCCGATAACAAGATCGACGATGCTTCACATGTTGCCACTTTCTTTTGTAGTGAAATACTCAAGAAGGTGCACGAACAAATACGGGCAACAATCGAGCGACAAGTACATCGCCTCACCAACAAGATCAACGTCAACAAGGCAACAATGGCGTTTCACCCGGAAGATCTCAGTTGGCTACATCTTCACAAGGACCACTTCGCGATAGAGCACAAGTCCAAGCCTATACCTCGTGACGACGGACCATTCGAGGTGCTCCATGGTGATGAAGATTTCGATCCGAGGTCGGATCTTTCCCAAGGGAGGGGAGATGATACGGTGTATCCTAGGGCCATCCCCATGGACCCTCCTTCACCCCCTCAAGTGCCTCAAGGACCGATGACACGTGCTCGTACTAGAGCTTTCGAGACCGAGGTGACGTCACTCCTAGCCCTACTTCCTTATGAATCTTGCGAGACATGGTTGCTACCTCAAGCGAGTGTGCTTTGTGTGCTCAGGTGTGAAGGAGACCGCTTCGGAGAAGAGCGTGAAGATGGACAAGTCCCCAAGGCCACGGACGAACTGATGCATCGAGAAGGGCAGAAGGGAGCTCCAGGCCCCGGACATCCGGCCCCATGGCCCGGACATCCGGCACCTGGGCCATCAACTACAGAAGACCAGCAGCAACCGAAGCTACAGGGCCCGGACATCCGGCCAGGGCCCGGACATCCGGCCAAGCATGGCCCGGACATCCGGCCCCGGGCCCGGAAATCCGGCGCCTCTGTCCAGAGAGCGCCCGAGACCAGACCGCTCCAGCCCGGACATCCGGCTCCTCGCCCCGGACGTCCGGCACCCCTCGAAGACCCGGACATCCGGGCCGCCGCCCGGACATCCGGCCCCTGATCTGCCTGCGTGCAGCCCCCTGGGCCGAGGCCCATGTACCCATTCGCCCCGTAGACTATATATACTCCTCTCCTCATTCTGTTTAGGGTTAGCTGTGGTTTTAGCTCATTTGACACTTGTGTGGATTTCTCCCACGAGACGGTGCGCCTCTACGGAGAAGATCCACTTCGGATTCAGGACCTCCTTCATCGGAGAAGATCCCCCGGGATATCAAGACCTCCTCCGGGAGAAGACTATCTGTATCACCGTTGTTGACCTTGGATCATGGATCTCAACCTTGTATCGCGAATCTAGCATTTGTGTGATTGCTTTCGTGTTGATTGAGTGTTTTCCTCTTGTGTTTTCCCCATCTTTCCCTTGTGATTCCCCGTGTTCATCGTGTGCCAACCTCCAAACGTGAAAGATCCGCTGATTAGGGTTCCACCCTGTATCACAAATCATGATGCTTGCCGTCATAGTAGCTCTTCTGGCGCGACTGTGCGGTCTTGAGATTCTCACGTATGACTTTGCACATTTCTTCGGCTTCTGAGATCAAGTCATTGCCAAGAAGTTGACGTTCGCCTGTTTCAGACCAGTTGAGAGGGGTACGGCACTTCCTGCCATAGAGGATTTCAAACGGTGCTTTGCCTGCACTTGCTTGAAAGCTGTTGTTGTAAGAGAACTCGGCAAATGGAAGGCAGTCTTCCCATTTCATGCCAAAATATATGACACTGGCTCTGAGCATATCTTCTAGAAACTAATTCACTCGCTCGACTTGACCACTGGTCTGAGGGTGAAAAGCAGTGCTGAACCTGATCTTAGTGCCCATGGCGGACTAAAAGGAGTCCCAGAACCTTGAAGTGAACAATCTTCCACGGTCTGAGGAGATAACTTGAGGAATGCCATGTAAGGACACAATTCTGGAAGTGTACAGCTCTGCCAATTGGGCTGCATTGATTGATTCTTTGACTGGCAGGAAGTGAGCGACTTTGGTAAGCTTGTCAATCACCACGAAGATAGAATCATTTCCTCCCTTGGATTTAGGAAAACCAGTGACGAAGTCCATTTCAATGTGGTCGAACTTCCACTCGGGAATAGGAAGAGGTTGGAGAAGACCGGCTGGACGTTGATGTTCTGCTTTCACTCTTCTGCACACATCACATTCGTTCACGAATTGGGCAATCTCCCTTTTCATGCGTGTCCACCAGTAAGACTGCTTGAGGTCTTGATACATCTTGGAACTGCCAGGATGAATGGAAAGGAGAGAATCATGAGCTTCTTCCATTATGAGCTTCCTGAGATCACCTTTGGGAACAACGAGTCTGTCCTCGAAGAACAAGGTATCTCTCTCATCAACACGAAAGCACTTGTATTTTGGAGTGCCCTTTGCAATACCATGTTTCACCTTCTTCACCATGGTATCCCTGAGTTGGGCCTCACGGACTTGATCTTCCAAGGTAGGAACAATTTGAAGATTTGCAAGAAAACCCTGCGGAACAACTTGAAGGTTGAGCTTCCTGAATGCTTCACAAAGCTCAGGCTGGCACGGCTTGATAAGAAGGCTGTTGCAATATGCCTTTCTGCTCAAAGCATCTGCAATCACATTCGCCTTGCCAGGAGTGTATTCAATGCTGGGATTATACTCTTGGATCATTTCAACCTAACGAGTCTGACGGAGGTTCAGATGCGGCTGTGTGAAAATGTACTTCAAGCTCTTGTGATCAGTGAAGATGTCGACCTTTCTGCCCAACAATAGATGTCTCCACGTAATCAAAGCATGTACCATAGCTGCTAGCTCGAGATCATGTGTGGGATAGTTCTTCTCACTTGGCTTGAGCTGACGAGAAGTGTATGCCACAATTCTCTTATCTTGCATAAGCACACCACCAAGACCTTGAAGAGAAGCATCACAGAATACTTCATAGGGCTTGGATTCATCTGGAGGAGTCAGAACTGGAGCAGAGACAAGCTTTTCTTTGAGAGTTTTGAATGCCACTTCACACTCTGGAGACCAAAAGTATTTGACATTCTTCTGAAGCAAGTTGGAAAGAGGCTTGGCAATCTTGGAGAAGTTCTCAACGAACCTTCTGCAATAGCTGGCAAGACCCAGAAAACTGCGGAGCTGCTTGACGTTCTGAGGAGCTTCCCAGTTGACAATTGCTTCAACTTTCTCGGGATTAACCGCAATACCGTCAGCTGAGATGATATGGCCCAGGTACAAAACCTTATCGAGCCAAAACTCGCACTTGGAGAACTTGGCATAGAATTTATGCTCTCGGAGTCGATCAAGAACCAGACGTAAGTGCTTTTCGTGATCTTCTTCATTCTTGGAAAAAAACAAAATATCATCCAGATACACAAGCACAAACTCGCCAGTATAGGGGTTGAAGATGTAATGCATCATCCTCGAAAAGGTAGGAGGAGCATTTGCGAGACCAAAAGACATGTTGGTATACTCGTATGAACCGTAGCTCGTTCTGAAGGCCGTCTTGGGAATGTCTTGCTCGCGACTGCGAATTTGATGATAGCCCATTCGGAGGTCAAGCTTAGAGAACACTTTAGCTCCTTTGAGCTGCTCGAAGAGTTCGTTGATGTTGGGGAGCGGATACTTGTTCTTAATCGTCTTCTTGTTCAATGGCCGGTAATCAACACAGAGACGCTCCGTGCCATCTTTCTTCTTGACAAATAAGACACCACAGCCCCAAGGAGACGTACTAGGCCTGATGAGACCCATACTCTCCTGTTTATCAAGCTGCTTCTTCAATTCCTTCAATTCATCCGGAGAGAGCTTGTACGGACGCCGGCATGCTGGCTCAGTGCTTAGGCGAAGCCCTGCGTCGGTAACTTCATCATCACCGTCATCACGTCGTCGTGCTGACGGAACTCTCCCTCAAAGCTCTACTGGATCGTGAGTTCGTGGGATGTCACTGAGCTGAACGTGTGCAGATCGCAGAGGTGACGTACATTCGGTACTAGGATCGGTCGATCGTGAAGATATACGACTACATCAACCGCGTTTTCATAACACTTTCGCTTACGGTCTACGAGGGTACGTGGACGACACTCTCCCCTCTCGTTGCTATGCATCACCATGATCTTGCGTGTGCGTAGGATTTTTTTTTAAATACTACGTTCCCCAACACTTCGTTCAAGTTTTCTTAATCCATTCGCGATCTCTTCGTTCTCTTCTATCTAATTTCCTCAAGCTTTTTATTTATTTTTCTAATTTTACTGCTGATTCCTTCTCTTTTCATCGCTCATCTTCAAACTCTTATGGTGGTTTGCTTAGAATTATTTTTCTTTATTCATGTTAATTCATTCGTTCTTTCCAATTCTACCGGTGGTTCATGAAGGCTTTTCAAGTTTGGCGCTATATCTCTCTTTAATCTTTTTCAACGTGAATAAGTAGTATGCAAATCCATTGCTTCCCATCAATTTAATTGGTAGAGGATAAGTATAACATAATTCTTATTCTTTTTCATCAACTTCATCAATCCCTTTCTTCGGAGTTTGTTTATGATGAATAAATTCTAATCCCAAATGTTTGCATCTTTTCTTTTCTGGAGTTCAAAGTTTCCTTGGCCATCTCATCGGAAGCCCCTTCTAAATCATTGCAAGGCCTTATTCTTATTATTTGCATCCTTCTTCATCCTTTTGTTACCGGAGTGCTTCATGGTGGTTCATCATGAGTTAATTCATTTGTCAAGTGTTCATCAATAATTCTTGTGGAGAAGCTCAAGTATTCTTCTTCTTGCGTCTCGAAGTGCAAATAATTCCACATATTCTTTTGAAGTGGAGTTTTGCATTTCTTCATCCTCAACTATTCAATCATTTGGTAGTGGCACAAATTCACCTCAAGTTTTGAGATGTTTAAATAAGCCCACAACAAGCTTATTATTTTGTTGTTGATTTCTCAACAACTCCGTTCATCCCTTCTTCGCAAGGTTGCTTTTAATTCATTCATGCGGGAAGTTGTCATCTTCTTTTCCGTTCTTTTCATTATGTTCTTCCAATTTCTTCCGGAGGCATTATGTTGTTCCTCTCGCCAAGTATTGTTCCATCGTATCATGTTCTATTCATTCCATTTTCGGACGGAGTGCTGCCCATATTCCTTCGTTTGAATTCCTTCCTATATCTTTTTAGCCAGAGTGTTTTTTATTTCATTCTTGTGCCTTGTTTCCTCACTTTACCGAAGCTTCTCAATCTCATTCATCTCCGTTGTATTCTTTCTTCAAGTTGTTCAACCTCTCAAGATTCTTTGGTTTCACTCATTTCTCCAAGAAGAACTTTGTTCTTCCTATTCCTCTTCCATCTCGTTCCTAAGATCCCGGGACGAGATCTCTTGTTAGTAGGGAAGTGTTGTGACACCCCGAGACCGATGCTCCAGTTGCCTTCCATTTATTTCGTTGTCGTTGTGTGTTACAATTATTTGTTGCCATGATCATGGTAAGTGCATTGCCATATCTTCCTTCTTGCATCATGTTCATCATTTGGTTATATTGCAATGCCATGCCCATCTTGTCATATTGCATTTGTGCCTCTTGTCATTTTGCATACCATCCTCATCAAGTGCATTTTGTGATTGTTTTCATGCATGTTATATTGTTTCATGCTCCATGGGTGATCCATGCACCATCACTTCTCCTCCTACCCTTTCTTCAATTTTGTTGCAAGTCCCATATTGCACTACTCCTTTAATGTTCAATTTTCCTCAATTAATCTTGGACCATATCAAAAACCTCTCTTCAAAATTTCACCTTATTTGAAGTTGTTTTGCTCAGGTTCAAAAATGACACTAGTTTGAACTAAATTCAAACTTGTCTTGTTTTTCTACCTCTAAAAATGCCCAAACCAATTTTATTAAATAGAGCATAATTCTAGGGTCATGAAAATATTTCATATCTCTCACAACCCTCTCTAATTCCCCTGCACTTTTCCTTTTTGTTTTCTGTTTGAGGAAAATGTTAAAAGAAAAGGGGCAGCCAACCCAGCAGCAGCAGCCACGTGGGCCTTGGCCTCCCAGCCCGGCCCAGCTAGCCCCGCGCGCCAGCCAGCCTAGCACGCGCCCCTCTTGCCCTTTCTCACCCACACGCCCGCGTACCCCCGTTACTTTGCTGACATGTGGCGCCAGGGGATCCACCAGTCAGCGAGCCCCTGTAGCGTGCACCCACCTTTTCCCTTCCTCGGTCCCCCTTGTTGTGCACGCGCATACCGTGCCCGAGCCCGACGTCGTGCTCCACCC
>LR738715.1:435586728-435689893 GCA_902687465.1 Secale cereale
GGGAATTGAGGTTGATAAAGCCAAGATTGAAGCTATTGAGAGTTGGCCGCAGCCCAAAACGGTCACACACGTGAGGAGTTTCCTTGGCCTCGCTGGATTCTATCGGCGTTTTGTGAGAGATTTCAGCACCATTGCTGCACCTCTCAATGAGCTTACAAAGAAGGATGTGCCTTTTATTTGGGGTACTGCACAGGAAGAAGCATTCATGATATTGAAAGATAAGTTGACACATGCTCCTTTACTCCAACTTCCAGATTTTAATAAGACTTTTGAGCTTCAATGTGATGCTAGTGGAATTGGGTTAGGAGGTGTGTTATTACAAGATGGTAAACCTCTTGCATACTTTTCTGAAAAATTGAGTGGGCCTAGTCTGAATTATTCTACTTATGATAAGGAATTATATGCTCTTGTTCGGACTTTGGAGATATGGCAACATTATTTATGGCCCAAAGAATTTTTTATACATTCTGAACATGAATCTTTGAAGCACATTAAAAGTCAAGCAAAACTGCACCGTAGACATGCTAAATGGGTTGAATTCATAGAGACTTTCCCTTATGTTATTAAACACAAGAAGGGAAAAGAAAATGTTATTGCTGATGCATTGTCTCGTCGTTATACTATGCTTTCACAACTTGACTTTAAAATATTTGGTTTGGAGACCATCAAAGATCAATATGTGCATGATGCTGAATTTAAAGATGTATTGCAGAATTGCAAAGAAGGGAGAACATGGAACAAGTTCGTCGTTAATGATGGATTTGTGTTTCGTGCTAACAAGCTATGCATTCTAGCAAGCTCTGTTCGTCTTTTGTTGTTGCAGGAGGCGCATGGAGGAGGATTAATGGGACACTTTGGCGTGAAGAAGACGAAGGATGTACTTGCTACACATTTCTTTTGGCCAAAGATGCGACGGGATGTTGAGCGTTTTGTTGGTCGCTGCACTACATGTCAAAGAGCTAAGTCACGACTCAATCCTCATGGTTTATATATGCATTTGCCTGTCCCTAGTGTTCCTTGGGAAGATATATCTATGGACATTGTTTTGGGTTTACCTCGAACAAAGAAGGGGAGGGATAGCATATTTGTTGTCGTGGATAGGTTCTCGAAGATGGCACACTTTATACCATGTCATCAAAGCGATGATGCTGCTAATGTTGCTGATTTGTTCTTTCGTGAAATTATTCGCTTGCATGGTGTGCCAAATACTATTGTTTCAGATCGTGATACTAAATTTCTTAGCCACTTTTGGAGATGTTTATGGGCTAAGTTGGGGACTAAACTGCTTTTTAGTACTACTTGTCACCCCCAAACTGATGGACAAACTGAAGTAGTCAACAGAACTTTGTCTACTATGCTTAGGGATGTTTTGAAGAATAATAAGAAAATGTGGGAAGAATGCTTGCCTCATATTGAATTTGCTTATAATCGTTCGTTGCATTCTACTACTAGATGTGCCCTTTTGAAATTGTCTATGGTTTCCTACCTCGTGCACCTATTGATTTGTTGCCTCTTCCATCTTCGGAGAAGGTTAATTTTGATGCTAAACAACGTGCTGAATTGATCTTAAAAATGCATGAGTTAACTAAGGAAAATATTGAGCGCATGAATGCTAAATATAAACTTGTTGGAGATAAGGGTAGAAAACGTGTTGTCTTTGCACCTGGAGATCTTGTTTGGTTACATTTGCGTAAGGATAGGTTTCCTAATTTGCGCAAGTCCAAGCTAATGCCACGTGTTGATGGTCCTTTCAAGGTGTTAGAGAAAATAAATGATAATGCATATAAACATGAGCTGCCTGCAGATTTTGGGGTTAGTCCCACATTTAACATTGCAGATTTGAAGCCTTACTTGGGTGAGGAAGATGAGCTTCCGTCGAGGACGACTTCAATTCAAGAAGGGGAGGATGATGAGGACATCACTAACAAGGTTACACCCACAGCTACAACTGACACATATACAGGACCAATTACTAGAGCTCACGCACGCCAATTAAATTACCAGGTACTTTCGTTTCTTGGTAATGAATCTAATGTTCATGAGAATATGATGTTGCCTAAATTGGATACATTTATCTTGCTTACAAATGAAGGGCCTAGCTTGGACAAGAAGGATGAACATTGGAGCAAGATCAAGCATGGAGATGATGGCGTGCGCAGGGGGGACAAGAATGGAGTTACAATTGATGATTTCAGGACTTTGAAGCCACCATAATTAGTGCGAGAAGCCTTGGACGAAATATACAAGATGCCACTTCATAAATTTCATCCAGAGGCTATTATAGGTGCTGCGTCACCTTATTAGTGGGCCAGGCCCATGTAATTTCGAAATACTTGAGTATAGGCTGTTTTTAGAGTCCGTATGTGTGGGGAAACAAGAGTTAGAGTTGGTTTCGGACCCCTCCATCAAGGGCCACGAAATTCCCCCCTCTTTCCCTCATATATACAGCCCTTAGGGCGTCGTTTAGGTTTTGGGGTTTTGTTTAGATTAAAGTTCACCATAGCTGCAACTTCGCGTACTTCGTTTGTGTTCAACGACCAGACCAAGACGTCACAGAACCCCACTTGATCAATAAAGCTTTCCTCTTGAATTCGCAATATCCAGATTGCAATCTCAGTTTCTTGCTTGTTCTTCATTTGCCTGCAGGAAACAGACCTTCGTGGTCAGGTTGATCGTGCTCCGGCGTGGTCAATAACCTCTCGGAGTTGGTTTAGCGATTCCTAAGGCGCGACGTCCTCGCACGTTCGTAGTCGGATCGTCAAAGTCGACTTCCTCCAAAACGATAGCCACCATCTCATCGAAAGACGGGACACCTTTGCCTCTATCACAAGACCTCCCGGCGTGCCGACACCCTGATAGTAGCCGCGCGTATCTCATCTCAGGCCACGTCAGGATGAGCACAGCGTACAGCAGCCAAACCCCAAGTTTCCAAGGGGGGCGCCGCACACGACTCTATTTGGGACCAACACCATCAGCACTGGCCCCCCTGCTATGTAGAAAGAATCCTCGGGTAGCGCTAACTCCCTATGCAATTTAATTAATTAATTAAGTTGTTATTATGAGCAAATTAAAACCAATGTTGGGCCTTGCTGGAGGAGTTTTATTCAAAGTCGAACTGTCAAGGGGTCCCCATCCACCCATCGTGTAAGGAACGCAAAATCAAGGAACATAATGTCGGTTTATCGGCGCCTAAGGTGGCATGAGTGGAACAAAACACTGAGCAAAAGGCCAAGCCTTCCACCCATGCCCAGTATATAGGTGTGTTATTATAATAATAATAGATATTGTGATATAACAACAACAAGTTCCCTCCTGGAACGAACTTCATCTTCACTTGCAACTAGCAACGCTATAAGAGGGGCTGAGCAAGCGTGTAACATAGCCAAACTGTGGTTTTTCTAGGAAGGTTTCAAATGTTAGAGGTTTCATGGCAACAAGGAGAGGCTGACATAAAAGATGGGTAGCGCGACATGTAACGATAGCATCGAGACAACTAAGCATGGCAATGGTAGTAAAGGTATCCAAGGGTATGATCATCTTGCCTGGGATTCCACAAGGGAGAAGAACGGATCCATGAAGTAGACGTGATCAAGCTTTATGCAATTTTTATTAAAAGTTGACATGAAGAGATATGAAGCATTTGTCACCGTGGTGGAAGGAAAAGGGTGCCACGGCAACGATCCAAAAATGATGCAACGCAACATCTCGGTTCCGGTAACCCCTCGGGAGAGACCGGTGCAAAAGAAAGATGGCGTGAGCGAGTCGAACAAGATGAAAGGTGGGTGATCCCGTCACCAGGTTCCCATGGGTCGGCAATGAGGCAACCGAGGAGCACGACAAACGATTAAACGGGCACGGAGCACACAAG
Source organism: Secale cereale (assembly GCA_902687465.1). Taxonomy (NCBI): domain Eukaryota; kingdom Viridiplantae; phylum Streptophyta; class Magnoliopsida; order Poales; family Poaceae; genus Secale; species Secale cereale. The sequence goes on from LR738715.1 coordinate 435,590,597, forward strand.
GGAAACATTACATACAACACACAGCACAAGCGATCGTCCACGGGGTCGTCTCGGGGTTATACCTTCGGAACGAACGTTTCGGGGCGGCTCGAGATCGTAGAGGGACGTAGTGGTACACGGGTCGTAGAGGAAGAAGTCGTTCTCGCGAGTCGTGGTACACGTGTCGTAGAGGGAAGTAGACGTTCCGTTTCCGAAGAGGTACTTGAGGGTCTCGGCGACGGTAGTCGTTCGGGCGTCGAGTTCGTAGATGTACTTGGCGCATCCATCGTTTCCGGGGCGACGGTAGTGGTACTTGTTCACGAAGTCGTGTGTAGTCGAACTTGGGCATCGGAGAGGTTTTTGTCGGGTTCTTGCCTGCGGTGCACTTGGCGAAAACAGCAGCCACAAAATAAACATGGCGGTCTCGGACACAGCCACGACAAGGTCAAGCGGAGCTCGCCGGGAAGCACGGAGGCAGGGCAGCAGCAGGGCTAGGCGGCGCCGGTAGTCGGAGCAGAGCCACGGAGGAGCAGGCTGGGCACGCTGGAGATGCGCTGGAGAGGAGGGCTCGGGGAGCAGCAGACCACGGCGCGCGGCTGCTGTTGGCCGGCGCTGGAGCGCATCGAGGAGGCCCGCAGGCGCTGCTGTCGAGGAGGGGAGCCGCGGGCTCGGCGCTGGAAATCACAGCGGGGCGAGGTCTTGGCGGCGGAGGTGGCTGGGCGCGGCGGAGGAGAGGTGCGGGCCGGCCTTGAGGACGGGGCGCCTTGGCGACGCGGGATGGCCGGCGGGAGGGAGACGGCGACTGCTGGCTGCACCTGGACGAGGAGAGGTCGCGGCCTGGCGAGGCGCGAGCTGGTGCGCAGGGCCATGGCACGGTCGGGCCTGAGGAACGGGGCGGCGACGATAGGAGATCGAGGGAACGGGTCGCGGGCTCGGTGGGTCGAGGGGAATCGGGAGAAGATGGGAGAGAGCGAGGGAAAAGGGAGCGGGCGACCGAGGAAGACTGGCGGCGCTCGGTGGGAGAAGGGGTCGAGCGACTGAGACGGGGTCGCTAGGTTAGGCCGCCGGTCGGGCCAGGAGTCTGATGGCCGGCTGGGCTGAGGCCCATATGGACTAGGAGGGAGGTGGTTGGGCCTGAGGCCTGGCTGCTCTTCTTCTGCTGGTTTTGGCCATCTCCAAAACAGAAAAAATAACAAGGAAGAAAGAGAGGGAGAAAAAGAAAGAGGGGTTAGGAACAGAATTTTGGCAGGAGGCCAATCTTCTTAGACTCATAAACATATGAGGAATTTTTAACAAAATGGCCTGAGGTTTTCTAGAGGAAGTAAAATCCAAACATGTTGAAAATAACTTAACATGTTTGAATCTTTAAACCCATCCAAAAGAACCTCAAAAGAGTTGAAAAAAATAGAAGGCGACCCTACACACTAAATGTGATTTATGGGCAGATTTGGAACATTTGTGGAAGAAGTAAAATTGCCACACAATTTACTAAAAGGCCTCAAAGGAAGAAATGAAGTTGAATTGGATAAAAGAAAATTGAGGAATGGTGCAATTGTGTTATAGGTGATTCCAAGGAATGGAATATTTATTAATATAGCTCCCTAATATTGGGAGGATATGCTATAATGAGAAGTCATCCTTCCCTCGATTTAAATGGACCGAAGGTCCACACAATTTATTTAGGTTGAGCAGCAAAGATTAATGACATGATGGCATTATGACATGATGCAAAGCAAAAGTAAATAACACAAGCACAAAAGAAACACACGGGAGAACCCGGAACATTTGGAATCTTCTGGAATCTTCTGGGACATCGGTCTTCGGGCGTCACAACTCTCCCACACTAACAGAGGATCTCGACCCGAGATCCTAGAGATATCACCGGGTAAAAACGGAATAGGAAGAGGTAAAACAAAGTTGCTTCTTTGACAGACGAGTGAAACCAGGAACCTTGAGAGGTTGAACAATCTTGAAAGAAAGAATACAATGGAGATGAACGAAGTTAAAAGCACTCCGTTAGAAAAGAGGAACAAAGAGCATTATGAGAACCTTATAGGTTCAAAGACATTAGACGAGAGCTCATGAACCAAAAGAATAAGAAACCGCAATGGTATAGCCAAGGAAAAAGAATGACAGAATTTGGACAGCACTCCGTCTGAAAATGGAAGGAATTGAACAAGAACTTGAGGAGATGGAGTGATACTTGACGAAAACAACAACACATTGCCTCCGAAACAATTAAAAGAATGGCACAAGGGTAAGAAAGATTCAGACAGCACTCCGGTTAAAAGAGAGCAAAACTAGATAAGATTACGGAACTTGAATGGAGGACACAACACTCCTGTTAAATAGACAAGCAAGGGAGAATATGATCTTGATAAAAACGAGATGATGGTCAAAGAGAGCAATATCACAAAGCCTCCGGAATGAAAGAATAGCATATAAATCAACGAAAGAATGAATGGAGAATAAAATGACAACTTCTCCCACAAATGAATTTGAAAGAGCATCCTTACAAAGAAGGGTTGAACGGAGTTGATTTAAAAAAATCAACAACGAAAACGAATAAGCTTGATGTGGGCTGATGGAAAACATCTCAAAATTAAGAGGTGACAACCAGCCACTAACGGAAATATTTGAATGGATTGAGATCAACAAGGAGATGAAAAACTTATTTCACCGGAATGATAAATGAAGAACTTGGGTCATTTATAAGCACCATAATAGCAACAATCCTTAGGGAAAGCTTTTAGGTGAATTATAACCCAAAATAACTCCAAGAGATAAAAATGAGGGGTTGAAAGGATCTCCTAAAGAGAAAGAAATGATGGTTTTAAATATCTCATTCTTGATAACTCGTGAATCATGAAACATGGAGGAAAATTATCAAGAATGACATAACACCATCTGAAAAGATAAGGTAGAAAGAATAGCACTTCAAAATGCAAGAAGAAGGAATATTTGAGCTCCTCCAACAAGAATCTTGATGAAGACTTCGAGGATGAATTAAAACATGATGAACCACCATGAGAACTCCGGTAATGAAAGCATGAGCAGCGAAAGATGAAAAGAATAAGATTCAAGGCCTGCGGTGAATTAGATGGAGGTTTGAAATGATATAATTAAAATAACTTGGAACTCCGGAAAACAAGATGAACAACTTAGAACCGAGAATATGATATGATGAACAAGCTCCGAAGGAAGGGATTAATCACCTTGAAGGAAATAAGAATAAGAATTATGTCATGCATCTCCTTCACCAATTTAAATTGATGACAACCAAAGGATTTGGCATACTACTTATTCTCGTTGGACAGAATTAAAGAGAGATCTCGCACAAACTTGGGTAAATCTTCAACGAACCCCCGGTAGGATTGTGAAAAGAACAAATGAATTGATATGATAACAAGGAAGAGTAAACTTGAATGAACCACCGTAAGAATATGGAGACGAACGAAGAGACATCGATGAAGAATATTTGGAGGACGAAGTTGAAAGCTGAGAACGAAGAATCTTCTGAAATGATGGCCTTCGGAGGATCACAATGGAAAGAATTCGTGAAATTCTTCAGATGGTATAAAAGAATTCCCTACAATCGGAACGATAATGAGGATGGCATGAAGCTAGAACCACGAATCTTGGAAGAACGGATAAGGATTCAAGAGGAACTCGTCTTCGGGTCTTCAAAAACTGCGAAGACGATGAGATACACCACCATGAATTGTATAGGCACTCCTTAATGAAGAATTAAAAGGTTGAACCAATGATGAACAAGAATTTGAAAGCGATCTTGGAGAAGGCATGTGACTGATGGAATCCATACTTACGTCACACTTTGAAAAGAATTTGAGTATAACTCCAGAAAAATTAGAAGAGTCAGGTAAGATCCTGGAGAAAGACCTGTGGGTTAGGGCCCACTCAAAAGAAATCACCATGAAAAAGATTGCTTAAGAGATATTACACTGGTTGAATTAAATGGCTGAATAAGATGATAATCCTCAAAAATAATTTGAACGGATTAAGAATGGAATTATGAATCTTCAGCACTCCGGATATGAATAACAAGAGGAGAATGATTAATTGGTGCACCAGAATAAGAAAGCATTATGAAATGAGGAAAAAGGATAAGATCAACACCGAAGTCTTGAATTACATCCACCGGCAGAATTTGAGAACAAAAGAATGATGAACTTGAAGCTCTTGAGCAACTTCACAATAAAACACCGGATGAGAACATTGAAGGAAAAGAATGAAGAACATCGCATGAATAAAATGGATATCTCATCTGAGAATTTCTTGCTCTGAGAAGAAGAAGGGTGGGAGGGTGGGGAAAACAAAGACAACTTGGGATGAATGAAACAGACACCATCATCAGATTTCTCAACGGCGTCCGTATGGAATAACTTGGAGAGAAGGCACACCAGTTGAAAAAGGATTAACATGAAAATCTCGATGGTGAAGAAGGACTAGCACTCCCATAGAAATATGAGAACACCGATTAGGAAAGGTATGGTATCAACACTTGACATCGAAGCAACTCGAATACCAGAATCAAAACAAAACAAAGGATAGATATGTTTATGAAGAAGATTATGTTGCAACATATCTATCCGAACAGAGAATTGAACGAATGAATTCCGTAGGTACAACAACTTGACGAGAAGCCACTTGGGAGAAGGAAAAGGTAATAAAAAGGAACAAGGATCAGATAGAACAAATACAAGATAGAAGCTTCGTTCGACATCTTCGTGCTGAAAGCTCATGGAACGTGATACAAAAGGGTTTTGCAATCCCCGGATCAGCATAGCCAAGGACCCTTTAAGATGCAACTCCCGATCGGAACAAGCCCATAAAACCACTTCACTCAATGTAGAACCCCGAACTTCATATCATGCATCCGTTGGAAGAATGCCTAGAACTACTAGATGAACCCACCTATTAATTTCCGAAAGTTTCCAGTTATGCAATCAGGTGTTGGGGATACAGAGGAAGCACCGCGCACTCAACTCTAATCCTACATCCAGCTGTATACATCCTTCAACACATAACCAGTTGTTCTCGGAAACCGTTTACCTCGGACCTTCGAAACGCATCTGCTATACAAGCTATGGCAATACTCCCGAACTACCTCCCCAGTACTGGGTGATGTCGGGGTTATCTTACCACTAACCGCATAGGAGAGTTTTCGATGTCGGCCGTCTTAAGTATTCTAGTACTGCCGTGATGGATTTGTGACGATAACACCTCGGAGCTCAACTCCCCGGGACACTGCCATAACCCCTAATGACAGGAGGCATCGAGAACAACGTTCTCGTCACAAAGACATCGAAACAATCCAAACAATACTCGCGAGATCCTAAAAAAAAATTGGTGAATTTTTTGAAAGTAGAAGAGGCAAGAGTAATCGTCAGGAGTCCTCACCAGAGTGAAGAGAGATGAGGAGAAAAAGAAATCCTATTCTCCGATATACATATAGGACTCAAAACATTTTCAGTGTGTGCCTAGACTCAACCGTCAGCGATTCGATCAATCAGTGGGGGCTTCTAGGTCGGAGAAGGCTCTGAATACCAACTTGTAAAGCCCAGGATGGGACTATATCTCCTACGTGTCGAGGCACGACTTAAAGATATAAGCCCATTCTGGAATGATCGCAAGTTTGGTATCTTTGCACAACTCATGTAAAAGAGGGATTAAATTGCAAAAGGAGATAGTTGGCTTACACTCGCCACTTCACACAATACATACATAAGCAAGACATCATTCAAAACATCACAACCCGACTACGAGTGAAGATCCAAAAGAAAGATACCAAAACAACATAAAGCCACAGGTCCAGATCGAATCCTAGTAGAAACCACTACTGATCGTCGAAAACCGACACAAGCATACGGCCACTCTCTTCAACGAGCTCCCAATGAAGAACTTGAACCAGCTCCTGCATCATTCTCGGCTGAACCTGCATCTGGTGTTGTAGTATCTATGAGCCACGAGGACTCAGCAATCCCATAACCATGGGTAACAAGACTAGCAAAGCTTTGTGGGTAGGAAGAGGTAAAGTGGTGAGGTTGCAGCAGCGGCTAAGCATAATATGGTGGCTAGCTTACGAGTACCAGAATAAGATGAGCATCTACGCAAAAGGTCGCAAAAGTAGTGATCGCTAAAGATCCTGAACTACATACGAATCAAACATAACCCCACCGTGTTCTCTTCTCAAAGTGAAAAGAGACAGTCACGGTTACTCACACAGTTGTGTGTTTTACTTCGGATCCTCTGTCAAGTTTTCTACAACCGGACATTAACAAATTCCAATCTGCCACATAACCACGGGCACGGCTTTCGAAAGATCATAACCCTGCAGGGGTGTCCCAACTTAGCCCATCACAAGCTCTCGCGATTAGCTGAAGTGATAAATATAATATCATCACCCCTTATCTTAGGGAAATCCGATCAGGCTCGGCATCCCGGTGCACAAGACATTTCGACAATGGTAAAACAAGTCCAGCAAGACCTCCCGGCGTGCCGACACCCTGATAGTAGCCGCGCGTATCTCGTCTCAGGCCACGTCCGGATGAGCACAGCGTACAGCAGCCAAACCCCAAGTTTCCAAGGGGGGGGGCGCCGCACACGACTCTATTTGGGACCAACACCATCAGCACTGGCCCCCCTGCTATGTAGAAAGAATCCTCGGGTAGCGCTAACTCCCTATGCAATTTAATTAATTAATTAAGTTGTTATATTGAGCAAATTAAAACCAATGTTGGGCCTTGCTGGAGGAGTTTTATTCAAAGTCGAACTGTCAAGGGGTCCCCATCCACCCATCGTGTAAGGAACGCAAAATCAAGGAACATAATGCCGGTTTATCGGCGCCTAAGGTGGCATGAGTGGAACAAAACACCGAGTAGAAGGCCAAGCCTTCCACCCATGCCCAGTATATAGGTGTGTTATTATAATAATAATAGATATTGTGATATAACAACAACAAGTTCCCTCCTGGAACGAACTTCATCTTCACCTGCAACTAACAACGCTATAAGAGGGGCTGAGCAAGCGGGTAACATAGCCAAACAGTGGTTTTGCTAGGAAGGTTTCAAATGTTAGAGGTTTCATGGCAACAAGGAGAGGCTGACATAAAAGATGGGTAGCGCGACATGTAACGATAGCATCGAGACAACTAAGCATGGCAATGGTAGTAAAGGTATCCAAGGGTATGATCATCTTGCCTGGGATTCCACAAGGGAGAAGAACGGATCCATGAAGTAGACGGAGCAACAGTCGAGCGAAACCTCACAACTCCGGAACGAAACCGAAGCTACCAAGAGAAGCAAACCGGAAAGAAACAAACAACACGGTAAACACACAAGCATAAACATGGCATACGATGCACATCCAAGTATGATGCATGTCCGATTTAATTATGCATGGCATGGCAAGGTGCACAAACAACACTACAAGTTAAGTGGAGCTCAATATGCAACGAGTTGCATATTGACGAAACACCACATTTTAATTATTTAATTGACTCTCGTTTATTTACAAGACAAGATTAAATGTTTTTAACATGGCAAGAGGTGAAGCAAAATAAACTACACTATTTAGACATTTTAAAAGAGGCCGGAAATAACAACAGCAATTCCGGGAAAATCCCCATGAGCATGTTTAGTAATTATTAAAGCAACAACAAACACACATTATAACATATTAATGTTGTTAACATGATGCGGATGACATGATCAAGCTTTATGCAATTTTTATTAAAAGTTGACATGAAGAGATATGAAGCATTTGTCACCGTGGTGGAAGGAAAAGGGTGCCACGGCAATGATCCGAAAATGGTGCAACGCAACATCTCGGTTCCGGTAACCCGTCGGGAGAGACCGGTGCAAAAGAAAGATGGCGTGAGCGAGTCGAACAAGATGAAAGGTGGGTGATCCCGTCACCGGGTTCCCTTGGGTCGGCGACGAGGCAGCCGAGGAGCACGACAAACGATGAAACGGGCACGGAGCACACAAGGGAAACATTACATACAACACACAGCACAAGCGATCGTCCACGGGGTCGTCTCGGGGTTATACCTTCGGAACGAACGTTTCGGGGCGGCTCGAGATCGTAGAGGGACGTAGTGGTACATGGGTAGTAGAGGAAGAAGTCGTTCTCGCGAGTCGTGGTACACGTGTCGTAGAGGGAAGTAGACGTTCCGTTTCCGAAGAGGTACTTGAGGGTCTCGGCGACGGTAGTCGTTCGGGCGTCGAGTTCGTAGATGTACTTGGCGCATCCATCATTTCTGGGGCGACGGTAGTGGTACTTGTTCACGAAGTCGTGTGTAGTCGAACTTGGGCATCGGAGAGGTACTTGTCGGGTTCTTGCCTGCGGTGCAATTGGCGAAAACAACAGCCACAAAATAAACATGGCGGTCTCGGACACAGCCACGACAAGGTCAAGCGGAGCTCGCCGGGAAGCACGGAGGCAGGGCAGCAGCAGGGCTAGGCGGCGCCGGTAGTCGGAGCAGAGCCACGGAGGAGCAGGCTGGGCACGCTGGAGATGCGCTGGAGAGGAGGGCTCGGGGAGCAGCAGACCACGGCGCGCGGCTGCTGTTGGCCGGCGCTGGAGCGCATCGAGGAGGCCCGCAGGCGCTGCTGTCGAGGAGGGGAGCCGCGGGCTCGGCGCTGGAAATCGTAGCGGGGCGAGGTCTTGGCGGCGGAGGTGGCTGGGCGCGGCGGAGGAGAGGTGCGGGCCGGCCTTGAGGACAGGGCGCCTTGGCGACGCGGGATGGCCGGCGGGAGGGAGAGGGCGACTGCTGGCTGCACCTGGACGAGGAGAGGTCGCGGCCTGGCGAGGCGCGAGCTGATGCGCAGGGCCATGGCGCGGTCGGGCCTGAGGAACGGGGCGGCGACGATAGGAGATCGAGGGAACGGGTCGCGGGCTCGGTGGGTCGAGGGGAATCGGGAGAAGATGGGAGAGAGCGAGGGAAAAGGGAGCGGGCGACCGAGGAAGACTGGCGGCGCTCGGTGGGAGAAGGGGTCGAGCGACTGAGACGGGGTCGCTAGGTTAGGCCGCCGGTCGGGCCAGGAGTCTGATAGCCGGCTGGGCTGATGCCCATATGGACTAGGAGGGAGGCGGTTGGGCCTGAGGCCTGGCTGCTTTTCTTCTGCTGGTTTTGGCCATCTCCAAAACAGAAAAAATAACAAGGAAGAAAGAGAGGGAGAAAAAGAAAGAGGGGTTAGGAACAGAATTTTGTCAGGAGGCCAATCTTCTTAGACTCATAAACATATGAGGAATTTTTAACAAAATGGCCTGAGGTTTTCTAGAGGAAGTAAAATCCAAACATGTTGAAAATAACTTGACATGTTTGAATTTTTAAACCCATCCAAAAGAACCTCAAAAGAGTTGAAACAAATAGAAGGCGACCCTACACACTAAATGTGATTTATGGGCAGATTTGGAACATTTGTGGAAGAAGTAAAATTGCCACACAATTTACTAAAAGGCCTCAAAGGAAGAAATGAAGTTGAATTGGATAAAAGAAAATTGAGGAATGGTGCAATTGTGTTATAGGTGATTCCAAGGAATGGAATATTTATTAATATAGCTCCCTAATATTGGAAGGATATGTTATAAAGAGAAGTCATCCTTCCCTCGATTTAAATGGACCGAAGGTCCACACAATTTATTTAGGTTGAGCAGCAAAGATTAATGACATGATGGCATTATGACATGATGCAAAGCAAAAGTAAATAACACAAGCACAAAAGAAACACACGGGAGAACCCGGAACATTTGGAATCTTCTGGAATCTTCTGGGACGTCGATCTTCGGGCGTCACACGGCTGCTGCAGCTGTCCCACCTCTACCACAACAACAACAACAACAACAACAACAACAACAACAACAACAACAACAACAACAACAACAACAACAACAACAACAACAACAACAACAACAACAACAACATCGCCTTCCAAATCAAGTGGGACGAGCACAGTGCGTTCCCCTTGAGCCTGGTCAAGTTTCTGGTGCCGCTGTTGATGTTTCTGTAGCCCCTGCTCCTACTGCAGAGATGGAGGACCATTACGAGGATGAGGTTGACCAAAATCAGAACTACGTGCAACCACCAGCACCACCACCACCAGGTCGTCCTCATGCATATCATCGCAACGGTAGGGCTGCACCACCACCTGAGGTACATGACCATCTCCCTAAACTGAAATTGAATAGTCCACCATTTGAGGGTAGATATGTTCCTGATATATATCTTACTTGGGAGTTAGAAACTGAACAACGTTTTACATGTTTAAACTATCCCGAGGAGAGACGTGTTCCTGTTGCTGTTTGTGCTTTCACTAGTTTTGCATGTGTTTGGTGGTCTAAACATTGTAGATTATATCCTATTCCAGCTACTTGGGCTGCTTTGAAAACTGCTATGCGTACTCGTTGGGTTCCACCATATTATCAACGTGAATTACTTCAAAAATTGCAGCCCTTAAGACAAGGAAACAATTATGTAGAAGAATATTATCAGCAATTACAAACTGGCCTGATTAGATGTGGTATTGTTGAGGAGAATGAAGCTATGCTTGCACGTTTTATGGGTAGATTAAATAGAGAGATTCAGACCATTCTAGAGTATAAGGATTATAATAATATAACTCGTTTATTCCATCTTGCTTGTAAAGCTGAACGTGAAGTGCAGGATCGACAGGCATTGGCACGGACTAACTTTTCTGCAGGTCGACCTTCATCATGGACACCGCGTGCATCCTCAACTTCCACACATTCTACTGCACCGACACCTCCATCAGCTGTTACCTCCAGCCGTGATACAAGGAAGCATGCACAACCACCATTGTCTGCCAAGAGCACACCTATTGGGCCTGCATAGAGTTCTTCTTCTTCCATGGCATCAACAGGGCACACCAGTGATATTATTTGTCGTCATTGTAAGGGAAGAGGACATTTTGCGAGAGAATGCAAATCTCAGCGTGTGATTATTGCTACTGAGGATGGTGGATATGAGTCCGCTAGTGACTATGATGAGGAGACTTTGGCTCTTATTACACGTGAAGAACACGGTGGAGACGACTCTGATCATGAGACGCAATACATGGCTCCTGAAGATGCTGACAGGTATGAATGTTTAGTTGCTCAACGTGTTTTGAGTGTGCAGGTTACACAAGCTGAGCAAAATCAGAGGCATAATTTGTTCCATACAAAGGGAGTTGTGAAGGAACGTTCTGTTCGCGTGATCATAGATGGACGGAGTTGCAACAACTTGGCTAGCATGGAGATGGTGGAGAAGCTATCTCTCACCACAAGACCACATCCACATCCTTACTACATCCAATGGTTCAACAACAGCGGCAAAGTTAAGGTAACACGTACTGTTCATGTGCATTTTAGTATCTCTACATATGATGATTATGTTGATTGTGACGTGGTACCTATGCAAGCATGTTCCTTATTACTTGGTAGACCATGGCAATTTGATACAAATTCTGTACACCATGGTAGAAACAATCAGTATACTCTTGTTCATAAGGATAAAAATATTACGTTGCTTCCTATGACTCCTGATTCCATTTTGAAAGATGATATTAATAGAGCTAATAAAGCAAACAGGAGAAAAATAAGAGTGAAAATCAGATTGTGGCAAAAGAATTTGAGCAACAAATGAAGCCTAATAATAAACCATCTACTGTTGCTTCTGAAATTAAATTGAAAAACTACATGTTTATTTGCCACCAAATCTGATATTGATGAGCTAGATTTTAGCAAATCTGTTTGCTATGCTTTTGTGTGCAAAGAGGCATTATTTTCATTCGAGGATGTGCCTTCCTCTTTGCCTCCTGCTGTCACTAACATTTTGCAGGAGTTCGCCGACATTTTTCCACAAGAAGTGCCACCGGGATTACCACCTATTCGAGGGATTGAGCATCAGATTGACTTAATTCCCGGTGCATCGCTACCCAACCGCGCACCATACCGTACCAATCCAGAAGAGACGAAGGAGATTATGCGTCAAGTACAGGAGCTACTCGACAAAGGTTATATACACGAATCCCTTAGTCCTTGTGTTGTTCCTATTATTCTAGTGCCGAAAAAGGATGGTACATCGCGTATGTGTGTTGATTGTAGAGGCATTAATAACATTACTATTCGTTATCGTCATCCTATTCCTAGGCTCGATGATATGCTTGATGAATTGAGTGGCTCTACAATATTCTCCAAAGTTGATTTGCGTAGTGGATACCATCAAATTTATATGAAATTGGGAGATGAATGGAAAACAGCATTTAAAACTAAGTTTGGATTATATGAGTGGTTAGTCATGCCTTTTGGGTTAACTAATGCACCTAGTACTTTCATGAGATTAATGAATGAAGTTTTACGTGCTTTCATTGGACGATTTGTGGTAGTTTACTTTGATGATATATTGATTTTTAGCAGATCTTTGGAGGAACATTTGGAACATTTACGTGTTGTTTTTATTGCTCTACGTGATGCAGGTTTGTTTGGTAACCTTGGAAAGTGCACCTTTTGCACCGACCAAGTATCTTCTCTTGGCTATGTTGTTACTCCACGGGGAATTGAGGTTGATAAAGCCAAGATTGAAGCTATTGAGAGTTGGCCGCAGCCCAAAACGGTCACACACGTGAGGAGTTTCCTTGGCCTCGCTGGATTCTATCGGCGTTTTGTGAGAGATTTCAGCACCATTGCTGCACCTCTCAATGAGCTTACAAAGAAGGATGTGCCTTTTATTTGGGGTACTGCACAGGAAGAAGCATTCATGATATTGAAAGATAAGTTGACACATGCTCCTTTACTCCAACTTCCAGATTTTAATAAGACTTTTGAGCTTCAATGTGATGCTAGTGGAATTGGGTTAGGAGGTGTGTTATTACAAGATGGTAAACCTCTTGCATACTTTTCTGAAAAATTGAGTGGGCCTAGTCTGAATTATTCTACTTATGATAAGGAATTATATGCTCTTGTTCGGACTTTGGAGATATGGCAACATTATTTATGGCCCAAAGAATTTTTTATACATTCTGAACATGAATCTTTGAAGCACATTAAAAGTCAAGCAAAACTGAACCGTAAACATGCTAAATGGGTTGAATTCATAGAGACTTTCCCTTATGTTATTAAACACAAGAAGGGAAAAGAAAACGTTATTGCTGATGCATTGTCTCGTCGTTACACTATGCTTTCACAACTTGACTTTAAAATATTTGGTTTAGAGACCATCAAAGATCAATATGTGCATGATGCTGAATTTAAAGATGTATTGCAGAATTGTAAAGAAGGGAGAACATGGAACAAGTTCGTCGTTAATGATGGATTTGTGTTTCGTGCTAACAAGCTATGCATTCCAGCTAGCTCTGTTCGTCTTTTGTTGTTGCAGCAGGCGCATGGAGGAGGATTAATGGGACACTTTGGCGTGAATAAGACGGAGGACGTACTAGCTACACATTTCTTTTGGCCAAAGATGCGACGGGATGTTGAGCGTTTTGTTGCTCGCTGCACTACATGTCAAAAAGCTAAGTCACGACTCAATCCTCATGGTTTATATATGCCTTTGCCTGTCCCTAGTGTTCCTTGGGAAGATATATCTATGGACTTTGTTTTGGGTTTACCTCGAACAAAGAAGGGGAGGGATAGCATATTTGTTGTCGTGGATAGGTTCTCGAAGATGGCACACTTTATACCATGTCATAAAAGCGATGATGCTGCTAATGTTGCTGATTTGTTCTTTCGTGAAATTATTCGCTTGCATGGTGTGCCAAATACTATTGTTTCAGATCGTGATACTAATTTTATTAGCCACTTTTGGAGATGTTTATGGGCTAAGTTGGGGACTAAACTGCTTTTTAGTACTACTTGTCACCCCCAAACTGATGGACAAACTGAAGTAGTCAACAGAACTTTGTCTACTATGCTTAGGGCTGTGTTGAAGAATAATAAGAAAATGTGGGAAGAATGCTTGCCTCATATTGAATTTGCTTATAATCGTTCATTGCATTCTACTACTAAGATGTGCCCTTTTGAAATTGTCTATGGTTTCCTACCTCGTGCGCCTATTGATTTGTTGCCTCTTCCATCTTCGGAGAAGGTTAATTTTGATGCTAAACAACGTGCTGAATTGATCTTAAAAATGCATGAGTTAACTAAGGAAAATATTGAGCGCATGAATGCTAAATATAAACTTGTTGGAGATAAGGGTAGAAAACGTGTTGTCTTTGCACCTGGAGATCTTGTTTGGTTACATTTGCGTAAGGATAGGTTTCCTAATTTGCGCAAGTCAAAGCTAATGCCACGTGCTGATGGTCCTTTCAAGGTGTTAGAGAAAATAAATGATAATGCATATAAACTTGAGCTGCCTGCAGATTTTGGGGTTAGTCCCACATTTAACATTGCAGATTTGAACCCTTACTTGGGTGAGGAAGATGAGCTTCCGTCGAGGACGACTTCAATTCAAGAAGGGGAGGATGATGAGGACATCACTAACAAGGTTACACCCACAGATCCAACTGACATATATACATGACCAATTACTAGAGCTCGCGCACTCCAATTAAATTACCAGGTACTTTCGTTTCTTGGTAATGAATCTAATGTTCATGAGAATATGATGCTGCCTAAATTGGATACATTTTTCTTGCTTACAAATGAAGGGCCTAGCTTGGACAAGAAGGATGAACATTGGAGCAAGATCAAGCATGGAGATGATGGCATGCGCAAGGGGAACAAGAATGGAGTTTCAATTGATGATTTCAGGACTTTGAAGCCACCATAATGAGTGCGAGAAGCCTTGGACAAAATATACAAGATGCCACTTCATAAATTTCGTCCAGAGGCTATTATAGGTGCTGCGTCACCTTATTATTGGGCCAGGCCCATGTAATTTCGAAATACTTGAGTATAGGCTATTTTTAGAGTCCGTATGTGTGGGGAAACAAGAGTTAGGGTTGGTTTCGGACCCCTCCACCAAGGGCCACGAAATTCCCCCCTCTTTCCCCCATATATACAGCCCTTAGGGCGTCGTTTAGACTTTGGGTTTTGTTTAGATTAAAAGTTCGCCATAGCTGCAACTTCGCGTACTTCGTTTGTGTTCAACGACCAGACAAAGGCGTCACAGAACCCCACCTTGATCAATAAAGTTTAACTCTTATATTCGCAATATCCAGATTGCAATCTTAGTTTCTTGCTTGTTCTTTGTTTGCGTGCAGGAAACAGACCTTCGTGGTCAGGTTGATCGTGCTCCGGTGTGGTCGATAACCTCTCGGAGTTGGTTTAGCGATTGCTAAGGCGCGACGTCCACGCACGTTTGTAGTCGGACCGTCAAAGTCGACTTCATCCAAACGATAGCCACCATCTCATCGAAAGACGGGACACCTTGGCCTCTATCAATGTTCATACAATGTAGCTTAATTATTTCTTGCCTCCAACATGTCAACATATTAACTCTGCTCATGTATATGCTCTGTTTTCCATAGTCATAATCTGTGATATAAAGTTTGCTTGTTGCCTTGATCATGTTGGTTTACTCTTGATGCCTATGAACCTCGTCCTTGATGATAATTGAAGCATGCTATCTTTACTTTGAGTTCATGCCATGCTTGTGCCTATATTGTACTTGTAGCATGTTGTTTGATGCTCGCAATGTGCCTAGTTGATGTTTTGGACAGTTTGTCCTTTAAACTTGTTTCATGTGTATCTGTTGAACCGTTGCTCCGTTTTGGGCATGCTCTATATGAAACTTGCTTGGTTTAGCATGTAGATGCATCATGTCATGTTGCATCCATGTTTTGAGTGTGTTTGCTTGATGTTTGAATGTATTTTACATCAATGCCATGTTTGACTTGTTTTGCTCATATCTTCTAGGTCGTAGCTCCGAATTAAATGAACTTTAGATGTAACTTGACTAGAAATTCGTGTGGATCATCATGGTGCATGTTAACTTGTTGTTTAACAACTTGAAATTACGGCTTGTTCAGATCTGGTCCATTTTTTAAATTTTCCTATGAGGACTTACCGTAATTGTTATATGTTGTTTCCGGACTCATTTAAACTTGCCTTGTGTTGTGTTCTTGTATGCACCATCTCTTGCCATGAGTTGCGTCATGTAGCCTTGTCATGCATCATACTTGGTTGAGCATCATGTCTTGTTTATGTGGTGTGTGTTTACCATGTTGTTTGCTTCTTCTCGTTAGTTCCTGTTTTGTTGCGATTGTGAGGATTTGTTCGACTACACTTGGTTCTTCTATGTGGCTTCTTCTTCTTCATGGACCCATTCTTCTTCCTTGAGGGATCTCAGGCAAGATGGTCGTCACCTTGGATCTCATTATTGTCATTGCTATGCTAATTGTCTCGATGCTATCGCTATATGTCGCGCTACCTAACTATTTGTTTGCCATCCTCTCATTGTTGCCATGAAACCTCTAACCTTTGACACCGTCCCAGCAAACCGTTGAATGGCTATTATACCGCCTGCTCAGCCCCTCTTATAGAGTTGTTAGTTGCAGGTGAAGATGAAGATTGCTCCATGTCAGAAATTAGATATCTTGAGAATATCACAATACCTTACTTAAATTAATGCACCTATATACTTGGCAATGGGTGGAAGGCTTGGCCTTTTTCTCGGTGTTTTGTTCCACTCATGCCGCCTTAAGAACCGATAAACTGGTGTTATGTTCCTTGAATTTGTGTTCCTAATGCGGTTGGGTTTATGGGGACCCCTCGACGGTTTGCTTTGAAAAAAACTCCTCCAGCAAGGCCCAACATTGGGTCTACCATTTGCCTAATGATGCGGAGCAACCCTCAAGCATCCTCTAGGACATGCCACTTGCACCAATGACAAGAGCTCGTGCCAGGGCTATCAAAGATAAGGTGAACTCGCTCCTCTCCGAAATACCACTTTCACTGCTCGAGACATGGCTACTACCTAAGGCGGAAACTCTATGCATGATCAGGTGCTTGGATGAAGGCCACGGTGTAACTACACCCATTGGACAAGGTGGCAAGGATGACAAGTTCAACGACCAAGAGAAGAAGCTGCCCGAAGAGCTACAAGCTCCGGACGACCACCCCACACCGGATGTCCGACACATCCCAGGCTCCGGACGACTGCCATCCACCAGACGTCCGGCCATCTCCGGACGACCGTAATCCCACGACTGAACAAAATAGCGGATATTCGAGGACTTCCGGATGTCCGGTCCCTCACGATCCACCGGACGTCCGGTGCCCAGCGAACGTCCGCTACCTATGCACGCTGTTTATTTCAGGGCCGAGGCCCATGTACCCCTTCGCCCCCTAGACTATATATACTCCCCCACCTACCTCTTTCTAGGGTTAGCATTGTGATAGGTCATCTAAACCTAGAGCATTGCTCATCCTTAGTGGTTCATCTCCTCGAGAGACCGCGGCCTACACAGAGAAGATCCACACGGATTCAAGACCTCCTTACGAAGAAGAAATCAAGACCTCCTCACGGAGAAGACTATCGCTACTTGTATCGTCCTTAGTTGATCGTGGATCATGTATCACTCTTTGTGTTTCCGGATCTAGCATATGTGTGACCTAAACTTGTTGATCTGAGTGTTTTTCCCTTGTTCCTCTCATGTTTTCCCTCGTGTTCTTCGTGTTCTTCCTTGGGATCCCTCCTTTTCGTGAAAAATCGGCCTATAGCCGGGTTATCCCCGCATCATTTGGTATCATGAGCCTAGGTTGAGCATGAATTTGGAGCCCCTACCCTTGTTTTCTAGCCTTGTTTTTACTGATTTTGTCCCAATTTCGAAAATTACCAACAAAAGTAGCCCCAAATTGTTTTCCTGTATTTTGTTGATTTGACGAAGTTTTGTTGGATTTGATCCGTGGATTTTCTTTTCCACGAGTGGATCCAGCTTTCCCCCATCTTTCCACCAAATTTCCCCCACAAATTAGGCCAATTTTGACCAATTTGGCCACCTTTCCCACAAATCCTAGCAGTTTTGCTCGAGCCCAAAATCGCCCACGCACCGGACGTCCGACGACCGAACGATCGCCAACCCTCCGTACGTCCGCTCAACCCTGACGAAACTGAACTTCCTCAGTTTTCGCTCCACCTTCCGCAAACGCTTACCCTTTTCCACTTCCACATATACCCTACCACCAACACCATTGCTTAACCGCAATCACTACAATTTTACCTCATTTTGTCTTGGATCATGTGAGTTGTGGTTAACACGTTTCCTTGTGTGTTTCGGCTATCTTGGAACGGAAAGACATCGACAAGACCACTTCTCAACCTCGGCACGGACGGCCTTGTATACTCAACCTTGCTTTTGCATTGATAACCCCTCGTCAACCATTTTGCGTAGCTTTCCCTTCGATACTATCCATTCGAGTATTGCCGGGCAACAACACTTATGCACATTAGAGATCATCGAGCCACAACATATCATAATAGAAGTCATTGTGGTATCTTATCATCATCTCTTGTCTCACAAGGTTGCCATAGCATATACACAATTGTTATCTTGGTTCGAAAAGCATCGCATAAGTATTCTAGTAAAAGAGCTCAAAGACAAAGAGTCAATCAAGCTTTTAAGCAAACGAGAAAGATAAGCAAAGAGCTTTTAAGCAAGAACCATAGCATAACATCCAAACAAGTCATATCATATGGTATCATACTTGATCATCTTGGATCATTGCATAGAAACAACAAACATATAGCATACTTGGGATAGAGGTCATTCCATTTTTGCCTAGTCGGTCGTGCACAAGTCTCGTATCCGCCTATAGTTCAATCGTGCTAGCGTCTCTCTTGTGTTGTGCAACATGAGCATTTTCCGCTCACCCTTGGTTTGCACGACCCCATTAACTTATTTGCGTGCGTGTTTCCGTGTACCATTATAGCTATTGGTCTTCTTGTTGATTTGGCAAATTGTGAATCACTTTCAACATCATTTAGTATTTTAACGATTACATACTTTGGTCCACCATCCTAACCAAGCTCCACCAAAAGCTTTATTTGTGTAGGTGTGAGAGATCGACAAGATATGGTACCAATTGTGCTATTTCCAGGTTATACTATTGAGTGATCATTGATCCATCGTCAACTTCGGTCAAGGTACATTTGGTATAGTTCTTCCTTTCTCTAACTCACACACTCTTGCTTGCAATGATGGATAGGCCAAGTACATCTACGAACCCTCTCTTTGACAATCCTCAAGAATCGAACAACTACGTCACCAAACTACATCTATTTGGTGTCCAACGAGCTCTACATCAAGAGAATGAAGCTATGCAAGAGCGCATTCAGCAAGTTGCCGTAGACGCACGACAATCCAAAGCTCGCACAAGAGAGAAATTTGATATCATCAACACCAACATCTCTACTCAATTCAATGAGCTGCGGACATTGATACTCAACCGACGCTCGTCATCTACGTCCTCTCAAAGACGAAGCAGCTCAAGTCGTCATACCGACTACACTTCCGGTTCAGGTACACCTACATCGAACAATCTTCGTCAAGCCGCGCGTCAAGCTCGACATGACAACCGAACCCACTTCATGACAAGAGTTCACAAGAGCTATTTGAAGAGCAAGAAAGTCGACATCGTCAAAATCAAGCTACACTTGAGCAAGCACAAGGACGGCGATGACTACGTCAACAACAACAAGAGCGAGTGCTTCAACACCAAGAAGAGCAAGATGCCTAGGCACAACATCAAGTTCAACAATGCCGAGAAGCTCAAGCCCTTGAGGCGCAACGTGCCCTGTGTGACTCACATCGCAATGTTTCAACTCGCAATCGACACATCCGTCAAGAAGATGAGGCACTTTGAGATGAGATGCACAAGAGGCATTACCAAGCTCGCATGCAACGTCAAATTCCTCCTCAAGTGCGACAAGAG
Source organism: Secale cereale (assembly GCA_902687465.1). Lineage (NCBI taxonomy): Eukaryota > Viridiplantae > Streptophyta > Magnoliopsida > Poales > Poaceae > Secale > Secale cereale. Next base: position 435,610,472 of record LR738715.1, read on the forward strand.
CAACAACCTCAACAAGAACCACAAGCTCGGCAAGAACAACATGACAATGAGCATCAACTACGACAAGAGCAACATGAGGTTGACGATCCTACAAATCAAGAACGCCCACACAATAGGCAAGCAAACAATGAAGAGCATCACTATGGCAAGCTCAAGTTCACCAGGCCAAAGTTCTCCGGAAGCATTGATCCCTAAGACTACCTCTCATGGGCATTGAAAGTTGACAAGATCTTTCGCCTCCACAACTTCGATGAAGAAAATAAGATCGCAATGGCATCCCTTGAGTTCCAAGACTATGTTCTCATTTGATGGGAGCAAATCATCGAGAGAAGAGAAGCAAAAGGCGAACCGCCTATCACTACTTGGAGTCAAATGAAGGAAGTCATGAGAGCACGTTTCGTGCCAACACACTACAACCGTGACTTGTTCAAAAATTTGCAACTCATCAAGCAAGGAACCAAGTCCGTTGAAGAGTAGTACAAGGAAATGGAGATTGCCATGATAAGAGCCAACATCACGGAAGATGAAGAGCAAACTATGGCGAGATTCTTGAATGGACTCAATTATCCTATTAAGAAGATTGTGGAATTTCAACCATACACGAATCTCCTAGAGCTAGTACACCAAGCAACCAAAGTGGAGCGACAAGTTCAAGAAGACTACAAGTACTCCAAGTTAACCTACAAGAACTACGGCTCCTACAACCAAGCTTCACGACTTCGACACCTCCTACCTCTACAAAACCATCTACAAGATTAGGTGACAAGCCAAGCTACAAGAATTCGACTACATCAAGTCGTACCCCTCCTACGAACAACTTCAAGCCAAGAGATTCATCATCTACAACTCCAACCAAGGATACCTCCAAGACGAGCTCCATCAAGTGCAAGTCATTTGAGTGCAAGACCGTTCGAACCATGATCATCAATGACGACGGATCATATGACTCAATCAGCGATGATGAGACGGAAGCACTTGAACATGTAGCTATGCATCGTCAAGTGAATGAAGATGAAGACCATCAAGTGTTTTGCGACAATGACTCGAGTCCCAATCTCATTGTCTCCAAGGTCTTGACACTTCAACATCATCAAGATGAAGATCAACGATGTCACATCTTCCACACCAAGGCTGGCATCAATGGACATTCCATCAAGGTTATCATCGATGGAGGAAGTTGTCATAACTTGGCAAGTGAAGAGCTATGCAACAAGCTACAATTGGTTAAGACGGAGCACCCTCATCCATACAAGGTCCAATGGCTTAGCGACGCCAGAACTATTCGAGTCGAGCACACCGTGCAAGTATCCTTCAAGATAGGCGCCTACGAAGACACATTGGAGTGTGATGTGGTGCTTATGTTCGCGTGCCACCTTCTTCTTGGACGACCATGGCAATACGATCGTGGAGTCACCCACAACGGACGGACCAACCATTTTAGCTTCAAGATGAAGGGCAAAGAGTTCGTGCTACGCCCAATGTCACCAAGTCAAGCAGCCGCCAACAAACAAGTACCTGCAAACCATCGTGGAAAGAAGGGTGAGAGAGTGAACCACCAAAATGAGAGTGAGAGTGATGTAGGGTGGAACCATAATCAGCAGATCTTTCACGATTGGAGGATGTCCCACGATGAACACGGAGAACACAGGGAGGAAACGGAGGAAAACACGAGGGGAAACACTCAAATCACCACAAATATGATCACACAAGTGCTAGATCCACGATACACATCGAGATACACGATCCATAGTCAAATCCCGGTGGTACAAAGGTAGTATTCTCCGGAGGAGGTCTTGGGTATCCCTTGGGATCTTCTCCGATGTGGAGGCCTTGAATCCGAGGTGGATCTTCTCCGAAGGGGCCGCGGTCTCGTGGAGAGGAACCACAAAGGTCTATGAATGAGCTATCCAAAAGCTAACCCTAAACGATGTGGGCAAAGGAGTATATATAGTGTACGGGGCGAACGGGTACACGGGCCACGGCCCAAGGGATGGGCGCGGGCATTCAGGGGCCGGACGTCCGGGCGACGGGCCGGATGTCCGGGGCTTCACGGGGCACCGGATGTCCGGGGCGAGGGGCCGGATGTCCGGCGATGGGCCGGATGTCCGGGGCTTCACGGGGCACCGGTGTCGGGACCCCGATCCTAAGTCACACAGGTCTAGCCTGTAACACACCATATCACTTTGCGGCCTCACGCACGGTATCCCCACGGGTGCCACCTTACCTGGCCCGGGACCGTTTGAGTATTTTGGCACACGTATATGATAGTGTCGCTAGCATCCATATGACAGAGAACCCGGGCCGACATAAACCAAAAGTGGCACTAAATTACAGAGACAGGCATACATGACCCAGCAACGAACGTGTCGGTCATCAACGTATGAACCCAAGTCGTAGCAAGCTACAAGGACTTAAAGGAACAACGCGTGACATTTCCCCTAAGGGACAGACACAGGAACGAAGAAGGACACATGCCGGCCAGCCTAAGTGTTCCGGAGCAGTAGCAAGCTACCAAGGCTCAGTGGAATCACTAGGAGACATTTCCCTGTAAGATAGGCTACCAAAGGTAAACAACTAGGTGTTGGATCCCACACATAGCAATACACGTTACACGTACGCATAACATGCAAGTATGTGATGTACAACATGGCATCACAACATAACTCAACAACTCATATAGATAAAGGCCCAGAAGAGCCATCATAGCATTTATTACAATCAGAGGTCACATGACCCAACATACAGAGCATACTGGCAACGGAAGCATAACATGTCTGAGTGCAGACAACTACAAATGAAAAAGGCTGAGAAGCCTGACTATCTACAAGACCCTCCTAAGGGCACAAGACCGTAGCTGAGGTAACAAGCTAAACGTCGAAGTCCACGCGGAATCACTAGCGAGACTGAAGTCTCTCTGCAAAACATAAATTAAGCAAACGTGAGTACAAAGGTACTCAGCAAGACTTACATCAGAACTAACTACATATGCAACAGTATCAACAAGGGGGTAGTGGAGTTTGACTGCAGCAAGCCAGCTTTGACTCGTGGCTATCCTGAACTACGACTGCAAGTAACTCTTTTGAGGTGGCGCACACGAGTCCACATATTCACCAATCAATACACCACTATGGACCCGCTCCCGTCTCCCTACGAGAAGGCCATCCATAGCACTCACACTTGTCTTGAGTATTTTAGAGTATCCACTTTCGATTGTCTATGTACCACGTAAGCATCCAAGAAGTCCATAACCGCGGACCCGGCTATTCGAATAGATCATGTTAACCCTGCAGGGGTGTACTTCTTCACGCACGCTCTCGCCACTTACCGCGATGTACACGTCATGTATCTCGGCAACCTTCAAGCAGAAGCCTGGCGAGGGTGTCGGCCACGACCTGACTAACCACACAAGTCTCTCGTCCAGGTTTATCGCCTATTCGGGTTCCATCCGTGGGGAGATCCGGCCGGGGTGTCGCTCACGGCCCCAAAAGATGTGCGCAGGGTTCCCAAGCCCACCTCGTCGGATGGATCTACGCTTGGTACACCGTGCCATGGTGCCTAGTCTGCCCCAAGCCCACATGTACCGTGTGCCACTTGGTAGACTACTAACACTACCCACAAACACCAGAAACTAGTTGCAACTCCTGGACAGAGATCTAGTTGATTAATAAGTCGAGAGGGGTCGAGTTACCGGAACCCAATGTGTGGTAGTAACTATGTCATTGGACAACTTACACAGAACTCAGTTCTTAAGGACGGCTCCAGTGAGACAACCCACCATGTACTCCTACATGGCCTCTCACCGCTACCTTTACCAAAACGTGTTCACACACTTAGCTCACACACAGTAGGACATGTTCACCACATTCCAATTCATCCCCGATGAATCAGACCTGACACAACTCTAAGCAATAGCAGGCATAACCAGAAAACATGGATGAGTAGGCACAACGTGGCTCAAACAACTCCTACTCATGCTAGTGGGTTTCAACTATTTACTGTGGCAATGACAGGTCATGCAGAGGAAAGGGGTTCAACTACCGCAACAGGTAACAGTTGAAACGTTGTTGTCCTAATGCAGTAAGGAGAGCAGGAGCGAGAGAGTGGGATTGTATCGGAATGAACAAGGGGGTTCTGCTTGCCTGGCACTTCTGAAGATATCAGTGAGTCTTCATCGGTGTCATCGAACTCATCGTCGGAACAGCGTCTACTGAGAGGGGACAAAACCGACAAACAGAGAAAGATCACAATCAATGCAATGCACAATATGATGCATGAATGTGACATGGCAATATGATGTTGGTTGAGCTAATGCAACTAGCAACAAATTAAATGAAGTTGGTTTGAACCAAGGGTTCAAATTCAAACTCCATATGTGATTATTCAAATGCCATTTATGCAAATTGCCCTAAACAGTGGTTGTAAGTTATTCAAACATGCATGAAAATGCCATAAACAGATTCCTTGGATTTTTCTGATCAATTTTCATATATAAATTATTTTCATCTGAGCTACGGTTGATTTTATATGATTTTAGAAGTTTTGGTTATTTTCTGAAATAAATAAATCATTTCTGATTTATTTAAAATTCCAGAAAAGCATTACTGCATCAGCACTACGTCAGGATGAGGTCAGCAGGTCAATGGGCTGGTCCAGGTCAATTCTGACATGTGGGCTCCACATGCCAGTGACACAGTGCTGCCTAGAGTCACAGACAGGTGGGGTCAGGTCAACGACCACGTCAGCAGAGTCAAAGCTGATGGGTGGGTCCCACTGTTTAAGGATTAATCTAAACAGAAATAAAACTAACCTAAATAGGTATAGGGGCCCACATGGCAGTGGCTCTAGGGGGGGGGTTAGTGGGGTAATTAGTCACTGATTAAGTGCCACGTCGGCGGTCACCGGACACTGGCCGGCGGCGACCAAAACTGCGGCGGCATCTCGCCGGACTTGAGCTACAGGCGGCGGCTGGGCACACAGAGACCACCAGAAGATAGCCCGCGTTCGTCCGCATCCAACGGAGTGATCGGAAGCCCTTGGGGTCGCCGGAATCGACCGCACCGGCGAGCGGGGCGACGCCGGAGCTCGGGTGATGAACGGAACAATGCTATGGTGCACTAGGGGAGGGGCTAGTGGGTGCGTTCGGCTCCTGGGAGCATGGTGAGCACGTTGGGACGCTCATCCACGGGCTGTGGCCACTATGGCCACGGCGGCGCCATGGCCGGCGGGGCAAAGTTCTCGGGCGTGGTGGCTAGGCTAGCTGGGGGAGGTAAACAAGTATGGGGAGGGGAAAATCCGAAGCGGGGGCTCACGGTGATCGTAGAGACGTCGACGTGGGCTCGGGGAAGGCTCGGAGCAGAGCGGAGCATCGAGGGGGATCTCCGGCGACGGCGGTCGGGAACAAGCCCAGTGAGGGCGGTGCAGGGCAGACGAGCGCTTGCGGCTCAGGCTTCTCGATGAGGCAGTCGACGGCGGAGCTCTCGGGCATAGCGCTGCAGCGAGAGGGCGACGGTGGCCGCGGTGGTGATGAGCGGCGGCGACGGTTGACCCTCGGGTGGCTACGGAACGCGAGGGGAGGGAGGGAGGAAGACCAGAGAGAGAGGGGAGAGGACGAGGGGGTTCGAGGGCGTCTCCAGCGGCGCAGATCAAGGCGAAGGGGCGGCCTCCAGCGCGAAGCAGGAGGTGGAGCTCGGGCGCGCGCGCGTCGACACGCCTCTGCCTACTGGCAGAGGTTGAAGACGGTGGGAGGCCTGGTGGGCTGGGCCGGCTCAGGAGCTGGGCCTCCTCATGGCCAGCCAGGTAAGAAGGGCCAGGTGAGTTCTTCTCTCTCTCTTATTTCTATTTCTGTTTTCTATTTTTTTTCTTTGTTTTATTTTCTTTTGCCACTGTTTTGAAATTTAAACAATTTCAAACAATGCCCAAAAACTCCTCTGAACAATTTTATGTTGCTAGATGGACTTTTCCAAAGCACATAAAATATTTCAAAGTTATTTGAAAATATATTCTATATATTATGAATATAGTTCCAAATTCAAATACAATAATAAATTAAATTCCATGCCCAAAATATTCCACAGAAATGTCCATTATTTTTGGTTTGCTGCAAAAGCCTTGCCAAAAATATCCAACAAATATTAGGAACATTTTGGAAACATTGAATGCAATTTTTTTGACTGGACCTATTTGGAATTTGAAGTGCTAGGGTTTGAACAATCCCCATTTCAAGTTTAACAAAAATTAAACATGATGACATGATGAACAGGCAAGGACCACATGGCTTGATCTAGGGATGTGACAACTCACCCCCACTAAAACAAGAATCTCGTCCCGAGATTCAGGACGTGAGATAAGGAATCAAAGGGGACACTAACTAACACAATCTTCTCGATTCAACTGTCCTCCTCGAAGTTGCTGATTCATTGCATCATGTTGATCTTGTCATCCTTGCTTTGAGATCTTCATCCAACCAGATGATAACGGAGTCATACTCTGTAGAAATCAATCTTCCCGAAGATCGAGGAACTCAAGATCAACTTATGGTGTGAGACATTGAAGCATCTCTTGAGCTGAGACACGGAACACACATCCAGGGGGATGGAGTGAAAAAAAAGCTAAAGATTCATTTGGACGGCAATAATTCCACACCTAAAAGATGGTGACGGAGGTCACCAGGCGGGACACCTTAGAGGAGGTGACTCGTAGAACTATCCTTTAAGTGGCAAAAAGAATTACTTTTGATATAGAGATCATTGAAATTCCCTATACCAGCGTGGGGCGGACCATAATCGATCATTTGACGGAGTCCGAAGGAATGACATTCTCGGGCCAGAATTGATGATGTGGACTACCTTGTTGAAGAAAACACAAAGGATGATTTTGGTTATCATCGGGAATGGATGGGATCCATGGTGAAATGGCACATTGGCGGTGCAAGCTGGGAACAAAATGCAAATGTTGGGAATGATTCTGGTAACTGGGAAGAAACCCATCAGTAGAGAGTAAATCTATTCTTGAGAGGTTATAGCATAATCAAGAACACTGTGAGCAATCTCGGTTAGTGCCGGTGATAACACCTAGTGCTTGTGCGTGCTCTCAAGAACTTGAGCATTCCCATATCCATCAAGGTTTTACCAGTATCCGTGTCAAGGATTCTGGCAACACAACATACGACCATGATGAATAGCGATGGACGATGCAGATGCAAAGGAAGATAACACTTTCTCAGATTTCACCTTAGCGAGGCCAAGGGGCAAGATCTGGATGATCGACCGAGAGACATTTAGCACTCCGCTTCTAATGTTCTCCTTGATGTGTTAGCGTAAGCCATTCATAGATATGTTTGGTATCTTGAACATCAAGTAAGGGTCGGACTTCGGAGCACAAAATTCCATAAGGAACAACTAGGGATTAATTCCTACGAAGTCCTTATGGGGAGGTGGCCAACTTCTTCAATCAAGATACTACAACAATAGGTCTTCCAGCTGGGTGTGTTGGCCACGACATCCACTTTACCGGTTATCGAGAGACCAATATTATAGTTCTTGGAGAATGCTCCAACCATCATATCTGCCTGAGATTCAGATCTGGTTGGTGTCAGGATACTCCAGACTCATCGAGTCTAGTAAGAAAAATGAAAGTTTGCAACACAATTCGACGAGACGGCGTTGCGAGATTCTCGGGAAATGGACTGCGGTAGTAAGCTCCAAAACATGAGCTAGTTCTGCTACAAACATGTGAACACGTTGTCCAAGACAAGCATGACCACGGAGTAGTCTTATAATAAAACACTACTGAGTTCAGGTGGGGGACCATCAACAAGGATAGCGAAGTCCTATCATAAGTCATGATTCTTAAGAGGGAACTTCTTCTCCTTGAACAAATCTATCAGTGGCTTAGTTGCTAGGGAATATATATGGAATGGAGGTAGCGAGCCTATCAAACCATAGAATACTTTGCACATATGCATGACTGACTTGGGATGATTCTAGGGAAGTAAAACAAGCTTTCTCAAATTCACGGTGACAACTTGCACCAACTGCACATGAATTGGAGGAAGTCACTTCTTTCATCCAACATATACTTCGCGAACGGAACACGAAGGCCATGCTTGAAAAATTTCCAATACTAACTTAGATGTTCAAGCATGAATCATGGTCAAGACAAGTGATGTTGATGGGCTCAACAACGGGTCATCGAGATATCCATGGAAATGGAATTCCACAATTTATATGAACAAAGTGGTAGCATTGGTCAGACCAAGGGATATAATGAGGTATGCTCGGGGAACACCCACGAGTAAGACAACATTAAGAACATCGTTGGTTCTGATTTGATTTGACGATAACCCATACTCAAATCAAAGTTTGGACAAGACAATAGATCCACAAATGATCACGGGGATCATTTGGAGAAGATATCATCTATCTTCAATACACACACAAGATATCCCTTTGGAGTGAGCTATGTGGGTTAAGCTTTTATCTTCCAACTCTCCAAGTTGTTGTTTAGCTTAACCAACTAATTCAGGGTATCCAACACAGATTCTTGGAGAAGGGGTGGTTTATAGGTAAACCAACTTTATCACGAACTCAACATAGCGGTCAGGTGACAACCTGGTAATACTTCCGAGAAGATATTCGGAAAATCACGAACCACCGATATGTTATTAAGTTTGCAAACAATCTTGCTTTTCAGGGCGAGATAATATGATCACAAGAGTGAGGGATTTATGCAATCCTAACTCATTGATCAAAAAGGTGCACCAGAAAAATGGGCTAGGTAGCACGATCAATCTTAGAATGGTGATTTAGTAACCAACACACTAAGAATGAAATTGTTGTCCTTTAACCACCAAGCAACGAGGTTGCTAGGGGTATTGATTCACACATCACAATTCACTTGTCGGTGTTCCAGTTATAACAACGCGGAGACCGAGGAATGAACGACGATGGTGGGAAGTATTACTGTATCAAGAGTTTGTAGGAGGTTGTGCAATTCCCATGACATTCTTGACATAAAGATGGTAATACTCCAGGATAGAACAGATTAGAAGCTGGATTAGCATTCTTCATCTATGAGGTACAACTTCTTTGACCAAATCCTGGATATGGATAAGGTACTGGAGTTTGTTTCTCCTAGTCATTCCGGAATAGAATGGCTTGACAGACCACAAGAGTAAAAGGCATCGATGAACACAAATGCACAACTACTCCTGGCTATCAACTGATAGATGAGGGTCATAATACAACTAAAGAGGGACAACTCAAGGAACATATAACTTTCTGAGTTGTGGTTGCATAGATTAGCATGTCGAACGAGTTCAAAATATTTCTCCCGGATAACCCATGCAGAAAGATAGAATTGGCAGAGTCACAATGTGGAATGGTGAACTCATCAAGAGCACTCTGGTTGTGATCTTTTGGTCCAGAAGAACTTCTGCCATAACGGTTCATGGTATTGGAAGAACGATTCACCACGGACCTCGAGGACTATCACAAGGTTACTAATATCCTAAAGGAACGAGCAAATACTATCAACATGAAATAAGTAGAATGAATCTAGGGTTCAGGAACCCATGAATAGAATACCTACCAACTAAGTAGCATCACGGGATGCTTTCGATAATGATAGCCAGAATCATCACACTGGAATATAAAACATTGTTGGAATACTGGGTGATCTTCTAAGATACTTAGGGTCATAATAATAAGTCCAACATATATGTCGAGGTAACAGAGTGCCTCAACACACCGACTAGTGTGGTTAATCTGGCCTAAAAGGACATTAAGAACAGGTAGGAATGATTTGCAAATGCATCAGATTGTTTAGAGACCTGGGATGACTCGGACAGCATAACGGTAGTAAATGCTCGAAAATACTTTTGAGACTCATGCACAAAGATAGCATAACCACTTAACATTATCATGTCAAGGTTCTGAGACCAACAGATGAGCAACAGATGTAGTAGAAACTGAACTGAGGTCGAAACCACATTAACGTGATCCTAGTAAATAGAATAAGAGTCCTAGTTCTTAATCCCCGTAGAAAGAAGAAGGTGACTCAGATCAGAAGGTCATAGGATAAAGGAGTAAAAAGAGCCTTACGTTCCCTTCCACAATCAATTCCCTTATATAACTAAAGAGTTTCTAGACATGACTTCGACCAGTTTGGCTTGCTAATCCTACATGTAGTCAGGCTCTGATACCAAAGCTGTCGGGACCCCGATCCTAAGTCACACAGGTCTAGCCTGTAACACACCATATCACTTTGCGGCCTCACGCACGGTATCCCCACGGGTGCCACCTTACCTGGCCTGGGACCGTTTGCGTATTTTGGCACACGTATATGATAGTGTCGCTAGCATCCATATGACAGAGAACTCGGGCCGACATGACTAGTTATAAACCAAAAGTGGCACTAAATTACAGAGACAGGCATACATGACCCAGCAACGAACGTGTCGGTCATCAACGTATGAACCCAAGTTGTAGCAAGCTACAAGGACTTAAAGGAACAACGCGTGACATTTCCCCTAAGGGACAGACACAGGAACGAAGAAGGACACATGCCGGCCAGCCTAAGTGTTCCGGAGCAGTAGCAAGCTACCAAGGCTCAGTGGAATCACTAGGAGACATTTCCCTGTAAGATAGGCTACCAAAGGTAAACAACTAGGTGTCGGATCCCACACCTAGCAATACACATTACACATACGCATAACATGCAAGTATGTGCTGTACAACATGGCATCACAACATAACTCAACAACTCATATAGATAAAGGCCCAGAAGAGCCATCATAGCATTTATTACAATCAGAGGTCACATGACCCAACATATAGAGCATACAGGCAACGGAAGCATAACATGTCTGAGTGCAGACAACTACAAATGAAAAAGGCTGAGAAGCCTGACTATCTACAAGACCCTCCTAAGGGCACAAGACCGTAGCTGAGGTAACAAGCTAAACGTCGAAGTCCACGCGGAATCACTAGCGAGACTGAAGTCTCTCTGCAAAACATAAATTAAGCAAACGTGAGTACAAAGGTACTCAGCAAGACTTACATCAGAACTAACTACATATGCAACAGTATCAACAAGGGGGTAGTGGAGTTTGACTGCAGCAAGCCAGCTTTGACTCGTGGCTATCCTGAACTACGACTGCAAGTAACTCTTTTGAGGTGGCGCACACGAGTCCACATATTCACCAATCAATACACCACTATGGACCCGCTCCCGTCTCCCTACGAGAAGGCCATCCATAGCACTCACACTTGTCTTGAGTATTTTAGAGTATCCACTTTCGATTGTCTATGTACCACGTAAGCATCCAAGAAGTCCATAACCGCGGACCCGGCTATTCAAATAGATCATGTTAACCCTGCAGGGGTGTACTTCTTCACACACGCTCTCGCCACTTACCGCCATGTACACGTCATGTATCTCGGCAACCTTCAAGCGGAAGCCTGGCGAGGGTGTCGGCCACGACCTGACTAACCACACAAGTCTCTCGTCCAGGTTTATCGCCTATTCGGGTTCCATCCATGGGGAGATCCGGCCGGGGTGTCGCTCACGGCCCCAAAAGATGTGCGCAGGGTTCCCAAGCCCACCTCGTCGGATGGATCTACGCTTGGTACACCGTGCCACGGTGCCTAGCCTGCCCCAAGCCCACATGTACCGTGTGCCACTTGGTAGACTACTAACACTACCTACAAACACCAGAAACTAGTTGCAACTCCTGGACAGAGATCTAGTTGATTAATAAGTCGAGAGGGGTCGAGTTACCGGAACCCAATGTGTGGTAGTAACTATGTCATTGGACAACTTACACAGAACTCAGTTCTTAAGGACGGCTCCAGTGAGACAACCCACCATGTACTCCTACATGGCCTCTCACCGCTACCTTTACCAAAACGTGTTCACACACTTAGCTCACACACAGTAGGACATGTTCACCACATTCCAATTCATCCCCGATGAATCAGACCTGACACAACTCTAAGCAATAGCAGGCATAACCAGAAAACATGGATGAGTAGGCACAACATGGCTCAAACAACTCCTACTCATGCTAGTGGGTTTCAACTATTTACTGTGGCAATGACAGGTCATGCAGAGGAAAGGGGTTCAACTACCGCAGCAGGTAACAGTTGAAATGTTGTTGTCCTAATGCAGTAAGGAGAGCAGGAGCGAGAGAGTGGGATTGTATCGGAATGAACAAGGGGGTTCTGCTTGCCTGGCACTTATGAAGATATCAGTGAGTCTTCATCGGTGTCATCGAACTCATCGTCGGAACAGCGTCTACTGAGAGGGGACAAAACCGACAAACAGAGAAAGATCACAATCAATGCAATGCACAATATGATGCATGAATGTGACATGGCAATATGATGTTGGTTGAGCTAATGCAACTAGCAACAAATTAAATGAAGTTGGTTTGAACCAAGGGTTCAAATTCAAACTCCATATGTGATTATTCAAATGCCATTTATGCAAATTGCCCTAAACAGTGGTTGTAAGTTATTCAAACATGCATGAAAATGCCATAAACAGATTCCTTGGATTTTTCTGATCAATTTTCATATATAAATTATTTTCATCTGAGCTACGGTTGATTTTATATGATTTTAGAAGTTTTGGTTATTTTCTGAAATAAATAAATCATTTCTGATTTATTTAAAATTCCAGAAAAGCATTACTGCATCAGCACTGCGTCAGGATGAGGTCAGCAGGTCGACGGGCTGGTCCAGGTCAATTCTGACATGTGGGCTCCACATGCCAGTGACACAGTGCTGCCTAGAGTCACAGACAGGTGGGGTCAGGTCAACGACCACGTCAGCAGAGTCAAAGCTGACGGGTGGGTCCCACTGTTTAAGGATTAATCTAAACAGAAATAAAACTAACCTAAATAGGTATAGGGGCCCACATGGCAGTGGCTCTAGGGGGGGGGGTTAGTGGGGTAATTAGTCACTGATTAAGTGCCACGTCGGCGGTCACCGGACACTGGCCGGCGGCGACCAAAACTGCGGCGGCATCTCGCCGGACTTGAGCTACAGGCGGCGGCTGGGCACACAGAGACCACCAGAAGATAGCCCGCGTTCGTCCGCATCCAACGGAGTGATCGGGAGCCCTTGGGGTCGCCGGAATCGACCGCACCGGCGAGCGGGGCGACGCCGGAGCTCGGGTGATGAACGGAACGATGCTACGGTGCACTAGGGGAGGGGCTAGTGGGTGCGTTCGGCTCCTGGGAGCATGGTGAGCACGTTGGGACGCTCATCCACGGGCTGTGGCCACTATGGCCACGGCGGCGCCATGGCCGGCGGGGCAAAGTTCTCGGGCGCGGTGGCTAGGCTAACTGGGGGAGGTAAACAAGTATGGGGAGGGGAAAATCTGAAGCGGGGGCTCACGGTGATCGTAGAGACGTCGACGTGGGCTCGGGGAAGGCTCGGAGCAGAGCGGAGCGTCGAGGGGGATCTCCGGCGACGGCGGTCGGGAACAAGCCCAGTGAGGGCGGTGCAGGGCAGACGAGCGCTTGCGGCTCGGGCTTCTCGATGAGGCAGTCGACGGCGGAGCTCTCGGGCATGGCGCTGCAGCGAGAGGGCGACGGTGGCCGCGGTGGTGATGAGCGGCGGCGACGGTTGACCCTCGGGTGGCTGCGGAACGCGAGGGGATGGAGGGAGGAAGACCAGAGAGAGAGGGGAGAGGACGAGGGGGTTCGAGGGCGTCTCCAGCGGCGCAGATCAAGGCGAAGGGGCGGCCTCCAGCGCGAAGCAGGAGGTGGAGCTCGGGCGCGCGCGCGTCGACACGCCTCTGCCTACTGGCAGAGGTTGAAGACGGCGGGAGGCCTGGTGGGCTGGGCCGGCTCAGGAGCTGGGCCTCCTCATGGCCAGCCAGGTAAGAAGGGCCAGGTGAGTTCTTCTCTCTCTCTTATTTCTGTTTCTGTTTTCTATTTTTCTTTCTTTGTTTTATTTTCTTTTGCCACTGTTTTGAAATTTAAACAATTTCAAACAATGCCCAAAAACTCCTCTGAACAATTTTATGTTGCTAGATGGACTTTTCCAAAGCACATAAAATATTTCAAAGTTATTTGAAAATATATTCTATATATTATGAATATAGTTCCAAATTCAAATACAATAATAAATTAAATTCCATGCCCAAAATATTCCACAGAAATGTCCATTATTTTTGGTTTGCTGCAAAAGCCTTGCCAAAAATATCCAACAAATATTAGGAACATTTCGGAAACATTGAATGCAATTTTTTTGACTGGACCTATTTGGAATTTGAAGTGCTAGGGTTTGAACAATCCCCATTTCAAGTTTAACAAAAGTTAAACATGATGACATGATGAACAGGCAAGGACCACATGGCTTGATCTAGGGATGTGACAACCGGATGTCCGGGGCGAGGGGCCGGATGTCCGGGCTGGAGGGGTCGAGTCTCGGGTGTCTTCTGTGGAGTGGCACCGGATTTCCGGACCCGAGGCCGGATGTCCGGGCCTTGCCTGGCCGGATGTCCGGGGCCTGGTCGGATGTCCGGGCCCTATAGCTTCGGCCGTTGGTGCCCTTCTATAGTTGTATGTCCAGGGGCCGGATGTCCGGGCCAGGAGGCCGGATGTCCGGGGCCTGGAGCCTTCTTCAGCCCTTCTCAATGCAAAGACTCGTCCGTGAGCTTGGGGACTTGTCCATCTTCACGCACATCTCCAATGTGATCTTCTTCACACCTGAGCACACAAAACACATCCGTCTGAGGTAGCAACCATGTCTCGCAATATTCGTATGGAAGTAGGGCTAGGAGCGACGTCACCTCGGTCTCGAGAGCTCTAGCACGAGAACGTGTCATTGGTCCTTGAGGCTCTTGACGAGGTGAAGGAGGGTCCATGGGGATGACCTCGGGATGCTCCGCATCATCTCCCCTCCCTTGGGAAAGATCCGACCTCGGATCGAAATCTTCATCACCATGGAAAGGAGAGAGATCTTTGACGTTGAAAGTATCGCTCACGGAGTACTTGTCTCTTGGGATATCGATCTTGTAGGCGTTGTTGTTGTATCTAGCTAGCACCTTGAAAGGTCCGTCGGCGCGAGGTAGTAGTTTGGACTTGCGCTCTTGTGGGAAACGGTCCTTGCGAAGATGTAGCCAAACAAGATCTCCCGATTGGAACACCATGGGTGCCTTGTTGACGTTGAGCTTGTTGGCGAGACGATGTACTTGTCTTTCGATCTTTGCTCTTGTATCTTTGTGCACCTTCTTGAGATAGCTTGCTCGTGCACTTGCGTCAATGTTCGTGCGCTCTTGGAGAGGTAAAGGTAGGATGTCCAATGGGGACAACGGGTTGAAGCCGTAGACGACCTCGAAAGGGGACTTGCCGGTGGTTGAATGTCTTGCGCGGTTGTAGGCGTACTCGGCGATGGGCAAGCATTGCTCCCATTCCTTGATGTTCTTCTTGATCAATACACGAAGAAGCGTCGAAAGCGTGCGGTTCGTCACCTCCGTTTGGCCGTCCGTTTGTGGATGGTACACCGAAGAGAATAGTAGCTTGACTCCGAGCTTAGCGCATAGGGTTTTCCAAAAGTAGCTCAAGAACTTGACGTCCTGGTCCGACACGATCGTTTTGGGCATGCCATGTAGACGAATGACCTCCCTACAAAAAAGATTTGCAACATGTGAAGCATCGTCGATCTTGTTACAAGGAATGAAATGAGCCATTTTAGAGAATCTATCCACGACAACTAGCACGGAATCTTTGCCATTTTGAGTCCTAGGCAATCCAAGTACAAAATCCATGCTTATGTCTTCCCATGGATGGTATGGAATAGGAAGAGGCATGTAAAGACCATGAGATTGAGATTTGGACTTAGCTTTGCGGCATGTAGAACATCGGTTGGTGAGGCGTGAGACGTCACGGAGCATCTTGGTCCAAAAATAGTTCTTTGAGAGCATAGCAAATGTCTTGTCGCGTCCAAAGTGTCCCATGAGTCCTCCTCCATGTGATTCCTGTAAAAGGAGCAAACGAAGCGAAGACTCGGGAATGCAAAGTTTGTTAGCTCTCATAAGATATCCACCCTTTAGGTAGTAACGTTCCCAAGAAGTGTGAGTCAAGCACTTAGCATAAGCATTTGCAAAGAAAGGATCATGCTCATATAAATCTTTTATGTGCTCAAAGCCAATCACATTCAACTCAAGTTGAGTAACAAGCATGCATTTGCGGGAAAGCGCGTCCGCCGCAACATTTTCTTTTCCCTTAATGTATTTGATGACATAAGGAAAAGACTCAATGTACTCACTCCATTTAGCATGACGCTTGTTCAACTTAGTTTGACCCTTGAGATACTTGAGAGTCTCATGGTTCGTATGAAGAATGAATTCATGAGGTCTAAGATAATGTTCCCAAACACGTAAAACTCTCACCAAGGCATAAAGCTCTTTATCATAGATGGGATAGTTAAGTTGCGCTCCGGATAACTTCTCGCTAAAGTAAGCAATTGGGCGCTTTTCTTGCATTAGCACGCCACCTATGCCGGTACCACTAGCGTCACAATGAATCTCAAAAGGTTTATCAAAGTTTGGTAGGGCTAGAAGTGGTGCGTGTGTAAGCAAGCTTTTAAGCTCATTGAACGCGGTGTCTTGCGAAGGACCCCAAATGAAGGGTGCGTTCTTCTTGCTCAAGGCGTGTAGAGGCATAGCGATAGTGCTAAAGTCCTTCACAAAACGTCGGTAGAAACCAGCTAGACCAAGAAAACTACGCACTTGCATGAGATTCGTTGGTTGGGGCCAAGTTTTAATTGCTTCAGTTTTAGTTTCATCAACGTGAACACCTTGTGAAGAAACGACAAATCCAAGGAAGACGACCTTGTCAACGCGAAAAGTGCATTTCTCCATATTAGCATATAAGCGCTCTTTCCGAAGGGTTTGTAAAACCATAAGGATGTGTGTCACATGGTCCTCTAGCGTCCTGCTAAAATCGAGGATGTCATCAAAGTAAACCACTACAAAGACACCAATGTATGGTCGTAGAAAAAAATGCATAAGACGCATATATGAACCGGGTGCTTCCGATAAACCCATTGGCATGACAAGCCACTCATATAACCCAAACTTGGTTTTGAAAGCCGTTTTCCACTCATCACCCTCTTGAATGCGAATTTGGTAGTAACCACTTTTAAGATCAATTTTTGAAAAGATGGTGGCACCACATAATTCATCAAGCATGTCGTCTAAGCGTGGGATAGGATAATGGTATCTAATGGTGATAGCATTTATGGGTCGACAATCGGAGCACATGCGAAAACTTCCATCTTTCTTAGGCACGAGAATAACCGGAACGGCACAAGGGCTTAAGCTTTCACGTACATGACCTTTGGCGAAGAGTTTTTGCACTTGCCGTTGTATCTCCTTTGTTTCCTCGGGATTGACGCGGTAGGGAGCCTTGTTTGGAAGTGGTGCGCCGGGTATGAGGTCGATGCGGTGTTCGATTCCTCGAAGTGGAGGTAGACCCGGAGGTAGTTCATCGGGAAAGACGTCCGAGAATTCCTGCAACAATTGAGACAACACTAAAGGTAGAGGTGGTGAAGTGTTAGTAGGTTTGGCTTCCCCTTTCCATAGAAGCACAAGGTGAAAGACACTCGATGGGTTCTCACACACTTCTCTCATCTCACTTTTGGTGGCAAATAGCACTAGTTGCTTCTTGTCGCTCATCGTGGAGTCGCTCATATTTGGCTTGTGGCTCTCACTCTCCTTTTGGTGGCTCACTCTCTCACCATTCTCTCCATGATGGTTGGTAGGTAAGTGTTTTTCGGCGGCTACTTGACTTGGAGACATTGGTCGTAGCACGAATTCCTTCCCCTTCATCTTGAAGCTATAGTGATTTGTCCGTCCATTGTGTGTGACTCCACGATCATATTGCCATGGACGTCCAAGAATAAGGTGGCACACGGACATGGGGATCACATCGCATTCAAGAGTGTCCTCGTAGGCGCCTATCTTGAAAGAGACTTGCACGGTGTGCTCGACGCGAAGAATTCCGGCGTCGTTGAGCCACTGGACCTTGTAGGGGTGAGGATGCTTCGTCTTGACCAATTGAAGCTTGTCGCATAGCTCTTCGCTTGCCAAGTTGTGACAACTTCCTCCATCGATGATAACCTTGACGGAGCGTCCGTTGATGCCGGCCTTCGTATGGAAAATGTGACATCGTTGGTCGTCATCTTGTTGGTGTTGGAGTGTCAAGACCTTGGAGACAACAAGATTGGGGCTTGAGTCATTGTCGCAAAACACTTGACGGTCTTCTTCTTCATTCACTTGGCGATGCATAGCGACATGCTCAAGTGCTTCCATCTCATCATCGCACATGGAGTCATAAGATCCGTCATCATTGATGATCATGGTGCGAACGGTCTTGCACTCAAATGACTTGTGGCCTCGTCCTTGGCACTTGAAGCATTTGATGGAGCTCGTCTTGGTGTTGTCTTCGGTTGGAGTTGTAGATGATGAAGCTCTAGGCTTGAAGTTGTTGGTAGATGGTGGACGATTCGAAGTAGTTGCATTCTTATAGCTTGACTTGGCGCTGAAGTTTGTAGATGGCTTGGTAGAGGTAGTAGGAGTAGCCGAAGTCGTTGAAGCTTGGTTGTAGGAGCCGAAGTTCTTGGAGTTGAACTTGGAGTACTTGTAGTCCTCTTGAACTTGTCGCTCTGCTTTGGTTGCTTGATGTACTAGCTCGAGGAGATTGTTGTATGGTTGGAAGTCCGCAATCTTCTTGATAGGATAGTTGAGTCCATTCAAGAATCTCGCCATTGTTTGCTCTTCATCTTCCGTGATGTTGGCTCTTATCATGGCAATCTCCATCTCCTTGTAGTACTCTTCAACGGACTTGGTACCTTGCTTGAGGAGTTGTAGCTTCTTGAACAAGTCACGGTTGTAGTGTGTAGGCACAAAACGTGCTCTCATGACTTCCTTCATTTGAGCCCAAGTGGTGATAGGAGGATCGCCTTTTGCTTCCCGTCTCTCGATGATTTGCTCCCACCAAATGAGAACATAGTCTTAGAACTCAAGGGATGTCATTGATATCTTCTTCTCTTCATCGAAGTTGTGAAGGCGAAAGATCTTGTCAACCTTCAATGCCCATGAGAGATAGTCTTCGGGATTAATGCTTCCGGAAAACTTTGGCATGGTGAACTTTAGCTTGCCGTAGCGATGCTCTTCATTGTTTCCTTGCCTATTGGGAGGGCGGTCTTGATTTGAGCGGTTTGCAATATCATGTTGCTCTTGTCGAAGTAGATGTCCATTATCATGGTCTGCTTGTCGAGCTTGTTGTTCTTGTTGAGGAGGAGCTTCTTCTTGCCTTCTTGCTTGATGGCGCCTCTCTTGCATCTCATCACGAAGGAAATCCTCTTCTTGACGAGTGTGTCGAGTGCGGGCTGCCACATTGCGATGTGCATCGCGTAATGCTCGTTGCGCCTCCATAGCTTGAGCTTCTCGACGTTGTTGTGCTTGGTGGTTAGCCTTGGCATCTTGTTCTTCTTGATATTGACGTGCTCGCTCTTGTTGTTGTTGGCGTAGTCGTTGCCGTTCTTGTGCTTGCTCAAGTGTAGCTTGGTTTTCACAACATCGGCTTTCTTGCTCGTCGAATAGCTCTTGTGAACTCTTGTCATGAAGAGGCTACCGGTTGTCATGTCGAGCTTGACGTGCGGCGAGACGAAGAGTGTTGGACGTAGGGGTACTTGAGTCTTGCGTGGAGTCGGAATGTCGACTTGAGCGGCTTCGTCTTTGAGAGGATGTGGAAGGTGAACGTCGGTTGACTATCAATGTCCGGAGCTCGTTGAAATGAGTAGACATGTTGGTGTTGATGATATCGAATTGCTCTTTTGTTCTTGCTTCAAATTGGCGCGCGTCCTCAGCGACTTGACCAATGTACTCGCGCATACTTCGCTTTCTTGATGAAGAGCTCGTTGGACACCGAAAAGATGTAGTTTGGTGACGTAGTTGTTCGCTTCTTGAGGATCGTCGAAGATCGGGTTGGAAGATGTACTTGGCCTATCCATCATCACAAGCAAGTATGTGAGTGGGAGAAAGGAGAAGACAATACCAAATGTACCTTAACCGAAGTTGAAAATGGATCAATGATTACTCAATAATGTAACCCGGAAATAGCACTATTGGTACCACTTCGTGTTGATTCTCACACCTACACAAGTAAAGCTTTGAGAGGAGCTTGGTTAGGATGGTGGCATAAATTCAATGCAATTGTCAAAGTGACTCAATGATGTTGAAAATGGTTCACAATTTGCTCATGCAACAAGTAGATCACTAGCAAAGTAGCACACGGAACACACGCACGGATAGATAAATGTGGTTGTGCAACCAAGGATGAGCGAAAAATGTGGAAACCACGGAAAATGCTCGTGTTGCACAACACTAGAGAGACGCTAACCGATTGCTTAATAGGCGGATACGCACTTGTGCACGACCTATAAGCGGCAAAACGGAACGACTATCTATCACAAGTATGCTATGAGTGTATGATGTGCCGATGCTTGGGCACAAGATGATGTATTGCTATCTCGTATGACCTCTTTGGATGCAAGGCGTATGATGATATTTCCCTTTTGCTTTGGTTGGCTCTTTTGCTTAAAAGCTTGTGAGCTCTTTCTTTGGATACTTATGCATGCTTCGCGGATCAAGGTAGCTATTGTGTATGCGGGACACTCTTGTGTCACACGGAGATATGATGATATGGTATGAAGTATCTATGACTATCACTAATGTGCACAAGTGTCGTGGTTCGGCAATACTCAAATGGCTAGTCTCAATGGGAAAGCTACGCAAAGATGGTTCATGGGGTGACAATGCAAATGCAAGGTAGAATGAACAATGTGTTGTCGATGTTACCGTCCTTGCCGAAGTTGAGCGGTGGTGTTGTCGAAGTCTTGTCGTTCCAAGGTAGCCTAAACATCCAAGGAAACGGTGAAGCCACAACTCAAATATCCAAGGCAACGGGAGACAAGATGTTCCAAATCGTAGCGGTTAAGCGATGGTGGTTGCATAAATGGTGGTGGTATGCGGAAGGTTTGGTGGGATACCGAACGAAAATGGCTGTGGGGAGTGCAAGGTGGGTGGATCGGGGGTTTTGTGGCTGCGGGAGGCCGGATGTCCGGGCCAGGGGCCGGATGTCCGGGCCGGGTCGGATGTCCGGAGCACGGGCCGGATGTCCGGGGTGCCCGAGGCTGTGATGAACTCCTTGCACACGTTGACTTTGGGGCTAAAATTCGTCGGATTTTGCAGAGAAAAATTGGGGAAAAGGGGAGGAAAAGCTAGATCCACTCATGGTACAGCAAATTCATGGAACAAAATCAACGAAATCTTGCCAAATCAACAGATCACAAAAAAAAATTGGGGCTCTTTTTGTGGGGAATTTTCGAAATTGGGAAAACACAACAAAAACAAGCTAGTAAACAGAGTGTGGGGCTCCAAATTCATGATCAACCTATGCTCATGATACCAAAGATGATGTAGGGTGGAACCCTAATCAGCAGATCTTTCACGATTGGAGGATATCCCACGATGAACACGGAGAACACAAGGAGGAAACGGAGGAAAACACGAGGGGAAACACTCAAATCACCACAAATATGATCACACAAGTGCTAGATCCACGATACACATCGAGATACACGATCCATAGTCAAATCCCTGTGGTACAAAGGTAGTCTTCTCCGGAGGAGGTCTTGGGTATCCCTTGGGATCTTCTCCGATGTGGAGGCCTTGAATCCGAGGTGGATCTTCTCCGAAGAGGCCGCGGTCTCGTGGAGAGGAACCACAAAGGTCTATGAATGAGCTATCCAAAAGCTAACCCTAAACGATGTGGGGAATGGAGTATATATAGTGTACGGGGCGAACGGGTACACGGGGCACGGCCCAAGGGATGCGCAGGCATTCAGGGGCCGGATGTCCGGGTCTTCACGGGGCACCGGATGTCCGGGGCGAGGGGCCGGATGTTCGGGCTGGAGGGGTCGAGTCTCGGGTGTCTTCTGTGGAGTGGCACCGGATTTCCGGACCCGAGGCCGGATGTCCGGGCCTTGCCTGGCCGGATGTCCGGGCCTTGCCTGGCCGGATGTCCGGGCCTGGTCGGATGTCCAGGCCCTATAGCTTCGGCCGTTGGTGCCCTTCTGTAGTTGTATGTCCAGGGGCCGGATGTCCGGGCCAGGAGGCCGGATGTCCGGGGCCTGGAGCCTTCTTCAGCCCTTCTCGATGCAAAGACTCGTCCGTGAGCTTGGGGACTTGTCCATCGTCACGCACATCTCCAATGTGATCTTCTTCACACCTGAGCACACAAAACACATCCGTCTGAGGTAGCAACCATGTCTCGCAAGATTCGTATGGAAGTAGGGCTAGGAGCGACGTCACCTCGGTCTCGAGAGCTCTAGGACGAGCACGTGTCATTGGTCCTTGAGGCACTTGACGAGGTGAAGGAGGGTCCATGGGGATGACCTCGGGATGCTCCGCATCTGAGAGCCACAAGCCAAATTCGAGCACCTCCACGATGAGCGATAAGCAACAACTGGTGTTATTTGCCACCAAAAGTGAGATGATAGAAGTGTGTGAGAACCCATCGAGCATCTTTCACCTTGTGCTTCTATGCAAAGGGGAAGCAAAACCTACTAACACTTCACCACCTCTACCTCCAGTGTTGTCTCAAGTGTTGCAGGACTTCCAAGATGTCTTTCCAGATGAGCTACCTCCGGGACTACCTCCTCTTCGCGGCATCTAGCACCGCATCGACCTCATCCCCGGAGAACCTCTTCCTAACAAGGCCCCGTACTGCATCAATCTGGTAGAGACCAAGGACATCCAACGGTAAGTCCAACAACTCATCAACAACGGACACGTCCGCGAAAGCATGAGCCCTTGTGTCGTACTGGTAATCCTTGTCCCCAAGAAATATTGTACTTACCGCATGTGTTCGAATTGTCATCCCATTAATGCTATCACCGTTAGATACCATCACCCAATACCGTGCTTAGATGATATGCTTCATGAACTTAGCGGAGCCACAATCTTTTCCAAGATTGATCTCAAAAGTGGCTATTACCAAATTCGCATACAAGAGGGTGATGAGTGGAAAACCGCTTTCAAAACAAAGGTCGGGTTATATGAATGGCTTGTTATGCCTATGGGTTTATCCGAGGCACCTGGCACATTTATGAGAATGATGCACTTTGTTCTTAGGCCATACATCAGAGTCTTTGTAGTAGTCTACTTTGATGACATCCTCTTTTTGAGCAAGTCTCTAAAAGGCCATGTGAATCATCTTCGCACCATTTTGCAAACCCTCCGCAAGGAGAAACTTTATGCAAATATGGAGAAGTGCAAATTCGGTGTAGACAAACTTGTGTTCTTAGGATTTGTTGTGTCATCCAAGGGTGTGCATGTAGACGAGACTAAAATTGACGATATTAAAACTTGGGAAACACCAACGAACTTGCATCATGTGCGTAGCTTCCTAGGCCTTGCCAGATTCTATTGACTCTTTGTCAAGGACTTTAGCACGATCGCTATGCCCTTGCATGCTTTGATCAAGAAGAATGCACCCTTTGTTTGGGGTCCTTCGCAAGACACCGTGTTCCATGAGCTAAAAAACTTGCTTACCCACACACCACTTCTTGCCCTACCAAACTTTGACAACCATTTGAGATACATTGTGATGCTAGTGGTACTAGCATAGGAGGTGTGTTAATGCAAGAAAAGTGCTCGATTGCGTACTTTAGCGAAAAACTATCGGGGCGCAACTTAACTACCACATCTATGATAAAGAGCTCTATGCCTTAGTGAGAGTTTTGCGTGTTTGGGAAGACTATATCCGACCTCATGAATTCATTCTTCACACGGACCATGAGACGCTCAAGTATCTCAAGGGTCAAACTAAGTTGAACAAGTGTCATGCTAAGTGGAGTGAGTTCATAGAGTCTTTTCCCTATGTCATCAAGTACATCAAAGGCAAAGAGAATGTTGTGGCGGATGTGCTTTCCCGCAAATGCATGCTTGTTACCCAACTTGAGTTGAATGTTATTGGCTTTGAGCATATAAAAGACTTATATGAGCATGATCCTTTCTTTGAAAATCCTTATGCCAAATGTGTGACGCACACTTCTTGGGAACGATATTATATCAAGGGTGGATACCTTATGAGAGCTAACAAACTTTGCATTCCCGAGTCGTCTCTTCATTTCCTCCTTTTATAGGAATCTCAAGGAGGAGGACTTATGGGAGATTTCGGATGCGACAAGACATTCGAAACGCTCTCCAAGAATTACTTTTGGCCCAAGATGTTCCGTGACGTATCACGCTTCACCAATCGGTGCTCTACATGCCGCAAAGCTAAGTCCAAAGCTCAATCCCATGGTCTTTACATGCCACTACCTATTCCATACCAACCTTGGGAGGACATTAGCATGGACTTTGTACTTGGTTAGCCTAGGACCCAAAATGGAAAGGATTCCGTGTTTGTTGTTGTGGATAGATTTTCCAAAATGGCTCATTTCATTCCTGGCAACAAGATAGACGATGCTTCACATGTTGCGAATCTCTTTTGTAGGGAAATCTTGCGCCTACATGGAGTTCCCAAGACGATCGTCTCGGATCGCGACGTCATGTCCCTAAGCTACTTTTGGAAGACTCTATGTGCCAAACTCGGCATCAAGCTACTATTCTCATCGGCATACCTTCCACAAACGGACGGCCAAACGGAGGTGACGAACCGGACGCTATCGACGCTTCTTCGCGTGTTGATCAAGAAGAACATCAAGGAATGGGAACAATGCTTACCCATCGCCGAGTACGCCTACAACCGTGCAAGACATTCAACAACCGGCGAGTCCCCCTTCGAGGTTGTCTACGGCTTCAACCCTTCGTCTCGTTTGGACATTGTTCCTCTACCTCTACAAGAGCGCACCAACATAGATGCAAATGCATGAGCGAGTTATCTCAAGAAGATGCACGAACATACAAGGGCAACAATCGAGCGCCAAGTACATCGCCTCGCCACCAAGCTCAACGTTAACAAGACACCAATGGTGTTCCAACCGGGAGATCACGTATGGCTTCATCTTCACAAGGACCGCTTCCCGTCGAGCGCAACCCCAAACTCCTACCTCGAGACAACGGGCCCTTCAAGGTGCTAGCACACTACAACAACAATGCGTACAAGATCAGCATCCCACACGACAAGTACAATGTGAGCGATACCTTCAAGGTCAAGGATCTCTCTCCTTTCCATGGTGATGGAGATTTTGATCCGAGGTCGGATCTCTCCCATGGGGGGAGATGATGTGGAGCATCCCTCAAGCATCCCCATGGACATGCCACTTGGACCAATGACAAGAGCTCGTGCAAGGGCTATCGAAGATAAGGTGAACTTGCTCCTCTCCGAAATACCACTTTCACTGCTCGAGACATGGCTACTACCTAAGACGGAAACTCTATGCATGATCAGGTGCTTGGATGAAGGCCACGGTGTAACTACACCCATTGGACAAGGTGGCAAGGACGACAAGTTCAACGACCAAGAGAAGAAGCTGCCCGAAGAGCTACAAGCTCCGGACGACCACCCCACACCGGACATCCGACGCATCCCAGGCTCCGGACGACCGCCATCCACCGGACGATCGGCGACCGGACGTCCGGCCATCTCCGGACGACCGTAATCCCAAGACAGAAAAAATAGCGGATATCCGAGGACTTTCGGACGTCCGGTCCCTCATGAGCCACCGGACGTCCGGTGCCCAGCGGACATCTGCTACCTGTGCGCGCCGTTTACTTCAGGACCGAGGCCCATGTACCCCTTCGCCCCCCTAGACTATATATACTCCCCCACCTACCTCTTTCTAGGGTTAGCATTGTGATACCTCATCAAAACCTAGAGCATTGCTCATCCTTAGTGGTTCATCTCCTCGAGAGACCACGGCCTCCACGGAGAATATCCACTCGGATTCAAGACATCCTTACGGAGAAGAAAACAAGACCTCCTCACGGTGTAGACTATCGCTACTTGTATCGTCCTTAGTTGATCGTGGATCCTGTATAACTCTTTGTGTTTTCGGATCTAGCATATGTGTGACCTGAACTTGTTTATATGAGTGTTTTCCCTGGTTCCTCTCGTGTTTTCCCTCGTGTTCTTCGTGTTCTTCCTCGGGATCCCTCCTTTTCGTGAAAAATCGCCCTATAGCCGGGTTGTCCCCGCATCACCTAATAACTAAAACTTGCATAGGGAGTTAGCGCTACCCGCGGACTTAATTTACAACCCGGTCCAGTGCTCCTCATGAGTGTTGGTCCAAACTAGAGCACTTCGGGGGGGCGCCCCTTGGCAACTTGGGACGTCTGGCTCCCGTACGCTTCGCTCATCCGGATGTGGCATGAGACAAGATACGCGCGGCTACTATTAGGCTGTCGGCACGCCATGAGGTCTTGATGGACTTGTTTTACCATTGTCAAAATGTCTTGTGCACCGGGATTCTGACTCTGATCGGGTTGTCCCTAAGATAAGAGGTTTTACCTCTGCTGATCGTGAGAGCTTGTGATGGGCTAAGTTGGGACACCCCTGCAGGGTGATGAACTTTCGAAAGCCGTGCCTGTGGTTATGTGGCAGATTGGAATTTGTTAATATCCGGTTGTAGAAAACTTGACAAAGGATCCGAGATAAAATACACCAACCGCGTGAGTAACCGTGAACGTCTCGTTTCACTTTGAGAAGATAACACGGTGGGTTATGTTTGACTCGTAGGTAGTTCAGGATCACTTAGTGATCATTGCTAGTTTGCGGCCGTTTGCATAGCTTCTCATCTTTCTCTGGAATCATAAGTTAGCCACTATACAATGCTAAGCCGCTGCTGCAACCTCACCACTTATCCTTTCCATACCCATTAAGCTTGCTAGTCTTGATACCCATGGTTATGGTATTCCTGAGTCCTCGTGGCTCACAGATACTACAACAACAGTTGCAGGTGCAGGTTTCCGATGACTTGACGCAAGAGGGATGTTTACTTGTGTTGGAGTTCTTTCTTCTTCTTCGTCGATCTTGGGATAGGTTCCTGGTCGGCAGCCTGGGATAGCAGGATGGATGTCGTGTATTTTCTTGTGTTTTCATCCGTAGTCGGATGTCTTGTGTATGATGTGTTGTATTCATGTGACTATTGTATGACTTGTTTGTATCCCCATCTATATATGTAATGGTACGATGTAATGATATCCATCTTGCTAAGTGCCCGAAATGCGGTTGTGCCCCAATCAGGATGTTATCACATGATCGGGATAGAATCGCATCTTTGGCGTGACAAGCATTCTGATAGCTCATCTTAGACCTAGATCTTTGCTCATCTTAGTGGTTCTACTCCTACGAGAGACCGCGGCCTCCATTCGGAGAAGACCCACGCCGAATTTAAGACCTCCTCACGGAGAAGACCCCAAGGCCACAACAAGCTTATTCTTTTGTTGTTGATTTCTCAACAACTCCGTTCATCCCTTCTTCGCAAGGTTGCTTTTAATTCAATCGTGCGGGAAGTTGTCATCTTCTTCTCCGTTCTTTTCATTATGTTCTGCCAATTTCTTCCGGAGGCATTATGTTGTTCCTCTCGTCAAGTATTGTTACATCGTATCATGTTCTATTCATTCCATTTTCAGACGGAGTGCTGCCCATATTCCTTCGTTTGAATTCCTTTCTATATCTTTTTAGCCGAAGTGGTTTTGATTTCATTCTTGTGCCTTGTTTCCTCATTTTACCGAAGCTTCTCAATCTCATTCATCTCCGTTGTATTCTTTCTTCAGGTTGTTCAACCTCTCAAGATTCTTTGGTTTCACTCGTTTCTCCAGGAAGAACTTTGTTCTTCCTATTACTCTTCCATCTCGCTCCTAAGATCCTGGGACGAGATCTCTTGTTAGTAGGGAAGTGTTGCGACACCCCGAGACCCATGCTCTAGTTGCCTTCCATTTATTTCGTTGTCGTTATGTGTTTCAATTATTTGTTGCCATGATCATGGTAAGTGCATTGCCATATCTTCCTTCTTGAATCATGTTCATCATTTGGTTATATTGCCATGCCATGCCCATCTTGTCATATTGCATTTGTGCCTCTTGTCATTTTGCATACCATCCTCATCATGTGCATTTTGTGATTGTTTTCATGCATGTTATATTGTTTCATGCTCCATGGGTGATCCATGCACCATCACTTCTCCTCCTACCCTTTCTTCAATTTTGTTGCAAGTCCCATATTGCACTACTCCTTTAATGTTCAATTTTCCCCAATTAATCTTGCACCATGTCCAAAACCTCTCTGCAAAATTTCACCTTATTTGAAGTTGTTTTGGTCAGGTTCAAAAATGACACTAGTTTGAACTAAATTCAAACTTGTTTTATTTTTCTACCTCTAAAAATGCCCAAACCAATTTTATTAAATAGGGCATAATTCTAGGGTCATGAAAATATTTTCATATCTCTCACAACCCTCTCTAATTCCCCTGCACTTTTCCTTTTTGTTTTCTGTTTGAGGAAAATATTAAAAGAAAAGGGGCAGCCAACCCAGCAGCAGCAGCAGCCACGTGGGCCTTGGCCTCCCAGCGCGGCCCAGCTAGCCCCGCGCGCCAGCCAGCCCAGCACGCGCCCCTCTTGCCCTTTCTGATGCGGAGCATCCCAAGGTCATCCCCATGGACCTACCTTCGCCTCACCAAGTGCCAAGTGGACCCATGACTCGTGCTCGAGCACGAGCTCTCGAGACCGAGGTGACTTCACTCCTCTCTCTACATCACTTTGATTCACATGAGACGTGGCTGCTACCCTCATCAGAGACTCTTTGCATACTCAGGCACCTCGGGAGCAACCATGGAGAAGTCAAGGGACAAGAAGAATCGAAGGCGGAAGAAGGAGGAGAAGAACAGCCAAGACTGAGCCTGTCCGGACGATCCGGACGATGTCCCGGACGATCCGGCCGAGGCCCGGATGATCCGGACAAACGTCCGGATGATCCGGCATATTTGCCCAAGGACACCCGAGAGCCCAGGCTGAAGCCAGATCATCCGGACCTCAGCCCGGATCATCCGGACGGAGACCCGGACATCCGGCCCACCTGCAGCGGTTCACACACGTCCGGATCATCCGGACGCCGCCCCGGATCATCCGGACCCCCGAAGAATGAGCGACGATGAGATGGAAGCCCTTGAGGATGTGGCTATGCCTCGACAAGTGAAGGAAGATGAAGACTATCAAGTGTTTTGCGACAATGACTCGAGTCCCAATCTCGTTGTCTCCAAGGTCTTGACACTCGAACATCAACAAGATGACGATCAAAGATGTCATATCTTCCATACCAAGGCCCGCATCAATGGACGCTCCGTCAAGGTTATCATCGATGGAGGAAGTTGTCACAACTTGGCAAGCGAAGAGCTTTGCGACAAGCTCAACTTGGTGAAGTCAAAGCATCCTCATCCCTACAAGGTCCAATGGCTTAACGACGCCGGAACTCTTCGAGTCGAGCACACCGTGCAAGTCTTCTTTAAGATAGGCGCCTACGAGGACACACTTGAGTGTGATGTCATCCCCATGTCTGTGTGCCACCTTATTCTTGGACGACCATGGCAATATGATCGTGGAGTCACACACAATGGACGGACGAACCACTATAGCTTCAAGATGAAAGGAAAGGAGTTCGTGCTACGCCCAATGTCACCAAGTCAAGTAGCCGACGACAAACACTTACCTACCAACCATCGTCGAGAGCATGGTGAGAGAGTGAGCCACCAAAAGGAGAGTGAGAGCCACAAGCCAAATATGGGCGACTCCACGATGAGTGACATGAAACAACTAGTGCTATTCGCTACCAAAAGTGAGATGATAGAAGTGTGTGAGAACCCATCGAGTGTCTTTCACCTTGTGCTTTTATGCAAAGGGGAAGCCAAACCTACTAACACTTCACCACCTCCACCTTTAGTGTTGTCTAAATTGTTGCAGGAATTCTCGGACGTCTTTCTCGATGAGCTACCTCCGGGTCTACCTCCACTTCGCAGAATCGAACATCACATTGACCTCATACCTAGCGCACCACTTCCGAACAAGGCTCCCTACCGCGTCAACCCCGAGGAAACCAAGGAGATACAACGGCAAGTACAACAACTCATCGACAAAGGTCATGTACGTGAAAGCTTGAGCCCTTGTGCCGTTCCGGTTATTCTAGTGCCTAAGAAAGATGGAAGTTTTCGCATGCGCTCCGATTGTAGGCCGATAAATGCTATCACCATTAGATACTGTCACCCTATCCCACGCTTAGACGACATGCTTGATGAATTATGTGGTGCCACCATCTTTTCGAAAATTGATCTTAAAAGTGGTTACTACCAAATTCACATTAAAGAGGGTGATGAGTGGAAAACGGCTTTCAAAACCAAGTTTGGGTTATATGAGTGGCTTGTCATGCGACTGGGTTTATCGCAAGCACCCGGTTCTTTTATGCAACTTATGCATTTTGTTCTACAACCCTACATAGGCGTCTTTGTAGTGGTTTACTTTGATGACATCCTTGTTTTTAGCAAGTCGCTTGAGGACCATGTGACACACATCCGTATGGTTTTGCAAACCCTTCGGAAAGAGCGCTTATATGCTAATATGGAAAAGTGCACTTTTGGTGTTGACAAGGTCGTTTTCTTAGGATTCGTCGTTTCTTCCCAAGGTGTTCACGTTGATGAAACTAAAATTGAAGCAATTAAAACTTGGCCTCAACCAACGAGTCTCCAACAAGTGCGTAGCTTTCTTGGTTTAGCCGGTTTCTATAGACGTTTTGTGAAGGACTTTAGCACCATTGCTATGCCTCTACACGCCTTGAGCAAGAAGAACGCACCCTTTGTTTGGGGTCCTTCGCAAGACACCGTGTTCATTAAGCTCAAAGACTTGCTCACGCACGCACCACTTCTTGCCCTACCGAACTTTGATAAACCTTTTGAGGTTCATTGTGACGCTAGTGGTACCGGCATAGGTGGCGTGCTCATGCAGGAAAAATGCCCAATTGCGTACTTTAGCGAGAAGCTATCCGGAGCGCAACTTAACTACCCCATCTATGATAAAGAGCTATATGCCTTGGTGAGAGTTTTACGTATTTGGGAACATTACCTTAGACCTCATGAATTCATTCTTCATACGGACCATGAGACTCTCAAGTATCTCAAGGGTCAAACCAAGTTTAACAAGCGTCATGCTAAGTGGAGTGAATTCATTGAGTCTTTTCCCTACGTCATCAAGTACATCAAAGGCAAAGAAAATGTTGTGGCGGATGCGCTTTCCCGCAAATGCATGCTTGTCACCAAACTTGAGTTGAATGTTATTGGCTTTGAGCACATAAAGAACTTATATGAGCATGATCCTTTCTTTGCAAACCCTTATGCTAAGTGTTTGGCTCACACTTCTTGGGAACACTACTACATAAAGGATGGATATCTTATGAAAGCTAACAAACTTTGCATTCCCGAGTCTTCGCTATGTTTGCTCCTTTTGCAGGAATCTCATGGAGGAGGACTCATGGGGCACTTTGGTCGCGACAAGACATTTGCTACGCTCTCTAAGAACTACTTCTGGCCCAAGATGCTACGTGACATCTCACGCCTCACCAACCAATGCTCAACATGTCGCAAAGCTAAGTCAAAAGCTCAATCTCATGGTCTTTACATGCCACTTCCTATTCCATTCCATCCATGGGAAGACATAAGCATGGACTTTGTACTTGGATTGCCGAGGACTCAAAATGGAAAAGATTCCATGTTTGTTGTCGTGGATAGATTCTCTAAAATGGCTCATTTCATTCCTTGTAACAAGATCGATGATGCTTCACATGTGGCAAATCTCTTTTGTAGGGAAATCATTCGTCTACATGGAGTGCCCAAGACGATCGTGTCGGACCGGGACGTCAAGTTCTTGAGCTACTTTTGGAAGACTCTATGCGCCAAACTTGGCATCAAGCTACTCTTCTCCTCGGCATATCATTCACAAACCGACAGCCAAACCGAGGTGACGAACAGCACGGTTTCGACGCTTCTTCGCGTGTTGATCAAGAAGAACATCAAGGAATGGGAGCAATGCTTTCCCATCGCCGAGTACGCCTACAACCGCGCAAGACATTCAACTACCGGCAAGTCCCCTTTAGAGGTCATCTAGGGCTTCAACCCTTTGTCTCCATTGGACATTCTACCTCTACCTCTACAAGAACGCATCAACTTGGACGCAAGTGCTCGAGCAAGCTATCTCAAGAAGGTGCATGAAGATACAAGGGCAGCGATCGAGAGGCAAGTACATCGCCTAGCGTCCAAGCTCAACGCCAACAAGAAGCCTATGATGTTCCAACCGGGAGATCTCGTATGGCTACATCTTCGCAAGGACCGTTTCCCCCACGAGCGCAAGTCCAAACTACTACCTCCAGCCGACGGACCCTTCAAGTTGCTAGCACGCTACAACAACAATGCATACAAGCTCGATCTTCCACGCGACAAGTACAACGTGAGCGATGTCTTCAACGTCAAGGATATCTCCACTTTCCATGGTGATGAAGATTTCGATCCGAGGTCGGATCTTTCCCAAGGGAGGGGAGATGATGCGGAGCATCCCAAGGTCATCCCCATGGACCTACCTTCGCCTCACCAAGTGCCAAGTGGACCCATGACTCGTGCTCGAGCACGAGCTCTCGAGACCGAGGTGACTTCACTCCTCTCTCTACATCACTTTGATTCACATGAGACGTGGCTGCTACCCTCATCAGAGACTCTTTGCATACTCAGGCACCTCGGGAGCAACCATGGAGAAGTCAAGGGACAACAAGAATCGAAGGAGGAAGAAGGAGGAGAAGAACAGCCAAGACTGAGCCTGCCGAGACGATCCGGACAATGTCCCGCACGATCCGGCCGAGGTCCGGATGATCCGGACAAACGTCCGGACGATCCGACAAATGTGCCCAAGGACACCCGAGAGCCCAATCTGAAGCCGGATCATCCGGACCTCAGCCCGGATCATTCGGACGCACCCGGACATCCGGCCCACCTGCAGCGGTTCAGACACGTTCGGATCATCCGGACGCCGCCCCGGATCATCCAGACCCCCGAAGCCCGGATCATCCGGACAAACGTCCGGATCATCCGGACAGTGCCTGCGTGCGTAGTGTTGGGCCGAGGCCCATGTACCCCTTCGCCCCTCCTATCCTATATATAGCACTCTACCTAAACTATCTAGGGTTAGCTTTGTGTTAGCTCATCCAAAAAACCTTCGTGGTTCCTCTCCTACGAGACCGCGGCCTCTTCGGAGAAGATCCACCGGATTCAAGACCTCCTATACGGAGAAGAACATCAAGACCTCCTCACGGAGATGACTACCACTACTTGTATCGTCCTTAGTTGATCGTGTATCGTGTATCGCACTTTGTGTATCCGGATCTAGCATTTGTGTGACCTAAGCTTGTTGATTTGAGTGTTTTCTCCTTGTCTCTCTTGTGTTTTTCCTCGTGCCCCTCGTGTTCTTCCTCGGGATCCCTCCTTTTCGTGAAAGATCGGCAACGTAGGGTTCCACCCTACATCACTTTCTCACTCGCACGCCCGCGTACCCCCGCTACTTCGATGACATGTGCCGCCAGGGGCTCCACCAGTCAGCGAGCCCCTGTAGCGTGCACCCACCTTTCCCCTTCTTCGGTCCGCCTTGCTGTGCACGCACATACCGTGCCCGAGCGCGACGCCGTGCTCCACCCGCTCGCACTGGCCCCTTTTAGACCCCCCCCCCCTCCCCCCTCTCCATGTCCAACAACCCCCTAGGGTTCCCCTCTTCCCTCTCGCCGACACCGCCAGGTGAGATAGCCACCAGATCCACCGCCCAAGTTTCCCCCGAGTGCATCTGAGAGCACGTCCTCATCGCCGTCGTGCTCTCCATAGGATCCAGCCACCACGAACATGTCCTTCTTCTTCCCCATCGTCGACTATGTGGAGCCGGAGCCCTCTGCAGCATCGACTTCGTCTTCTTCTTCATATCCGGACAGCGTACCTGTTCGATCGTCGCCGTCGCCGTCTCTGTCCACCTCTCGCTAAGTCGAGCACCCCATCGTGTTCGTGGTGAGCACGCGCATGTCCCCATCCCTTTTCCCCCCTCATTTACATTCTCTGTCGCCATTTGCCATGTTCGTCGAGCCCGCCGCCGTCACACCTCACCTCCGGCGAGTGCTCCGACCCCGTCTCGTTTGCTTCTCATGTCCGGGGAGTTCCCCTCCTCGCGTAGAGCCTCGCCGTAGTAGTCGCGCCGTGTTTCTCCTCGGGGTCGTCCTGGTCGAGCCCGTCGCCGCCGCCTCTGTCGCTCGTCGCGGGCTTCGCCTCCGTCGACGTCTGGTGCGTCCAGTTGCACCCGTGCATGCGGGATCCTCCTGCGTTCCTTTTGCGCCCCTCCGCCGTGTCGTAGGGCCACTGGAGCTACTCCGGCGAGGCCCCTGCCGTGCTCTGCCCGTCGCCGGCCTGCTCCCCTGCTTCCTCTATTTGGAGGCGCCGCGAGCCACTGCCATGTGGGGCCCTGCGGGACCCACACGTCATGCTCACTTCCCCCTAGACCCACTTGCCATTCTCAGCAGTTTTTCTTTCTTTAAACCCCAGAGAATATTCTATTTTAGGAAGTGGAATCTTTCCTTTTTTTGGGCCATGTGCATTTCTGGTCATTCCATTTATGGCAGTTTCCTTTTTTGTCATATTCCATTATAGGTAGTATTTGACTTATTCCATTTGTGTGCATTTTTCATACATAACATATGCATATTATATATGTTTTTGGGCTAGGAAAATCCAAGGAATACAGTGGTGGCGTTAGTTTCATCTTTTGATCTAGTTTGCATGCATGTCTTTTTCACATCATACTGCATTTTATTATTTTTTGTGCATTTAAATCCATTTATGCATTGGGGTAACTTTGCACATGAACTTGTTCATCATCATGTCTATTTTCAGCTATAATAAATCACTTGCCATGATATGCTTTGTGTTGAGTTAAACAAGCTTGCAAACATGCCATGTCATTATTGCTGTTTTGTTCACTTGTTTGAAATATGCTAAGTCTGAAACTGTTATATTATGATGCCATGTTTGCTTGATGCTACACTCAAATCCATGCATGTTTTGGGAATGTCCGGTGATCATGTCTTGAATTCCATGTTATGCTCTATCCATCCATGCCCTTGTTAGCAATTATAGCCTGCTATAGCATGTTGTTTCCTTGCTCTCAACTTGCTTGAAAATGTTACTGTCAGCCTGTCAACGGGATGTTCCATTTGGCAAAGCTTGTTGTAATCAATCTATACATCTTATGGAGTTGTGCCAATGGAGTTATTTGGAGTATGCCATGTCTACTACATATTTGTGACCTTTGCATGCTTATTAGGACTGCTATTCTTGTTGTTATTTGCCTCCAAAGTCTGCATCATAATGTTGTTTTTGCATTCCCTGATTTTCAAGTCTGAGAATCTTCTATATCATGTTCCCATCTTGTTTTGATGAATGCCATGAACCTGTTGCTCCCATGTATGTGCCATGTTGTGTTTCTTGAGCTCCATGTTATGTTCTAGCATGCCATGCTTTTGCTTTCCATGTTCATACACTGTAGCTTAATTATTTATTGCCTCCACCATGTCAACATATTAACTCTGCTCATGTATATGCTCTGTTTTCCACAGTCATAATCTGTGATATAAAGTTTTCTTGTTGCTTTGATCATGTTGGTTTACTCTTGATGCCTATGAACCTCGTCCTTGATGATATTTGAAGCATGCTATCTTTACTTTGAGTTCATGCCATGCTTGTGCCTATCTTGTACTTGTAGCATGTTGTTTTGATGCTCGCAATGTGCCTAGTTGCTGTTTTGGACAGCTTGTCCGTTAAACTTGTTTCGTGTGTATGTGTTCAACCGTTGCTCCGTTTTGGGGATGCTCTATATGAAACTTTCTTGGTTTTGCATGTAGATGAATCATGTCATATTGCATCCATGTTTTGAGTGTGTTTTCTTGATGTTTGAATGCATTTTTCATCAATGCCATGTTTGACTTGTTTTGCTCATATCTTCTAGGTCGTAGCTCCGAATTAAATGAAATTTAGATGTAACTTGACTAGAAATTCGTGTGGATCATCATGTTGCATGTTAACTTGTTGTTTAACAACTTTAACTTACGGCTTGTTCAGATCTGGTCCATTTTCAAAATTTGCATATGAGGACTTACCGGAATTGTTATATGTTGTTTCCGGACTCATTTAAACTTGCCTTGTGTTGTGTTCTTGTATGCATCATCTCTTGCCATGAGTTGCATCATGTAGCCTTGTCATGCATCATACTTGGTTGAGCATCATGTCTTGTTTATGTGGTGTGTGTTTACCATGTTGTTTGCTTCTTCTCATTAATTCCTATTTTGTTGCGATCGTGAGGATTCGTTCGACTACGCTTGGTTTGTCTATGTGGCTTCTTCTTCTTCATGGACCTGTTCTTCTTCCTTGAGGGATCTCGGGCAAGATGACCGTCACCTTGGATCTCATTACTGTCATTGCTATGTGAATTGTCTCGATGCTATCGCTATATGTCGCGCTACCTATCTATTTCTTTGTCAGCCTCTCATTGTTGCCATGAAACCTCTAACCTTTGACACCATCCCAGCAAACCGTTGAATGGCTATGTTACCGCCTGCTCAGCCCTCTTATAGCGTTGTTAGTTGCAGGTGAAGATGAAGATTGATCCATGTCGGAAATTGGATATCTTGAGAATATCACAATACCTTACTTAAATTAACGCACCTATATAATTGGCAATGGGTGGAAGGCTTGGCCTTTTGCTCGGTGTTTTCTTCCACTCATGCCGCCTTAAGAACCGATAAACTGGTGTTATGTTCCTTGAATTTGCGTTCCTAACGCGGTTGGGTTTATGGGGACCCCTCGACAGTTCCCTTTGAATAAAACTCCTCTTGCAAGGCCCAACATTGGGTCTACCATTTGCCTAATGATGCGGAGCATCCCTCAAGCATCCTCAAGGACATGCCACTTGCACCAATGATAAGAGCTCGTGCAAGGGCTATCGAAGATAAGGTGAACTCGCTCCTCTCCAAAATACCACTTTCACTGCTCGAGACATGGCTACTACCTAAGAAGGAAACTCTATGCATGATCAGGTGCTTGGATGAAGGCCACGGTGTAACTACACCCATTGGACAACGTGGCAAGGACGACAAGTTCAACGACCAAGAGAAGAAGCTGCCCGAAGAGCTACAAGCTCCGGATGACCACCCCACACCGGACGTCCGATGCATCCCAGGCTCCGGACGACTGCCATCCACCGGACGTCCGGCCATCTCCGGACGACCGTAATCCCACGACGGAACAAAATAGCGGATATCCGAGGACTTCCGGACGTCTGGTCCCTCACGATCCACCGGACTTCCGGTGCCCAGCGGACGGCCGCTACCTATGCGCCCTGTTTACTTCAGGGCCGAGGCCCATGTACCCCTTCACCCCCCTAGACTATATATACTCCCCCCACCTACCTCTTTCTAGGGTTAGCATTGTGATAGCTCATCTAAACATAGAGCATTGTTCATCATTAGTGGTTCATCTCCTCGAGAGACCGCGGCATCCACAGAGAAGATCCACACGGATTCAAGACCTCCTTACGGAGAAGAAATCAAGACCTCCTCACGGAGAAGGCTATCGCTACTTGTATCGTCCTTAGTTGATCATGGATCATGTATCACTCTTTGTGTTTCCGGATCTAGCATATGTGTGACCTAAACTTGTTGATCTGAGTGTTTTTCCCTTGTTCCTCTCGTATTTCCCCTCGTGTTCTCCGTGTTCTTCCTTGGGATCCCTCCTTTTCGTGAAAGATCGGCCTATAGTCGGGTTGTCCCCGCATCATTTGGTATCATGAGCCTAGGTTGATCACGAATTTGGAGCCCCTACCCTTGTTTTCTAGCCTTGTTTTACTGATTTTGTCCCAATTTCGAAAATTCCCCACAAAAGTAGCCCCAATTTGTTTTCCTGTGATTTGTTGATTTGACGAAGTTTTGTTGGATTCGATCCGTGGATTTGCTTTTCCATGAGTGGATCTAGCTTTACCCCATCTTTCCACCAAATTTCCCCCACAAATTCGGACAAGTTTGACCAATTTGGCCACATTTCCCACGAACCCTAGCAGTTTTGCCCAAGCAAAAAATCGCCCAGGCACCGGACGTCCGCCATCCTACCGGACGTCCGACGACCGGACGACCGCCAACCCTCCGTACGTCCGCTCGACCCTGACGAAACTGAACTTCCTCAGTTTTCGCTCCACCTTCCGCAAACACTTACCCTTTTCCACTTCCACATATACCCTACCACCAACACCATTGCTTCACTGCCATCACTACGATTTTACCTCATTTTGTCTTAGATCATTTGAGTTGTGGTTAACCCGTTTCCTTGTGTGTTTCGACTATCTTGGAACGGAAAGACATCGACAAGACCACTTCTCAACCTCGGCACGGACGGCCTTGTATACTCAACCTTGCTTTTGCATTGATAACCCCTCGTCGACCATTTTCCGTAGCTTTCCCTTCGATACTAGCCATTCGAGTATTGCCGGGCAACAACACTTATGCACATTAGAGATCATCGAGCCACAACATATCATAATAGAAGTCATTGCGGTATCTTATCATCATCTCTTGTCTCACAAGGTTGCCATAGCATATACACAATTGTTATCTTGGTTCGAAAAGCATCGCATAAGTACTCTAGTAAAAGAGCTCAAAGGCAAAGAGCCAATCAAGCTTTTAAGCAAACGAGAAAGATAAGCAAAGAGTTGTTAAGCAAGAACCATAGCATTGTTGGGGATCGTAGCAGAAAATCAAAAATTTTCCTACGCGTCACCAAGATCTATCTATGGAGTAATCTAGCAACGAGCATAAAGGAGAGTGAGTGCATCTACATACCCTTGTAGATTGCGAGCGGAAGCGTTCAAGAGAACGGGGATGATGGAGTCGTACTCGTCGTGATCCAAATCACCGATGATCCTAGCGCCGAACGGACGGCACCTCCGTGTTCAACACACGTACGGAGCGGGGACGTCTCCTCCTTCTTGATCCAGCAAGGGGGGAGGAGAGGTTGATGGAGATCCAGCAGCACGACGGCGTGGTGGTGGAAGTAGCAGGATTCCAGCAGGGCTTCGCCAAGCGCTGCGGGAGGAGGGAGATGTGTCACGGGAGGGAGAGGGAGGCGCCAGGGCTTGGGGTGCTGCTCCCATGCGCCTCCCCACTATATATAGGGGTGGAGGGGGCTGGTTTCTTGCCCTCCAAGTCCATTGGGGCGTTGGCAAAGGTGGGGGAAAGAAATCCCATCATTTCCTTTCCCCACCGATTGTTATCCCCCCTTTTTAGGGATCTTGATCTTATCCCTTCGGGATATGATCTTATTCCTTCTAAGGGGGGATCTTGGTGCGCCTTGACCAGGGGTGTGGGGTCTTGCCCCCACTACCCACGTTCATGTGGGTCCCCCCATGCAGGTGGGCCCCACTTCGGAACCTTCTAGAACCTTCCCGGTACAATACCGAAAATCCCGAACATTTTCCGGTGGCCAAAATAGGACTTCCTATATATAAATCTTTACCTCCGGACCATTCCGGAACTCCTCGTGACGTCCGGGATCTCATCCGGGACTCCGAACAACTTTTGGGTTTCCGCATACTTATATCTCTACAACCATAGCGTCACCGAACCTTAAGTGTGTAGACCCTACGGGTTCGGGAGACACGCAGACATGACCGAGACGACTCTCCGGTCAATAACCAACAGCGGGATCTGGATACCCATGTTGGCTCCCACATGTTCCACGATGATCTCATCGGATGAACCACGATGTCAAGGATTCAATCAATCCCGTATACGATTCCCTTTGTCTATCGGTATAGCACTTGCCCGAGATTCGATCGTCGGTATACCGATACCTTGCTCAATCTCGTTACCGGCAAGTCTCTTTACTCGTTCCGTAACACATCATCCCGTGATCAACTCCTTGATCACATATTGTGCACATTATGATGATGTCCTACCGAGTGGGCCCAGAGATACCTCTCCGTCATACGGAGTGACAAATCCCAGTCTCGATTCGTGCCAACCCAAAAGACACTTTCGGAGATACCTGTAGTGCACCTTTATAGCCACCCAGTTACGTTGTGACGTTTGGTACACCCAAAGCATTCCTACGGTATCCGGGAGTTGCACAATCTCATGGTCTAAGGAAAAGATACTTGACATATAGAAAAGCTTTAGCATACGAACTACACGATCTGTGCTAGGCTTAGGATTGGGTCTTGTCCATCACATCATTCTCCTAATGATGTGATCCCGTTATCAACGACATCCAATGTCCATGGTCAGGAAACCGTAACCATCTATTGATCAACGAGCTAGTCATCTAGAGGCTTACTAGGGACATGGTGTTTGTCTATGTATCCACACATGTATCTGAGTTTCCTATCAATACAATTCTAGCATGGATAATAAAAAATTATCATGAACAAGGAAATATACTAATAACCAATTTATTATTGCCTCTAGGGCATATTTCCAACAGTCTCCCACTTGCACTAGAGTCAATAATCTAGTTCACATCGCCATGTGATTAACACTCATAGGTCACATCGCCATGTGACTAACATCCAAAGAGTTCACTAGAGTCAGTAATCTAGTTCACATCAATATGTGATTAACACTCAATGAGTTCTGGGTTTGATCATGTTATGCTTTTGAGAGAGGTTGTAGTCAATGGGTCTGCAACATTCAGATCGCTATGTACTTTGCAAAACTTTATGTCATATCGTAGATGCTGCTACCACGTTCCACTTGGAGCTATTCCAAACTGTTGCTCCATTATACGTATCCGGTATCTCTACTCAAAGTTATCCGGATAGGTGTTAAGCTTGCATCGACGTAACTCTTTACGTCGAACTCTTTATCACCTCCATAACCGAGAAACATTTCCTTATTCCTCCAAGGATAATTTTTGACCACTATCTGGTGATCCACTCCTGGATCACCTTTGTACCCTCTTGCCAGACATGTGGCAAGGCACACATCAGGTGCGGTACTCATCATGGCATACCGTATAGAGCCTATGACAAAAGCATAGGGGACGACCTTCGTCCTTCCTCTTCCTTCTGCCGTGGTCAAGTTTTGAGTCTTACTCAACTTCACACCTTATAACTCAGGTAAGAATTCCTTCTTTAACTGACCTATTTTGAACTCCTTCAAAATCATGTCAAAGGTGTGTGTTCCTTTTGAAAGTATCATCAGACGTCTTGATCTATCTCTATAGATCTTGATGCCCAATATGTAAGCAGCTTTATCCAGGTCTTCCTTTGAAAAACTCCTTTCAAACAACCCTTTACGCTTTCCAGAAATTCAACATCATTTCGGATCAACCATATGTCATTCACATATACTTATCAGAAATGTTGTAGTGCTCCCACTCACTTTATTGCAAATACAAGTTTCTAACAAACTTTTTATACCCAAAAACTTTGATCACTCCATCAAAGTGTATATTCCGACTCCGAGATGCTTGCTCTAGTCCATGGAAGGATCACTGGAGCTAGCATACCTTTTAGCATCCTTAGGATCGACAAAACCTTTCTGATTGTATCACATACAACCTTTCTTTAAGAAAACTGGTAAGGAAACTTGTTTTGTCATCCATCTGCCAGATTTCATAAATGTAGCTAATGCTAACATGATTCCGACGGACTTAAGCACCGCTACGGGTGAGAAAATCTCATCGTAGTCAACTCCTTGAACTTGTGGAAAACTCTTCGCCACAAGTCGAGCTTCATAGACGGTGACATTACCGTCCACGTCCGTCTTAGTCTTAAAGATCCATTTGTCTCAATGGCTTGCCGATCATAGGGCAAGTCCACCAAAGTCAGGATCCTATCTCAGATTTATCGGTTTCTAACCATTTGTCGGAATATGGACCCACCATCGCTTCTCCATAGTTCGTAGGTTCATTGTTGTCCAACAACATGACATTTAAGACAGGATCACCGTACCACTCAGGAGTAGTACTTATCCTTGTCGACCTACGAGGTTTGATAGCAACTTGATCCGAAACTTCATGATCACTATCATTAGTTTCCTCTTCAACAGTCGTAGGTTCCACAGAAACATCTTTCTGTGTTGCACTACTCTCCGGTTGAAGTGAGGGTTCGAAAACCTTATCAAGTTCTATCTTCCTCCCACTCAATTCTTTCGAGAGAAACTCTTTCTCGAGAAAGGACCCGTTCTTAGTGACAAACATTTTTGTCCTTGGATCTGAGATAGAAGGTATACCCAACCGTTACCAGTGGGTATCCCATGAAGATGTATTTGTCCGCTTTGGGTTCGAGCTTTTCCCGGCTGAAGCCATAAGCCTCGCAGCCCCAAACATTGAGAAACGACAACTACGGTTTCTTGCCAAACCATACGACGTCGTCTCAACGGACTTAGATGGTGCCCTATCTAAAGTGAATGCAGCTGTCTCTAATGCATAACCTCAAAATAATAGCGGTAGATCGGTAAGAGACATCATAGATCGTACCATCTCATAAGGTTCGATTATGACGTCCAGACACACCATTACGCTGTGGTGTTCCAGGTGGCTTCAACAGCAAAACAATTCCACAATGTCTTAAGTGATTGCCAAACTCACAACTCAGAAAATCTTCCCTTGATCAGATCGTAGGAACATGATCTTCTTGTTATGATGATTCTTAACTTCACTCTGAAATTGCTTGAACTTTTCAAACGTTTCAGACTTTTGCTTCATTAAGTAAATATACCCATATCTACTCAAATCGTCAGTGAAGATGAGAAAATAATGATATCCACCACACGCCTTAATTCTCATTGGATCACACACATCAGCATGTATGATTTCCAACAAGTCACTTGCCCGTTTCATTGTACCTGAAAACGGGGTCTTAGTCATCCTGCCCATGAGGCATGGCTCACATGTGTCAAGCGATTCAAAATCAAGTGACTCCAAACGTCCATCAGCATGGAGTTTCTTCATGCATTTTATGCCAAAATGACCTAAGCGGCAGTGCCACAAGAAAGTGGTACTATCATTATTAACTCTACATCTTTTGGCATTAATATTATCATCATGTGTATTGCTATAATCGAGATTCAATAAACCATTGGGTGCATGACCATAAAGGTATTATTCATGTAAACAGAATAACCATTATTCTCTAACTTAAATGAATAACCATATTGCAATGAACATGATCTAATCATATTCATGCTCAACGTAGACACCTGATAACATTTATCTAGGTTCAACACTAATCCCGAAAATAGAGGGAGCGTGCGATGGTGATCTTATCATCCTTGGAAAAACTTCCAACACATCGTCACCTCGCCCTTAGCTAGTCTCCGTTCAGTCCGTAGCTTTTGCTTCAAGTCACTAATAATAGCAACTGAACCGGTATCCAATACCCAGGTGCTACAAGGAGTACTAGTGAGGTACACATCA
This sequence comes from Secale cereale, assembly GCA_902687465.1. Lineage (NCBI taxonomy): Eukaryota > Viridiplantae > Streptophyta > Magnoliopsida > Poales > Poaceae > Secale > Secale cereale. The sequence continues at coordinate 435,654,019 of LR738715.1, forward strand.
ATAATACGTATATCAAATATACTTTGTTAAAGTTTCCAGCTATTCTTATCTACCATGTATTTGGGGGTAGTTCCGCTACCATGTGACCATTCCCCTTACAATAGAAGCACTTAGTCTCGAGGTTTGGGTTCAACCATTGGGTTTCTTCATTAGAGCGACAACTGGTTTGCCATTCATGAAGTTTCCCTTCTAGCCCTTGCCCCTTTTTGAAACCAGTGATCTTGTTAAACCATCAACACTTGATGCTCCTTCTTGATTTCTACTTTCGCGGTCTTAAGAACCGCTAATAGCTCCGGGATCATCTCCATCCTTTGCATGTCATAGTTCATCATGAAGTTCTAGTAGCTTGGTGATAGTGTCCAGAGAATTATATCAACCACTATCTCACCTGGAAGATTAACTCCCACTTGGTTCAAGTGATTTTAGCACCCAGACATTCTGAGCACATGCTCACTAGTTGAGCCATTCTCCTCCATCTTTTTGGCAAAAGAACTTGTCAGAGGTCTCATACCTCTCAACACGGGCATGAGCCTGAAATCCCAATTTCAGCTCTTAGAACATCTCATATGTTCTATGGCGTTCAAAACGTCATTGGAATCCCGATTCTAAGCCGTAAAGTATGGTGCACTAAACTATCAAGTAGTCATCAGGACGTGTCTCTCAGGTGTTCACAACATCCACAGACAACGTTGTAGGGGTTTGCACATCGAGCGGTGCATCAAAGACGTAAGCTTTCTGTGCAGCTGTGAGGACACTCCTCGGACTACGGACCCAGTCCGCATCATTGCTTACAATATCTTTCAACTTAGTCTTTCTCTAGGATCGTATTAAACAGGGAGCTACAACGCAGTTATTGGTCTACAACATAATTTGCGAAGACAACTTAGACTATTGTTCATGACAATGAAGTTCATCTAATGAACTCCCACTCGGATAGACATCTCTCTAGTCATCTAAGTGATACATGATCCGAATCGACTAGGCCGTGTCCGATCATCACGTGAGACGGACTAGTCATCAACGGTGAACATCTTCATGTTGATCGTATCTTCTATACGACTCATGTTCGACCTTTCGGTCTTCCGTGTTCCGAGGCCATGTCTGTACATGCTAGGCTCGTCAAGTCAACCCTAAGTGTATTGCGTGTGTAAATCTGGCTTACACCCGTTGTATGCGAACGTTAGAACCTATCACACCCGATCATCACGTGGTGCTTCGGAACAACGAACCTTAGCAACGGTGCACAGTTAGGGGAAACACAATTCTTGAAATTTTAGTGAGAGATCATCTTATTCACTACCGTCGTTCTAAGCAAATAAGATGAAAAACATGATAAACATCACATGCAATCAAATAGTGACATGATATGGCCAATATCATTTTGCTCCTTTTGATCTTCATCTTCGGGGCTCCATGATCATCATTGTCACCGGCATGACACCATGATCTCCATCATCGTGTCTTCATGAAGTCGTCTCGCCAAACATTACTTCTACTACTATGGCTAATGTTTAGCAATAAAGTAAAGTAATTACATGGCGTTATTCAGTGACACGCAGGTCATACAATAAATAAGACAACTCCTATGGCTCCTGCCGGTTGTCATTCTCATCGACATGCAAGTCGTGATTCCTATTACAAGAACATGATCAATCTCATACATCACACATATATCATTCATCACATCCTTTTGGCCATATCACATCACACGGCACATGCTGCAAGAACAAGTTAGACGTCCTCTAATTGTTGTTGCAAGTTTTTACGTGGCTGCTATAGGTTTCTAGCAAGAACGTTTCTTACCTACGCCAAAACCACAACGTGATATGCCAATTTCTATTTACCCTTCATAAGGACCCTTTTCATCGAATCCGATCCGACTAAAGTGGGAGAGACAGTCACCCGCTAGCCACCTTATGCAACTAGTGCATGTCAGTCCGTGGAACCTGTCTCACGTAAGAGTACGTGTAAGGTCGGTCCGGGCCGCTTCATCCCACGATGCCGCCAAATCAAGATAAGACTAGTAACGGCAAGAGAATTGACATGATCTACGCCCACAACTACTTTGTGTTCTACTCGTGCAAGATACTACGCATAAACCTGGCTTTGATACCACTGTTGGGGATCGTAGCAGAAAATCAAAATTTTTCCTACGCGTCACCAAGATCTATCTATGGAGTAATCTAGCAACGAGCATAAAGGAGAGTGAGTGCATCTACATACCCTTGTAGATTGCGAGCGGAAGCGTTCAAGAGAACGGGGATGATGGAGTCGTACTCGTCGTGATCCAAATCACCGATGATCCTAGCGCCGAACGGACGGCACCTCCGTGTTCAACACACGTACGGAGCGGGGACGTCTCCTCCTTCTTGATCCAGCAAGGGGGGAGGAGAGGTTGATGGAGATCCAGCAGCACGACGGCGTGGTGGTGGAAGTAGCGGGATTCCAGCAGGGCTTCGCCAAGCGCTGCGGGAGGAGGGAGATGTGTCACGGGAGGGAGAGGGAGGCGCCAGGGCTTGGGGTGCTGCTCCCATGCGCCTCCCCACTATATATAGGGGTGGAGGGGGCTGGTTTCTTGCCCTCCAAGTCCATTGGGGCGTTGGCAAAGATGGGGGAAAGAAATCCCATCATTTCCTTTCCCCACCGATTGTTATCCCCCCTTTTTAGGGATCTTGATCTTATCCCTTCGGGATATGATCTTATTCCTTCTAAGGGGGGATCTTGGTGCGCCTTGACCAGGGGTGTGGGGCCTTGCCCCCACTACCCACGTTCATGTGGGTCCCCCCATGCAGGTGGGCCCCACTTCGGAACCTTCTAGAACCTTCCCGGTACAATACCGAAAAATCCCGAACATTTTCCGGTGGCCAAAATAGGACTTCCTATATATAAATCTTTACCTCCGGACCATTCCGGAACTCCTCGTGACGTCCGGGATCTCATCCGGGACTCCGAACAACTTTCGGGTTTCCGCATACTTATATCTCTACAACCCTAGCGTCACCGAACCTTAAGTGTGTAGCCCCTACGGGTTCGGGAGACACGCAGACATGACCGAGACGACTCTCCGGTCAATAACCAACAGCGGGATCTGGATACCCATGTTGGCTCCCACATGTTCCACGATGATCTCATCGGATGAACCACGATGTCAAGGATTCAATCAATCCCGTATACGATTCCCTTTGTCTATCGGTATAGCACTTGCCCGAGATTCGATCGTCGGTATACCGATACCTTGCTCAATCTCGTTACCGGCAAGTCTCTTTACTCGTTCCGTAACACATCATCCCGTGATCAACTCCTTGATCACATATTGTGCACATTATGATGATGTCCTACCGAGTGGGCCCAGAGATACCTCTCCGTCATACGGAGTGACAAATCCCAGTCTCGATTCGTGCCAACCTAACAGACACTTTCGGAGATACCTGTAGCGCACCTTTATAGCCACCCAGTTACGTTGTGACGTTTGGTACACCCAAAGCATTCCTACGGTATCTGGGAGTTGCACAATCTCATGGTCTAAGGAAAAGATACTTGACATATAGAAAAGCTTTAGCATACGAACTACACGATCTGTGCTAGGCTTAGGATTGGGTCTTGTCCATCACATCATTCTCCTAATGATGTGATCCCGTTATCAACGACATCCAATGTCCATGGTTAGGAAACCGTAACCATCTATTGATCAACGAGCTAGTCGTCTAGAGGCTCACTAGGGACATGGTGTTTGTCTATGTATCCATACATGTATCTGAGTTTCCTATCAATACAATTCTAGCATGGATAATAAACGATTATCGTGAACAAGGAAATATAATAATAACCAATTTATTATTGCCTCTAGGGCATATTTCCAACATCCATCCAACAGCAGCACGACGGCGTGGTGGTGGTGGAGGAGCGCGGGACTCTAGCAGGGCTTCGCCAAGCGCTGCAAGAGAAGAGGAGGGAGAGGGGTAGGGCTGCGCCAAGAGGGGGACGTTCTCATGTGTCTAGCAGCCCCAAAACCTCACATATATATAGGGGGAAGGGAGGGCTGCGCCCCCTTTAGGGTTTCCCACCCCTAGGGGTGCGGCCAGCCCTAGAAACCTATCTAGGGTGCGGCCAAAGGGGGGGAGAGAGAGGGGGCGCCCTAGGGTGGGCCTTAAGGCCCATCTGGACCTAGGGTTTGCCCCCCTCCACTCTCCATGCGCCTAGGGACTTGGTGGGGGGGCGCACCAGCCCCCTTGGGGCTGGTCCCCTCCCACACTTAGCCCACGCAGCCTTCTGGGGCTGGTGGCCCCACCTGGTGGACCCCCGGGACCCTCCCGGTGGTCCCGGTACATTACCGATATCGCCCGAAACTTTTCCGGTGACCAAAACAGGACTTCCCATATATGAATCTTTACCTCCGGACCATTACGGAACTCCTCGTGACGTCCGGGATCTCATCCGGGACTCCGAACAACATTCGGTAACCGCGTACATACTTTCCCTATAACCCTAGCGTCATCGAACCTTAAGTGTGTAGACCCTACGGGCTCGGGAACCATGTAGTCATGACCGAGACAACTCTCCGGCCAATAACCAACAGCGGGATCTGGATACCCATGTTGGCTCCCACATGTTCCACGATGATCTCATCGGATGAACCACGATGTCAAGGATTCAATCAATCCCGTATACGTTTCCCTTTGTCTATCGGTATAGCACTTGCCCGAGATTCGATCGTCGGTATACCGATACCTTGCTCAATCTCGTTACCGGCAAGTCTCTTTACTCGTTCCATAACACATCATCCCGTGATCAACTCCTTGATCACATATTGTGCACATTATGATGATGTCCTACTGAGTGGGCCCAGAGATACCTCTCCGTCATACGGAGTGACAAATCCCAGTCTCGATTCGTGCCAACCCAACAGACACTTTCGGAGATACCTGTAGTGCACCTTTATAGCCACCCAGTTACGTTGTGACGTTTGGTACACCCAAAGCATTCCTACGGTATCCGGGAGTTGCACAATCTCATGGTCTAAGGAAAAGATACTTGACATATAGAAAAGCTTTAGCATACGAACTACACGATCTGTGCTAGGCTTAGGATTGGGTCTTGTCCATCACATCATTCTCCTAATGATGTGATCCCGTTATCAACGACATCCAATGTCCATGGTCAGGAAACCGTAACCATCTATTGATCAACGAGCTAGTCATCTAGAGGCTTACTAGGGACATGGTGTTTGTCTATGTATCCACACATGTATCTGAGTTTCCTATCAATACAATTCTAGCATGGATAATAAAAAATTATCATGAACAAGGAAATATAATAATAACCAATTTATTATTGCCTCTAGGGCATATTTCCAACAAGCATAACATCCAAACATGTCATATCATATGGTATCATACTTGATCATCTTGGATCATTGCATAGAAACAACAAACATATAGCGTACTTGGGATAGAGGTCATTCCATTTTTGCCTAGTAGGTCGTGCACAAGTCTCGTATCCGCCTATAGATCAATCGTGCTAGCGTCTCTCTTGTGTTGTGCAACAAGAGCATTTTCCGCTCACCCTTGGTTTGCACGACCCCATTAACCTATTTGCGCGCGTGTTTCCGTGTACCATTATAGATATTGGTCTTCTTGTTGCTTTGGCAAATTGCGAATCATTTTCAACATCATTTAGTCTTTTAAAGATTACATACTTTGGTCCACCTCCTAACCAAGCTCCACCAAAAGCTTTATTTGTGTAGTTGTGAGAGATCGACAAGATACGGTACCAATTGTGCTATTTCCAGGTTATACTATTGAGTGATCATTGATCCATCGTCAACTTCGGTCAAGGTACATTTGGTATAGTTCTTCCTTTCTCTAACTCACACACTCTTGCTTGCAATGATGGATAGGCCAAGTACATCTACGAACCCGCTCTTTGACAATCCTCAAGAGTCGAACAACTACGTCACCAAACTACATCTATTCGGTGTCCAACTAGCTCTACATCAAGAGAATGAAGCTATGCAAGAGCACATTCAGCAAGTTGCCGTAGATGCACGACAATCCAAAGCTCGCACAAGAGAGCGATTCGATATCATCAACACCAACATCTCTACTCAATTCGATGAGCTGCGGACATTGATACTCAACCGACGCTCGTCATCTACGTCCTCTCAAAGACGAAGCCGCTCAAGTCGTCATACCGACTACACTTCCGGCTCAAGTACACCTACATCGAACAATCTTCGTCAAGCCGCGCGTCAAGCTCGACATGACAACCGGACCCACTTCATGCAAGAGTTCACAAGAGCTATTTGAAGAGCAAGAAAGTCGACATCGTCAAAATCAAGCTACACTTGAGCAAGCACAAGGACGGCAACGACTATGTCAACAACAACAAGAGCGAGTGCGTCAACACCAAGAAGAGCAAGATGCCGATGCACAACATCAAGTTCAACAATGTCGAGAAGCTCAAGCCCTTGAGGCGCAACGTGCCCTGTGTGACTCACATCGCAATGTTGCAACTCGCAATCGACACATCCGTCAAGAAGATGAGGCACTTTGAGATGAGATGCACAAGAGGCATTACCAAGCTCGCATGCGACGTCGAATTCCTCCTCAAGTGCGACAAGAGCAACAACCTCAACAAGAAGCACAAGCTCGGCAAGAACAACATGACAATGAGCATCAACTACGACAAGAGCAACATGAGGTTGACGATCCTCCAAATCAAGAACGCCCTCACAATAGGCAAGCAAACAATGAAGAGCATCGCTATGGCAAGATCAAGTTCACCATGCCAAAGTTCTCCGGAAGCATTGATTCCTAAGGCTACCTCTCATGGGCATTGAAAGTAGACAAGATCTTTCGCCTCCACAACTTCGATGAAGAAAAGAAGATCGCAATGGCATCCCTTGAGTTCCAAGACTATGTTCTCATTTGGTGGGAGCAAATCATCGAGAGAAGAGAAGCAAAAGGCGAACCGCCTATCACTACTTGGAGTCAAATGAAGGAAGCCTTGAGAGCACGTTTCGTGCCAACACACTACAACCGTGACTTGTTCAAAAATTTGCAACTCATCAAGCAAGGAACCAAGTCCGTTGAAGAGTAGTACAAGGAAATGGAGATTGCCATGATAAGAGCCAACATCACGGAAGATGAAGAGCAAACTATGGCGAGATTCTTGAATGGACTCAATTATCCTATCAAGAAGATTGCGGACTTTCAACCATACATGAATCTCCTAGAGCTAGTACACCAAGCAACCAAAGCAGAGCGACAAGTTCAAGAAGACTACAAGTACTCCAAGTTAACCTACAAGAACTACGGCTCCTACAACCAAGCTTCACGACTTCGACACCTCCTACCTCTACAAAACCATCTACAAGCTTAGGTGACAAGCCAAGCTACAAGAATTCGACTACATCAAGTCGTACCCCTCCTACGAACAACTTCAAGCCAAGAGCTTCATCATCTACAACTCCAACCGAGGATACCTCCAAGACGAGCTCCATCAAGTGCAAGACCGTTCGAACCATGATCATCAATGACGATGGATCATATGACTCAATGAGCGATGATGAGACGGAAGCACTTGAACATGTAGCTATGCATCGTCAAGTGAATGAAGATGAAGACCATCAAGTGTTTTGCGACAATGACTCGAGTCCCAATCTCATTGTCTCCAAGGTCTTGACACTTCAACATCATCAAGATGAAGATCCATGATGTCACATCTTCCACACCAAGGCTGGCATCAATGGACATTCCATCAAGGTTATCATCGATGGAGGAAGTTGTCATAACTTGGCAAGTGAAGAGCTATGCGACAAGCTACAATTGGTTAAGACGGAGCACCCTCATCCATACAAGGTCCAATGGCTTAGCGACGCCAGAACTATTCGAGTCGAGCACACCGTGCAAGTATCCTTCAAGATAGGCGCCTACGAAGACACATTGTAGTGTGATGTGGTGCCTATGTTCGTGTGCCACCTTCTTCTTGGACGACCATGACAATACGATCGTGGAGTCACCCACAACGGACGGACCAACCATTTTAGCTTCAAGATGAAGGGCAAAGAGTTCGTGCTACGCCCAATGTCACCAAGTCAAGCATCCGCCAACAAACAAGTACCTACCAACCATCGTGGAGAGAAGGGTGAGAGAGTGAACCACCAAAATGAGAGTGAGAGCCACAATCCAAATTCGAGCACCTCCACGATGAGCGATAAGCAGCAACTAGTGTTATTTGCCACCAAAAATGAGATGAGAGAAGTGTGTGAGAACCCATCGAGCATCTTTCACATTGTGCTTCTATGCAAAGGGGAAGCAAAACCTACTAACACTTCATCACCTCTACCTCCAGTGTTGTCTCAAGTGTTGCAGGACTTCCAAGATGTCTTTCCAGATGAGCTACCTCCGGGACTACCTCCTCTTCGCGGCATCGAGCACCGCATCAACCTCATCCCCGGAGAACCTCTTCCTAACAAGGCCCCGTACCACGTCAATCCTGTAGAGACCAAGGACATCCGATGGTAAGTCCAACAACTCATCAACAACGGACACGTCCGCGAAAGCATGAGCCCTTGTGTTGTACTAGTAATCCTTGTCCCCAAGAAAGATGGTACTTACCGCATGTGTTCGGATTGTCATCCCATTAATGCTATCACCGTTAGATACCGTCACCCAATACCGCGCTTAGATGATATGCTTCATGAACTTAGCGGAGCCACAATCTTTTCCAAGATTGATCTCAAAAGTGGCTATTACCAAATTTGCATACAAGAGGGTGATGAGTGGAAAACCGCTTTCAAAACGAAGGTCGGGTTATATGAATGGCTTGTTATGCCTATGGGTTTATCCGAGGCACCTGGCACATTTATGAGAATGATGCACTTTGTTCTTAGGCCATACATCAGAGTCTTTGTAGTAGTCTACTTTGATGACATCCTCTTTTTGAGCAAGTCTCTAAAAGACCATGTGAATCATCTTCGCACCGTTTTGCAAACCCTCCGCAAGGAGAAACTTTATGCAAATATGGAGAAGTGCAAATTCGGTGTAGACAAACTTGTGTTCTTAGGATTTGTTGTGTCATCCAAGGGTGTGCATGTAGACGAGACTAAAATTGACAATATTAAAACTTGGGCAACACCAACGAACTTGCATCATGTGCGTAGCTTCCTAGGCCTTGCCGGATTCTACTGACTCTTTGTCAAGGACTTTAGCACGATCGCTATGCCCTTGCATGCTTTGATCAAGAAGAACACACCCTTTGTTTGGGGTCCTTCGCAAGACACCGCGTTCAATGAACTAAAAAACTTGCTTACACACACACCACTTCTTGCCCTACCAAACTTTGACAAACCATTTGAGATACATTGTGACGCTAGTAGTACTGGCATAGGAGGTGTGTTAATGCAAGAAAAGTGCTCGATTGCGTATTTTAGCGAAAAACTATCGGGGCGCAGCTTAACTACCACATCTATGATAAAGAGCTCTATGCCTTAGTGAGAGTTTTGCGTGTTTGGGAACACTATCTCCGACCTCATGAATTCATTCTTCACACGGACCATGAGACGCTCAACTATCTCAAGGGTCAAACTAAGTTGAACAAGTGTCATGCTAAGTGGAGTGAGTTCATAGAGTCTTTTCCCTATGTCATCAAGTACATCAAAGGCAAAGAGAATGTTGTGGCGGATGTGCTTTCCCGCAAATGCATGCTTGTTACCCAACTTGAGTTGAATGTTATTGGCTTTGAGCATATAAAAGACTTATATGAGCATGATCCTTTCTTTGCAAATCCTTATGCCAAATGTGTGACGCACACTTCTTGGGAACGATATTATATCAAGGATGGATATCTTATGAGAGCTAACAAACTTTGCATTCCCGAGTCGTCTCTTCGTTTCCTCCTTTTATAGGAATCTCATGGAGGAGGACTTATGGGATATTTCGGATGCGACAAGACATTCGAAACGCTCTCCAAGAATTTCTTTTGGCCCAAGATGTTCCATGACGTATCACGCTTCACCAACCGGTGCTCTACATGTCGCAAAGCTAAGTCCAAAGCTCAATCCCATGGTCTTTACATGCCACTACCTATTCCATACCAACCTTGGGAGGACATTAGCATGGACTTTGTACTTGGTTAGCCTAGGACCCAAAATGGAAAGGATTCCGTGTTTGTTGTTGTGGATATATTTTCCAACATGGCTCATTTCATTCCTTGCAACAAGATAGACGATGCTTCACATGTTGCGAATCTCTTTTGTAGGGAAATCTTGCGCCTACATGGAGTGCCCAAGACGATCGTCTCGGATCGCGACGTCATGTTCCTAAGCTACTTTTGGAAGACTCTATGCGCCAAACTCGGCATCAACCTACTTTTCTCATCGGCATACCTTCCACAAACGGACGGCCAAACGGAGGTGACGAACCGGACGCTATCGACGCTTCTTCGCGTGTTGATCAAGTAGAACATCAAGGAATGGGAGCAATGCTTACCCATCGCCGAGTACGCCTACAACCGCGCAAGACATTCAACAACCGGCGAGTCCCCCTTCGAGGTTGTCTACGGCTTCAACAATTCGACCCGTTTGGACTTTCTTCCTCTACCTCTACAAGAGAGCACCAACATAGACGCAAATGCATGAGCGAGTGATACGTCCAAAATGTATCTATAATTTCTGCTTGCTCCATGCCTCTTTTGTGTGATATTGCTATGATATTGATGCACTTCCATACACTTTTGATCATATTTGGACTAACCTATTAACTCAGTGCACCCCAGTGCCAGTTTCTGTTTTCTGCTGTCTTTGTATTTCAGGTTTTCCCATTACGTAAACTGCCAGAAAAATTCCGGGAAAAATATATAAAAAATCAGCGTTCCGGAAGCTTCCATGCGGCCAAAGTAGGGCCGGAGGGGGGCCACCAGGGCTCCAGGCGCCCTGGGGGCGCGGCCTCCATCCTGGCCGCGCCGGGGGGGGCGCCTGGGCCCCCCAGGCCTCCGCTGATGCCCCCCTTTGGCATATATTTAACACTCGTCGAGGAAACCCTGATTCCGGACCCCTTTTCTCTAGACGCGATTCCGATCTCCGCTGCCATCGCCATCAAGTTTCGGGGGACCAGAATTCATGTGCCGGCACCCTGCCGGGACGGGGAAGTGCCCCCGGATTCATCTCCATCGACGTTGCTTCCTCCCTCCATGATGCGGGAGTAGTTCCTCCTCAGGGCTGAGGTTTCTACCAGTAGCTATGTGGTCAATTCTCTCTCCCATGATGTGATCTTCGTTGTGATCATAGGCTATGTTAATCTAGGGTGATCCCATGATATTTCCCCTTCCTCTATGTATTGGATTGATGTACTCACTTGTCTTTATCTAGTATAATTCCCGAGACCAAGGTGACAGCGGTCTATTGGACATGGATTAGAAGAATATTTTCATGAGCGATTTCCTTTTTGTGTGTTGATTGAAGATTGAGAGTCTCTTGGTGCTTGTCTTTGACTATCCTTTAGATATGTTGTGGTGATTGTGGTAATCTCTTTGGATGGCCGCGGTGACATTGGGAAATCCGTAGATTGAGAACTACGAACTTTGAGGTGTGCTTTTGTAGCCCTACATAATTCTCGTCCTCTCTTGACCACGAAGGAATGACCTCCGGGTGCGTCTCCATTGCATGTTTTATGGGAAATATCATGTGATTCGATTATGTTAATGTTGTTGGGAGTTGCCACTAGTGAAAGTATGATCCCTAGGCCTTGTTTCCACCATTGTAATACCATTTGTGCTCACGTTTACCACTTGTTTGCTTGCTGCACTTTTTATTACAGATTTATATTACTTTGTTTTGCCATCCATATCACTTGCCATTTAACATCTCTTCGCCGAACTAGTGCACCTATACATCTAACAAGTGTATTAGGTGTGTTGGGGACACAAGAGACTTCTTGTATCTTAGTTGCAGGGTTGCTTGAGAGAGACCATCTTCAACCTCTACTTCCCTGAGTTCGATAAACCTTAGGTCATCCACTTGAGGGAAATTACTGCTGTCCTACAAACCTCTGCGCTTGGAGGCCCAACATAGTCTACAAGAGTAGAAGCGTGTGTAGACATCAAGCTATTTCTGGCGCCATTGCCGGGGAAGTGAGTGCTTGAAGGTATATCTTTAGATCTTGCAATTAAATATTTTTGTTTCTTGTTTTTATTTCACTAGTTATATTTATGGAAAACCGCAATCTTAGTTCGTTGCTTGTGGGAAGACGCCCCACACCTGTGGTGGTTGCTCCTCCTCCTACTGAAATTGTGCCCTATAAAATACCGGCTGGTATTATCGATTATGTTTTGGCTAATCGTTATGCAGGAGACAGACATCCCGGTGAACACTTGCTATATCTGTCACAACTATGTTCATTATTTAAGCTTGCAGGTGTATCAATGGAGTTTTTCATGAGGAAATTGTTCGCCGTATCACTTATAGATAAAGCTTCAGATTGGTATAAGCTTCTCGATAACCCGCACTTGCTTGATTGGCAAGAGCTTATGTCTCTCTTTTACTCCATGTTTTATCCTCTTCATGAAGTCCATGAGAATAGGAATTATATTTATAATTTCTATCCTCATGACGGAGAGAGCGTAGCTCAAGCTTGGGGGAGACTGAAAACGTTAATGCTAAAAAGTCCTAACCATGGGCTCCCCAAAGATGCTTATGTGGAGAGTAAGAGTACCTTTTTGCATGTGGATCATGGTAACAATGCTTTATGTGATGCTTATATTGTTGAGTTTATTCGTGATCCCACTGAAAATTATTATGATAAGGGAACATATGCTTATAGATATTTCAATGATATCAAGTTCCCTCTCTTTATGTTGAAGGTTTTAAAGCTACACTTGTTTTGCCTTCCTATGCTTATTGCTTTATGCTTCAATGAATTATTCCATTGCAATATTCCTATGCATAGGAAGCATGTTAGGCTTAAATGTATTTGGTATTTGCTTCTTGATGCTCTCTTTTGTGCTTCAACTCTTATTCCTACGAGAGCATCATTAAAGTCTTAAGCCTATCTTTATGGCTATAAAGAAAGAGCTCTAGGGAGACAACCCTTGTTATACTTGCTTTCAGTTTGTTCTTTCAGTTTATAGTGGTCTTGATGTTTGTTACTACAGTAGCAACATCATTGTATCTTTATTTTTCAGCTTTGTGCCAAGTTTAGCCTCCGATTGCAAAAAAGTTCAAAAGTTGTGACGTGCTGTCCAGGAAACAGATTCTGTCCTTGGATAGAAAAATTCGTATAAAATCACCAGATCATCTTTTTGGTCTGAATTTTTTCGAAAGCGTGCTCTATACAATTTTCTTTCGGGCATCTGTTCTAAGTTTTTTGATTTGAGTTGCAGAAGTGCCCCGAAAAAATTATTTACTACCTGCTGGTCTGTTTTTCACAGATTCTGTCCTGTTTTGCCTTTCCTTCATTTTGCAAACCTTGAGCTTGCTTTTTCTTTGCAAAAACCTTTTGGCAAGCTTGAGAAACAGTAGACCTTCAAGAATATCCTTATTTCCAGCAAGGAACAATTATTTTATTATGGGTACTAACCTCGCTAATCAGATTATGATGAGTTGTGTATGAAGGGAGTTTTCAAGTGTGCGAGGGAAGATGATAAAAAGATTCAGGAGTGTCAAACGCTCAAGCTTGGGGATGCCCCCATGCACCCCCAAGAAATATTCAAGAAGACTCAAGCGTCTAAGCTTGGGGATGCCCCCGTGTATCCCCTTCTCCATCAACAATTATCAGTTCGTCTTTCGTTCCACTATATTTTTATCACTTCATGTGTTATGTGCTATGCTTGGAGTGTCTTGCTTTTAGTTTCCTTTTAAGTTTCCTTTAGCTTTGCTTGCTTTTCATAACGAGTTGGAACTCAGCCTTCTTTGTGTGGGAGAGAAACACGCTCCACTTCAACCTGGGACATAACATAGAATTTTCATGTCTATCCTTGCCGTGTGTGTTCTTTGTCTTTCAATAGCTACTATCATGTTCAGCTCTTAGTTTTCATGCTTATCTTTTTAAAGAGCTTTTGTTTAGTTGGTCGCTGGAACTCTCTTTAGTATCATGCTTATATTGTTAAGAGAGTTGGCTTCTGTTGCACTGGTTGATATGTCTATGATAAAAATGCTATGTGCATAATGGTGCTTAGTAGTTCATGTTTTCTTATGGTTAGTCTCAAATAGCTGGGGGGTTTTCAATGTGTTATTGGAGTGCCAACATGATTTGTTTGCCTATGATGTGGTATGGTTTAGTGATATCTTCCTCCAGGAATTTATTTTGATTGACTTGGCATATGCTCACGCATATTTAAGACTGTAAAGATAGTCTATCAAGCCTTGATGATCTTTAATTTCTGAGTAGCGATATAACTTCCATGCCCGATTCAATGTTGCTTTGTCGCTCTGCATGATTATGACCGTCATTGCTCTCTTAGTTAGTCGCTCCCAGTCTTTTGCAAACCTTCGCCTGTACTAAGCGGACTGACTGCTTGTGCATCCAAAATCCTTTAAACCAGTTATGCCATATGAGTCCACCATACCTTCCTATACATGGTATTTACCTGCCATTCCTAACAAAGACTTTCATGTACCATCTCGAAATTATTCAAAAAGGCATTTCTCTTTTGTGCCTCTGTTTTAGCTCATGAGGAAGTACTAGTTAATTCATGATCTTTTTAAGTTGGACAAGCTTCACCCCGGGATTGCATGTCTAATGTGCAAACCCATAATACGAGAAGGAACTGGCATAGAGTGCGCCCGGCTCATTAAAAAATATACAAACAAACAAACCCTCCTTCACGCTTTGTTCATGAGAAATCATAAAACTTTGGCAGTGATAAACAAAGGAGATTAAGAGGATGTGATCGTCCTCATTCGGGAGCCGTTCCTCGAAACTTGTCCAGCTCAAGAAGTGATTGAGTTATCTGCTAGCATTCGTTGACGAAATATGCATATTCTAAAAAATAATTATTACCTCTGTTTTTAAAACCAAGAGCTCTGGTACATGTTTAGTTTTTGTTTCCGACCACGGGTTTTCAACCTTGCCAACAAAAGCCACGATTCGAGAGTCTCCACCTTCTTTAAAGCACCAACTATTGAGAGCATGATTGTCATTCTGAGTGTAATGTGCATTGTCCCAAAGTACCATTGTCTTTTGCATGATTATGATATCGTTTATTCCGAAATCATTGTATCTAGTCGACACTTAAACCTTGGAGGTGCCCCTGCATTTATGTTTTGCTTCACTAAAGGGGGCAAGCGAGATACCACTTTGTCATATTTGCACACCATGCTCACTACAAATCTATTGAGTGTTTCAATATCATATTGTAAAACTTTCAGTTCTTTGTGATTCTCTCATGAGGCAACTTAATTACTACAGATTCATTGTCTCAGTAAGCACTTGTCATGTGACTGTGAAAAGTTCTTATATGGTTAATAGCATGTCACCACAGAAATTATGCTTGTTATCATTTACCTACTCGAGGACGAGCAGGAATTAAGCTTGGGGATGTTGATACGTCCAAAACGTATCTATAATTTCTGCTTGCTCCATGCCTCTTTTGTGTGATATTGCTATGATATTTATGCACTTCCATACACTTTTGATCATATTTGGACTAACCTATTAACTCAGTGCACCCCAGTGCCAGTTTCCGTTTTCTGCTGTTTTTGTATTTTAGGTTTTCCCATTACGTAAACTGCCAGAAAAATTCCGGGAAAAATATATAAAAAATCAGCATTCCGGAAGCTTCCATGCGGCCAAAGTAGGGCCGGAGGGGGGCCAACAGGGCTCCAGGCGCCCTGGGGGCGCGGCCCCCCTCCTGGCCGCGCCGGGGGGGCGCCTGGGCCCCCCAGGCCTCCGCTGATGCCCCCCTTTGGCATATATTTAACACCCGTCGAGGAAACCCTGATTCCGGACCCCTTTTCTCCAGACGCGATTCCGATCTCCGCCGCCATCGCCATCAAGTTTCGGGGGACCAGAATTCCTGTGCCGGCACCCTGCCGGGACGGGGAAGTGCCCCCGGATTTATCTCCATCGATGTTGCTTACTCCCTCCATGATGCGGGAGTAGTTCCTCCTCGGGGCTGAGGTTTCTACCAGTAGCTATGTGGTCAATTCTCTCTCCCATGATGTGATCTTCGTTGTGATCATAGGCTATGTTAATCTAGGGTGATCCCATGATATTTCCCCTTCCTCTATGTATTGGATTGATGTACTCACTTGTCTTTATCTAGTATAATTCCCGAGACCAAGGTGACAGCGGTCTATTGGACATGGATTAGAAGAATATTTTCATGAGTGATTTCCTTTTTGTGTGTTTATTGAAGATTGAGAGTCTCTTGGTGCTTGTCTTTGACTATCCTTTAGATATGTTGTGGTGATTGTGGTAATCTCTTTGGATGGCCGCGGTGACATTGGGAAATCCATAGATTGAGAACTACGAACTTTGAGGTGTGCTTTTGTAGCCCTACATAATTCTCGTCCTCTCTTGACCACGAAGGAATGACCTCCGGGTGCGTCTCCATTGCATGTTTTATGGGAAATATCATGTGATTCGATTATGTTAATGTTGTTGGGAGTTGCCACTAGTGAAAGTATGATCCCTAGGCCTTGTTTCCACCATTGCAATACCATTTGTGCTCACGTTTACCACTTGTTTGCTTGCTGCACTTTTTATTACAGATTTATATTACTTTGTTTTGCCATCCATATCACTTGCCATTTAACATCTCTTCGCCGAACTAGTGCACCTATACATCTAACAAGTGTATTAGGTGTGTTGGGGACACAAGAGACTTCTTGTATCTTAGTTGCAGGGTTGCTTGAGAGAGACCATCTTCAACCTCTACTTCCCTGAGTTCGATAAACCTTAGGTCATCCACTTGAGGGAAATTACTGTTGTCCTGCAAACCTCTGCGCTTGGAGGCCCAACATAGTCTACAAGAGTAGAAGCGTGTGTAGACATCAGCGAGTTATCTCAAGAAGATGCACGAAGATACAAGGGCAACAATCGAGCGCCAAGTACATCGCCTCGCCACCAAGCTCAACGTCAACAAGACACCAATGGTGTTCCAACCGGGAGATCACGTATGGCTTCATCTTCACAAGGACCGCTTCCCGTCGAGCGCAACTCCAAACTCCTACCTCAAGACAACGGGCCCTTCAAGGTGCTAGCACACTACAACAACAATGCGTACAAGATCGGCATCCCACACGACAAGTACAATGTGAGCGATACCTTCAACGTCAAGGATCTCTCTCCTTTCCATGGTGATGGAGATTTTGATCCGAGGTCGGATCTCTCCCATGGGGGGGAGATGATGTGGAGCATCCCTCAAGCATCCCCGTGGACATGCCACTTGGACCAATGACAAGAGCTCGTGCAAGGGCTATCGAAGATAAGGTGAACTCGCTCCTCTCCGAAATACCACTTTCACTACTCGAGACATGGCTACTACCTAAGACGGAAACTCTATGCATGATTAGGTGCTTGGATGAAGGCCACTGTGTAACTACACCCATTGGACAAGGTGGCAAGGACGACAAGTACAACGACCAAGAGAAGAAGCTGCCCGAAGAGCTACAAGCTCCGGACGACCACCCCACACCGGACATCCGACGCATCCCAGGATCCGGACGATCGGCTACCGGACGTCCGGCCATCACCGGATGACCGTAATCCCAAGACAGAACAAAATAGCGGATATCCGAGAACTTCCGGACGTCCGGTCCCTCATGAGCCACCGGACGTCCGGTGCCCAGCGGACGTCCGCTACCTATGCGCGCCGTTTACTTCAGGACCGAGGCCCATGTACCCCTTCGCCCCCCTAGACTATATATACTCCCCCACCTACCTCTTTCTAGGGTTAGCATTGTGATAGCTCATCAAAACCTAGAGCATTGCTCATCCTTAGTGGTTCATCTCCTCGAGAGACCACGGCCTCCACGGAGAAGATCCACATGGATTCAAGACCTCCTGACGGAGAAGAAATCAAGACCTCCTCACGGTGACGACTATCGCTACTTGTATCGCCCTTAGTTGATCGTGGATCATGTATAACTCTTTGTGTTTCCGGATCTAGCATATGTGTGACCTGAACTTGTTGATATGAGTGTTTTCCCTTGTTCCTCTCGTGTTTTCCCTCGTGTTCTTTGTGTTCTTCCTCGGGATCCCTCCTTTTCGTGAAAAATCGCCCTATAGCCGGGTTGTCCCCGCATCACCTAATAACTAAAACTTGCATAGGGAGTTAGCGCTACTCGCGGACTTAATTTACAACCCGGTCCAGTGCTCCTCAGGAGTGTTGGTCCAAACTAGATCACTTCGGGGGGCCGCCCCTTGGCAACTTGGGACGTCTGGCTCCCGTGCGCTTCGCTCATCCGGATGTGGCCTGAGACGAGATACGCGCGGCTACTATAAGGGTGTCGGCACGCCATGAGGTATTGCTGGACTTGTTTTACCATTGTCAAAATTTCTTGAGCACCGGGATTCTGACTCTGATCGGGTTGTCCTAACATAAGAGGTTTTACCTCTACTGATCGTGAGAGCTTGTGATGGGCTAAGTTGGGACACCCCTGCAGGGTGATGAACTTTCGAAAGCCGTGCCTGCGGTTATGTAGCAGATTGGAATTTGTTAATATCTGGTTGTAGACAACTTGACAAAGGATACGAAATAAAATACACCAACCGCGTGAGTAACCGTGACCGTCTCTTTTCACTTTGAGAAAATAACACGGTGGGGTTATGTTTGACTCGTAGGTAGTTCAGGATCACTTAGTGATCATTGCTAGTTTGCGACCGTTTGTGTAGCTTCTCATCTTTCTCTGGAATCGTAAGTTAGCCACTATACAATGCTTAGCCGCTGCTGCAACCTCACCACTTATCCTTTCCATACCCATTAATCTTGCTAGTCTTGATACCCATGGTTATGGGATTCATGAGTCCTCGTGGCTCACAGATACTACAACAACAGTTGCAGGTGCAGGTTTCCGATGACTTGACGCGAGAGCGATGTTTACTCGTGTTGGAGTTCTTTCTTCTTCTTCGTCGATCTTGGGATAGGTTCCTGGTCGACAGACTGGGATAGCAGGATGGATGTCGTGTATTTTCTTGTGTTTTCATCCGTAGTCAGATGTCTTGTGTATGATGTGTTGTATTCATGTGACTATTGTATGACTTGTTTGTATCCCCATCTATATATGTAATGGTACGATGTAATGATATCCATCTTGCTAAGTGCCCGAAATGCGGTGTGCCCCAATCAGGATGTTATCACGTGATCGGGATAGAATCGCATCTTTGGCGTGACAAGCATTGCGATAGCTCATCTTAGACCTAGAGCTTTGCTCATCTTAGTGGTTCTACTCCTACGAGAGACCGCGGCCTCCATTCGGAGAAGATCCACGCCGAATTTAAGACATCCTCACGGAGAAGACCCCAAGACCACAACAAGCTTATTCTTTTGTTGTTGATTTCTCAACAACTCCGTTCATCCCTTCTTCGCAAGGTTGCTTTTAATTCAATCCTACGGGAAGTTGTCATCTTCTTCTCCGTTCTTTTCATTATGTTCTCCCAATTTCTTCCGGAGGCATTATGTTGTTCCTCTCGTCAAGTATTGTTACATCGTATCATGTTCTATTCATTCCATTTTCATACGGAGTGCTGCCCATATTCCTTCGTTTGAATTCCTTTCTATATCTTTTTAGCCGGAGTGGTTTTGATTTCATTCTTGTGCATTGTTTCCTCACTTTACCGAAGCTTCTCAATCTCATTCATCTCCGTTGTATTCTTTCTTCAAGTTGTTCAACCTCTCAAGATTCTTTGGTTTCACTCATTTCTCCAAGAAGAACTTTGTTCTTCCTATTACTCTTCCATCTCGCTCCTAAGATCCCGGGACGAGATCTCTTGTTAGTAGGGAAGTGTTGCGACACCCCGAGACCCATGCTCTAGTTGCCTTCTATTTATTTCGTTGTCGTTATGTGTTTCAATTATTTGTTGCCATGATCATGGTAAGTGCATTGCCATATCTTCCTTCTTGAATCATGTTCATCATTTGGTTATATTGCCATGCCATGCCCATCTTGTCATATTGCATTTGTGCCTCTTGTCATTTTGCATACCATCCTCATCATGTGCATTTTGTGATTGTTTTCATGCATGTTATATTGTTTCATGCTCCATGGGTGATCCATGCACCATCACTTCTCCTCCTACCCTTTCTTCAATTTTGTTGCAAGTCCCATATTGCACTACTCCTTTAATGTTCAATTTTCCCCAATTAATCTTGCACCATGTCCAAAACCTCTCTGCAAAATTTCACCTTATTTGAAGTTGTTTTGGTCAGGTTCAAAAATGACACTAGTTTGAACTAAATTCAAACTTGTTTTATTTTTCTACCTCTAAAAATGCCCAAACCAATTTTATTAAATAGGGCATAATTCTAGGGTCATGAAAATATTTTCATATCTCTCACAACCCTCTCTAATTCCCCTGCACTTTTCCTTTTTGTTTTCTGTTTGAGGAAAATGTTAAAAGAAAAGGGGCAGCCAACCCAGCAGCAGCAGCATCCACGTGGGCCTTGGCCTCCCAGCGCGGCCCAGCTAGCCCCGCGCGCCAGCCAGCCCAGCACGCGCCCCTCTTGCCCTTTCTGATGCAGAGCATCCCAAGGTCATCCCCATGGACCTACCTTCGCCTCACCAAGTGCCAAGTGGACCCATGACTCGTGCTCGAGCACGAGCTCTCGAGACCGAGGTGACTTCACTCCTCTCTCTACATCACTTTGATTCACATGAGACGTGGCTGCTACCCTCATCAGAGACTCTTTGCATACTCAGGCACTTCGGGAGCAACCATGGAGAAGTCAAGGGACAAGAATAATCAAAGGAGGAAGAAGGAGGAGAAGAACAGCCAAGACTGAGCCTGCCCGGACGATCCGGACGATGTCCCCGACGATCCGGCCGAGGCCCGGATGATCCGGGCAAACGTCCGGACGATCCGGCATATTTTCCCAAGGACACCCGAGAGCCCAAGCTGAAGCCGGATCATCCGGACCTCAGCCCGGATCATCCGGACGGAGACTCGGACATCCGGCCCACCTGCAGCGGTTCACACACGTCCGGATCATCCGGACGCCGCCCCCGATCATCCGGACCCCCGAAGCCTGGATCATCCGGACAAACGTCCGGATCATCCGGACAGTGGCTGCGTGCATAGTGTTGGGCCGAGGCCCATGTACCCCTTCGCCCCTCCTAGGCTATATATAGCACTCTACCTAAACTATCTAGGGTTAGCTTTGTGTTAGCTCATCCAAAAAACCTTAGTGGTTCCTCTCCTACGAGACCGCGGCCTCTTCGGAGAAGATCCACCGGATTCAAGACCTCCTATACGGAGAAGAACATCAAGACCTCCTCATGGAGATGACTACCGCTACTTGTATCGTCCTTAGTTGATCGTGTATCGTGTATCACAGTTTGTGTATCCGGATCTAGCATTTGTGTGACCTAAGCTTGTTGATTTGAGTGTTTTCTCCTTGTCTCTCTTGTGTTTTTCCTCGTGCCCCTCGTCTTCTTCCTCGGGATCCCTCCTTTTCGTGAAAGATCGGCTACGTAGGGTTCCACCCTACATCATCTATGGTATCATGAGCTTTGGTTGATCACGAATTTGGAGCCCCACACCTTGTTTTCTAGCTTGTTTTTGTTGTTTTTCGTCCAAATTCGAAAATCCCCACAAAAATAGCCCCACAATTTTTTTTTGTGAATTGTGTGTTTTGATGAGATTTTGTTGATTGTGATCCGTGGTTGGGTTGTGTGACAAGTGGATCATTCTTTTCCCCACCTCCCCCACCCTCAAAACCACCGAAAATCCGAGAAAAAATCAATTTCCCCCAATTTTTCCCCACCTCCACGAGCTCATCCCGACCGGATTGACCCACCTGGATCATCCGGCTGATCACCCGGATCATCCGGCCAGCGCCCGGATCATCCAGTCGAACGTCTGAATCATCCGGCTACGTCTGATGAAACTACATTTTGCAGTCTTTCGCACCCCGTTTCCGCCACCGCAAAAACCCTAGACACCCCTTTCGCTTACATTTGGTTGCACAACCACATTTATCTATCCGTACGTGTGTTCCGTGTGCTACCTATTGCTTGTGATCTACTTGTTGCATGAGCCAATTGTGAATCATTTTCAACATCATTGAATCTTACTCACTTTTGCATTGAATTTTGCCACCATCCTAACCAAGCTCCTCTAAAAGCTTTACTTGTGTAGGTGTGAGAATCAACAAGACTTGGTACCAATAGTGCTATTTTCGGGTTACATTATTGAGTGATCATTGATCCATTGTCAACTTCGGTCACGGTACATTTGGTATTGTCTTCTCCTTTCTCCCACTCACATACTTTCTTGTGACGATGGATAGGCCAAGTACATCTACGAACCCGCTCTTCGATGATCCCCAAGAATCGAACAACTACGTCACCAAACTACATCTCTTCGGTGTCCAACGAGCTCTCCATCAAGAAAGTGAAGCTATGCGTGAACACATTGAGCAAGTCGCCGCCGACGCGCGCCAATTTGAAGCAAGAACAAGAGAGCAATTCGACATCATCAACACCAACATGGCTACTTAATTCGATGCGCTACGGACTTTGATAGTCAACTGACGTTCTTCTTCCACATCTTCTCAAAGACGAAGCCGCTCAAGTCGCCACATCGACTCAACGGACGGCTCAAGTAACCCTACATCGAACACTCTTCATCAAGCCGCACGTCAAGCTCGACATGACAACCGGAATCCACTTCATGACAAGAGCTCCCAAGACTTACTCGATGAACAAGAAAGTCGACATCGTCAAAACAAAGATACACTTGAGCAAGCACAAGAACGGCAAAGACTACGCCAACAACAACAAGAGCGAGCACGTCAAAACCAAGAAGAACAATATGCCGAAGCTCATCGTCAAGCTCAACACCGCCGAGAAGCTCAAGATCTTGAGTCGCAACGAGCATTACGTGATGCACATCGCAATGTGGAAACTCACAATCGACACACTCGTCAAGAAGAGGATTTCCTTCGCGATGAGATGCAAGAGAGGCGCCACCAAGCACGAATGCAACAAGAAGTTCCTCCTCAAGGGCGACAAGAGCAACAACCTCAACAAGAACCACAAGCTCGGCAAGTACACCATGACAATGAACAACTACTCCGCCAAGAGCAACATGAGATTGACAATCGTCCAAATCAAGAACGCCCTCCCAATAGGCAAGCCAACAATGAAGAGCTTCGCTATGACAAGCTTAAGTTTACCATGCCAAAGTTCGCCGGAAGCATTGATCCCGAAGACTACCTCTCATGGGCATTGAAAGTTGATAAAATGTTTGGCCTCCACAACTTTGATGAAGAGAAGAAAATTGCTATGGCCTCCCTTGAGTTCCAAGACTATGTTCTCATTTGGTGGGAACAAATCATTGAGAGAAGAGAAGCAAAAGGCGAACCTCCCATCACTACTTGGGCTCAAATGAAGGAAGTCATGAGAGCACGCTTCGTGCCAACACACTACAACCATGACTTGTTCAAGAAGCTACAACTCCTCAAGCAAGGTACCAAGTCCGTTGAAGAGTACTACAATGAGATGGAGATTGCCATGATACGAGCAAACATCACGGAAGATGAAGAACAAACGATGGCGAGATTCTTGAATGGACTCAACTATCCTATCAAGAATATTGCGGACTTTCAACCATACACCAATCTCCTCGGGCTAGTACATCAAGCCACCAAAGCGGAGCGACAAGTTCAAGAGGACTACAAGTACTCCAAGTTTACCTCCAAGAACTTCGGCTCCTACAACCAAGCTTCACCGACTTCGGCTACTCCTACCTCTACCAAGCCATCTACAAACTTCGGCGACAAGTCAAGTTACAAGAATATGACTACATCTAGTCGGCCACCTTCTACAAAAAACTACAAGCCAAGAGCTTCATAAACTCCAACTCCAACCGAGGACAAGTCAAATACGAGTTCCATCAAATGCTTCAAGTGCTAAGGGCGAAGCCACAAGTCATTTGAGTGCAAGACCGTTCGTACCATGATCATCAACGATGACGAATCTTATGACTCAATGCGCGACGATGAGATGGAAGCCCTTGAGCATGTGGCTATGCATCGAAAAGTGAACGAAGATGAAGACCATCAAGTGTTTTGTGACAATGACTCGAGTCCCAATATCGTTGTCTCCAATGTCTTAAAACTCCAACATCAACAAGATGACGATCAAAGATGTCATATCTTCCATACCAAGGCCGGCATCAATGGACGCTCCGTCAAGGTTATCATCGATGGAGGAAGTTGTCACAACTTGGCAAGCGAAGAGCTTTGCGACAAGCTCAACTTTGTGAAGTCAAAGCATCCTCCTCCATACAAGGTCTAATGTCTTAACGACGCCGGAACTCTTCGAGTCGAGCACACCGTGCAAGTCTCCTTTAAGATAGGCGCCTACGAGGACACACTTGAGTGTGATGTCATCCCCATGTCTGTGTGCCACCTTATTCTTGGACGACCATGGCAATATGATCGTGGAGTCACACACAATGGACGGACGAACCACTATAGCTTCAAGATGAAAGGAAAGGAGTTCGTGCTACGCCCAATGTCACCAAATCAAGTAGCCGACGACAAACACTTACCTACCAACCATCGTGGAGAGCATGGTGAGAGAGTAAGCCACCAAAAGGAGAGTGAGAGCCACAAGCCAAATATGAGCGACTCCACGATGAGTGACAAGAAACAACTAGTGTTATTCGCCACCAAAAGTGAGATGAGAGAAGTGTGTGAGAACCCATCGAGTGTCTTTCACCTTGTGCTTTTATGCAAAGGGGAAGCCAAACCTACTAACACTTCACCACCTCCACCTTTAGTGTTGTCTAAATTGTTGCAGGAATTCTCAGACGTCTTTCCCGATGAGCTACCTCCGGGTCTACCTCCACTTCGCAGAATCGAACATCGCATTGACCTCATACCCAGCGCACCACTTCCGAACAAGGCTCCCTACCGCATCAACCCCGAGGAAACCAAGGAGATACAACGGCAAGTACAACAACTCATCGACAAAGGTCATGTACGTGAAAGCTTGAGCCCTTGTGCCGTGCCGGTTATTCTATTGCCTAAGAAAGATGGAAGTTTTGGCATGTGCTCCGATTGTAGGCCGATAAATGCTATCACCGTTAGATATCGTCACCCTATCCCACGCTTAGACGACATGCTTGATGAATTATGTGGTGCCACCATCTTTTCTAAAATTGATCTTAAAAGTGGTTACTACCAAATTCGCATTCAAGAGGGTGATGAGTGGAAAATGGCTTTCAAAACCAAGTTTGGGTTATATGAGTGGCTTGTCATGCCAATGGGTTTATCGGAAGCACCCGGTTCTTTTATGCATCTTATGCAATTTGTTCTACGACCCTACATAGGCGTCTTTGTAGTGGTTTACTTTGATGACATCCTTGTTTATAGCAAGTCGCTTGAGGACCATGTGACACACATCCGTATGGTTTTGCAAACCCTTCGGAAAGAGCGCTTATATGCTAATATGGAAAAGTGCACTTTTGGTGTTGACAAGGTCGTTCTCTTAGGATTCGTCGTTTCTTCCCAAGGTGTTCACGTTGATGAAACTAAAATTGAAGCAATTAAAACTTGGCCACAACCAACGAATCTCCAACAAGTGCGTAGTTTTCTTGGTTTAGCCGGTTTCTATCGACGTTTTGTGAAGGACTTTAGCACCATTGCTATGCCTCTACACGCCTTGAGCAAGAAGAACGCACCCTTTGTTTGGGGTCCTTCGCAAGACACCGCGTTCATTAAGCTCAAAGACTTTCTCACGCACGCACCACTTCTTGCCCTACCGAACTTTGATAAACCTTTTGAGATTCATTGTGACGCTAGTGGTACCGGCATAGGTGGCGTGCTCATGCAGGAAAAATGCCCATTTGCGTACTTTAGAGAGAAGCTATCCGGAGCGCAACTTAACTACCCCATCTATGATAAAGAGCTATATGCCTTGGTGAGAGTTTTACGTGTTTGGGAACATTACCTTAGACCTCATGAATTCATTCTTCATACGGACCATGAGACTCTCAAGTATCTCAAGGGTCAAAACAAGTTGAACAAGCGTCATGCTAAGTGGAGTGAATTCATTAAGTCTTTTCCCTACGTCATCAAGTACATCAAAGGCAAAGAAAATGTTGTGGTGGATGCGCTTTCCCGCAAATGCATGCTTGTCACAAAACTTGAGTTGAATGTTATTGGCTTTGAGCACATAAAGAACTTATATGAGCATGATCCTTTCTTTGCAAACCCTTATGCTAAGTGTTTGGCTCACACTTCTTGGGAACACTACTACATAAAGGATGGATATCTTATGAGAGCTAACAAACTTTGCATTCCCGAGTCTTCGCTATGTTTGCTCCTTTTGCAGGAATCTCATGGAGGAGGACTCATGGGGCACTTTGGTCGCGACAAGACATTTGCTACGCTCTCTAAGAACTACTTATGGCCCAAGATGCTACGTGACGTCTCACGCCTCACCAACCGATGCTCAACATGTCACAAAGCTAAGTCAAAAGCTCAATCTCATGGTCTTTACATGCCACTTCCTATTCCATTCCATCCATGGGAAGACATAAGCATGGACTTTGTACTTGGATTGCCTAGGACTCAAAATGGAAAAGATTCCGTGTTTGTTGTCGTGGATAGATTCTCTAAAATGGCTCATTTCATTCCTTGTAACAAGATCGACGATGCTTCACATGTGGCAAATCTCTTTTGTAGGGAAATCATTCGTCTACATGGAGTGCCCAAGACGATCGTGTTGGACCGGGACGTCAAGTTCGTGAGCTACTTTTGGAAGACTCTATGCGCCAAAATCGGCATCAAGCTACTCTTCTCCTCGGCATATCATCCACAAACCGACAGCCAAACGGAGGTGACGAACCGCACGCTTTCGATGCTTCTTCGCGTGTTGATCAAGAAGAACATCATGGAATGGGAGCAATGCTTGCCCATCGCCGAGTACGCCTACAACCGCGCAAGACATTCGACTACCAGCAAGTCCCCTTTCGAGGTCGTCTACGGCTTCAACCCTTTGTCTCCATTGGACATTCTACCTCTACCTCTACAAGAACGCATCAACTTGGACGCAAGTGCTCGAGCAAGCTATCTCAAGAAGGTGCATGAAGATACAAGGGCAACGATCGAGAGGCAAGTACATCGCCTACCGTCCAAGCTCAACGCCAACAAGAAGCCTATGATGTTCCAACCGGGCATTCTCGTATGGCTACATCTTCGCAAGGACCGTTTCCCCCACGAGCGCAAGTCCAAACTACTACCTCCAGCCGACGGACCCTTCAAGGTGCTAGCACGCTACAACAACAATGCATACAAGCTCGACCTTCCACGCGACAAGTACAACGTGAGCGATGTCTTCAACGTCAAGGATCTCTCCACTTTCCATGGTGATGAAGATTTCGATCCGAGGTCGTATCTTTCCCAAGGGAGGGGAGATGATGCAGAGCATCCAAAGGTCATCCCCATGGACATGCCACTTGGACCAATGACAAGAGCTTGTGCAAGGGCTATCAAAGATAAGGTGAACTCTCTCCTCTCCGAAATACCACTTTCACTGCTCGAGACATGGCTACTACCTAAGACGGAAATTCTATGCATGATCAGGTGCTTGGATGAAGGCCACGGTGTAACTACACCCATTGGAAAAGGTGGCAAGGACGGAAATTTCAACGACCAAGAGAAGAAGCTGCCCGAAGAGCTACAAGCTCCGGACGACCACCCCACACCGGACGTCCAACGCATCCCAGGCTCTGGACGACCGCCATCCACCGGACGATCGGCGACCGGACGTCCGGCCATCTCCGGACGACTGTAATCCCAAGACAGAACAAAATAGCGGATATCCGAGGACTTCCGGACGTCCGGTCCCTCATGAGCCACTGGACGTCCGGTGCCCAGCGAACGTTCGCTACCTATGCGCGCCGTTTACTTCAGGGCCAAGGCCCATGTACCCCTTCGCCCCCCTAGACTATATATACTCCCCCACCTACCTCTTTCTAGGGTTAGCATTGTGATAGCTCATCTAAACCTAGAGCATTGCTCATCCTTAGTGGTTCATCTCCTCGAGAGTCCGCGGCCTCCACGGAGAAGATCCACACGGATTCAAGACCTCCCTACGGAGAAGAAATCAAGACCTCCTCACGGAGAAGACTATCGCTACTTGTATCGTCCTTAGTTGATCGTGGATCATGTATCACTCTTTGTGTTTCCGGATCTAGCATATGTGTGACCTGAACTTGTTGATATGGGTGGTTTCCCTTGTTCCTCTCGTGTTTTCCCTCGTGTTG
The DNA here is from genome assembly GCA_902687465.1 of Secale cereale. Classification (NCBI taxonomy): domain Eukaryota; kingdom Viridiplantae; phylum Streptophyta; class Magnoliopsida; order Poales; family Poaceae; genus Secale; species Secale cereale. Next base: position 435,682,455 of record LR738715.1, read on the forward strand.
TTCGTGTTCTTCCTCGGGATCCCTCCTTTTCGTGAAAAATCGGCCTATAGTCGGGTTGTCCCCGCATCACCTAATAACTAAAACTTGCATAGGGAGTTAGCGCTACCCGCGGACTTAATTTACAACCCGGTCCAGTGCTCCTCATGAGTGTTGGTCCAAACTAGAGCACTTCGCGGGGCCGCCCCTTGGCAACTTGGGGCGTCTGGCTCCCGTACGCTTCGCTCAATCGGACGTGGCCTGAGACGAGATACGCGCGGCTACTATTAGGGTGTCGGCACGCCAGGAGGTCTTGCTGGACTTGTTTTACCATTGTCGAAATGTCTTGTGCACCGGGATTCTGAGTGTGATCGGGTTGTCCCTAAGATAAGAGGTTTTACCTGTGCTGATTGACAGAGCTTGTGATGGGCTAAGTTGTGACACCCCTGCAGGGTTATGAACTTTCGAAAGCCGTGCATGCGGTTATGTGGAAGATTGGAATTTGTTAATATCCGGTTGTAGACAACTTGACAAAGGATCCGAAATAAAATACACCAACCGCATGAGTAACCGTGACCGTCTCTTTTCACTTTGAGAAGATAACACGGTGGGGTTATGTTTGACTCGTAGGTAGTTCAGGATCACTTGGTGATCATTGCTAGTTTGCGACCGTTTGCGTAGCTTCTCATCTCTCTCTGGAATCGTAAGTTAGCCACCATACAATGCTTAGCCGCTGCTGCAACCTCACCACTTATCCTTTCCATACCCATTAAGCTTGCTAGTCTTGATACCCATGGTTATGGGATTCCTGAGTCCTCGTGGCTCACAGATACTACAACAACAGTTGCAGGTGCGGGTTTTCGATGACTTGACATGAGAGCGATGTTTACTTGTGTTGGAGTTCTTTCTTCTTCGTCGTCGATCTTGGGATAGGTTCCTGGTCGGCAGCCTGGGATAGCAGGATGGATGTTGTGTGTTTTCTTGTGTTTTCATCCGTAGTCGGATGTCTTGTGTCTGATGTGTTGTATTCATGTGACTATTGTATGACTTCGATGTATCCCCATCTATATATGTAATGGTAAGATGTAATGATATCCATCTTGCTAACTGCCCAAAATGCGGTTGTGCCCCAATCACGAAGTTATCACGTGATCGGGATAGAATCGCATCTTTGGTGTGACAAGCATTGTGATACTCATCTTAGACCTAGAGCTTTGCTCATCTTAGTGGTTCTACTCCTACGAGAGACCGCGGCCTCCATTCGGAGAAGATCCATACCGAATTCAAGACCTCCTCACGGAGAAAACCCCAAGACCTCCTCGTGGAGAAGACTACCTTTTGTATCTTTCGTTATTGTGTTTGGATCATTGTGTCACTCTTGTTGTTCATCGATCTAGCCCATGTGTGATCGTTCTCATCGTTCTTGAGTGTTTTTGCCTTGTGATTTCTCTCCATTCTTCCCCGTGTTCATTGTGTTCTTCATGGGATCCCCTCCATTTCGTGAAAGATCAGCCTTAGGGCCTCCACCCTACATCATCTTGGTATCAAGAGCCTTGGTTGATTACAAATTTGGAGTCCCTACCTTGTTTTCTAGCTTGTTCTGTTGATTTCGTCCCAATTTTGAAAATTCCCCACAAAAATAGCCCCAAATTTTTTTCAGTGATTTGTTGGTTTGATGATGTTTTGTTGATTTTGATCCATGGATTTGCTTTACTACAAGTGGATCTAGATTTTTCCCATAGTCTAGTGCCACGAAGGGACTTGTAGTTCTCGAGGAAGATAGTCTTAGAGATGTCGTTGTTCAATCCCATCATGAAGTGGAACTTCATCGAAATGGGGTCGTCCACACCGGCTCGTCGCAAAGCATTCTTCATCTCCTTGAAGTACTTGTCGTCTTGGATCCTTGGATAGTGTTCTCCAATTGGCGTAGAAGTTGTTCCATGTAGGTGGGAGGCACGAACTCTCGCCGCATAGCTCTCTTCGTCTTGGGCCAACTCATGTCGTAGCTCTCCGAAGGTGTGCGAAGCCACCATGTCGATGAGTAGTCGTGGAAGTTCCTTGTGGCGCACTTCACTTGATCTTCAGGATGAACTTGAAGTAGCGTGAGGTAGTTTTCCATCAAGTGCTCCCACTCGAGATACTCCTCGGGTTCATGAGTCCCATGGAAAGGCACCTCGTGGTCGTTGTCGAGGTCGTAGTAGCTCGTGGAAGTCGCGGACTTGAGCTTGGGGAGCTTCTCTTGAGCATAAGGTTGAGGTGCTTGTGGGCAAAGATGTCGCATATCCAAAGGCAAAGATGCCTTGAAGTGGCTTGGCCAAGATGCCAAGGTAGTTGGTGAAGTCGTAGAGCGGTTGTTGGTGTTGAGCTCTTGACTTTCACGTTCTTGTCGATGATGGTGTCGATGCCGATGTGATCTTGTTGGAGATGGTAGCTCAGAAGGATGTGCACTTGAGCGTCTTCTCGAAGGTGAGGGAGACCATGTGCGATTCTTGATGAGGGTTTTGAGCTCCTCCATTTGAGCATCCATGTTGGCGCGCAAGTGGTTCGTCATGGCATCGAACTTGTCGTTGTTGGTGTAGACCGAAGTAGATGAAATGATTTGCCTATCCATCACAACACTCAAGTAGAGGTGAGTAAGAAATGAGATAAACAATACCAAGTTACCATTTCCCAATGTTGAGGTGTATCCCGTTTCACTCAATGTGAAATGAAAGAATAGTGGAATTGGTACCGGACTTGTTCACTCACACCTATCAAGTAAAGCTTTTCGAGTGGCATGGTTAGGATAAGTGGCACAAAAATTTGATGCTAATGTTAGAAAGAGTCAATAATGTTGAAAGAGATTCACAAATTCGCAAATGAAACAAGTAGACCAATAGCAATATGGGTGGCACATGAAAACACACACACGGATAGATAAAAGTGGTCGTGCAACCAAGGAATGAGCACAAAATGTGGAATCCACAGAAAACGCTCGTGTTGCACAACTCAAGAGAGACGCTAGCACGATTGCTCTATAGGCGGATATGACACTTGTGCACAACCTATTAGATGCAAAATGTATCTACTTTCTATCCCATGTATGCTATGTATGTATGGTTCCCGGTGATGATCCAAGATGATCGAATATGACAATCTTATATGCAATGTGGTATGATGCTATGGCTATTGCTTACAAGCTTCTTTGTCTTTCTCTTTTTGCTTAAAAGCTTATTCTTTTTTTTGTATGACCATGATGCGAAATGCACAAACCAAGATAGCAATTGTGTATATGCGGGAACGATCTTGTGACAAAAGGGATGATGTGATGATATCAAGATGATAATGTATGTAGGCAATGGATGCGCGGGTTGATGATAACTAATGTGCACAAGTAACATTGCCGGCAATACTCAAAGGCTAGTCTCGATAGGCAAGTGGCGCAAAATGGGCTAGGGGTTAACAATGCAATGGCAAAGGGGATATACAATGATGTCGTCGAAGTTACCGTCCGAAGATGATTATGAGAAGCGGTGGTCTTGATGTAGAACTGTTTCTAATTAGCCGAAACACCTTAGGAAGCGAAAAAACCACAACTCAAAATCTCAAGGACAAATGTCAAATGGTGGTAGCGAAAATGCGGTGGTGGTTGCGGAATTAATGGTGGAAACCCGGTCAAAATGGGTTATGATGGCGGAAGGGTATGATGGGCTATACACGGTGTCGGAGTTGAAGGCACGGTCCCTAAGTAGCCGAAACACCTTAGGAGACGCAACCCACAACTCAAACAAGCTCAAACAAAATTGGGTTAGGTTGGGTTGGCGGAAATGTATAGTGAGCAATGGGTATGCGGAAGTGATGGTGGTGGTGGATGAAGAAGTAATTGTCCCTAAGTAGCCGAAACGCCTTAGGAGACTCAAATCGCTACTCAAGCAACCACAAATGATATGGGGAACAAAATGGATTAGGTTGCGGAAGTCGGTGGTGGTATAGCGGATGATGTGGTGGAAGCCCTAGGCAAAGATGCCAAAATTCCACAATTTTGATGGAGTCAAATGGTGATGGTAGTATTTTTGTGGTATGGAGGATGTCAACAGCTTCAAAACGAGCTAAAGAACGTCAAAATCGGACTCTGAATGAATTAGTTATGCACAAAATGGTAAAACACGGGTGGCTGAAATGTCAGAGGTCGGACATCCGGGGCTAGGGCCAGAAATCCGGGACCTCATTCCAGAATCTTGCGCAATTTTGAGCTCCAGGAGTCGGATGTCCGGTCGGGGACCCGGATGTCCGGCCCGACGATTCCAGATCAGGATTGGGACTTTCAAACTCGTTTGGGGGCGGAAATTGACGATTTTGGGGGCAAAATTTGAGAGATTTCATGGATGAAAAGTGGGAAAACTTGTGGAGATGCTAGATCCACTCGAAACACAGCGAATGCATGGATCAAAATCAACAAAACATCATCAAACCAACATATCACAAAAAAAATTAGGGCTATTTTTGGTGGGGATTTTCGAAATTGGGGAAGAACACAACAAAATCAAGCTAGAAAACGGTGAGGGGGCTCCAAATTCGTGAGAAACCTTGGCTCTAGATACCAAGATGATGTAGGGTGGAACCCTAGGGGCGGATCTTTCACGAAATGGAGGGGATCACACGAAGAACACGATGAACACAGGGAAGAACAAGGAGAAATCACGAAGGAAAACACTCAAGAACAAGTCCAATCACACATCCACTAGACTAACAAACATACAAGATCACAAGGTACATGAACAACAAAAGGGAAAGATACAAGGTAGAGTTCATCCCAAATCCAAAGGAGATGGGGGCTTGAATCCTAGAAGGATCTTCTCCATGAGGAGGTCTTGAATCCGGTGTGGATCTTCTCCGTAGAGGGGTCGCGGTCTCTCGTAGGAGTAGAACCACTAAGATGAGCAAAGCTCTAATCTAAAATGAGCTATCATATTTGCTAACCCTACAAATTAGGTGGGGGAGTATATATAGTCTAAGCCACGAAAGGGTAGGCGGGAGAGGATACATGGACCTCTGGCCTGACTCTGCGTGCAAGCAGGCGCCGGATGTCCGAACGTTGGGCCCGGATGTCCGGCCGTTCACGAGACGTCGGATGTCCAGGGCACTGGCCGGATGTCCGGCCAGGGGTGGCCATTCTTCTGGTGAGTTTTGTAGCGCTTGCCGGATTTTCGAGAGGGGTGCCGGATGTCCGGCCGTTGCTAAAGCGTCGGATGCCCGGGCTGGATGCCGGATGTCCGGTCGCTGATGCTTTTGGCCGTCGGTTGGTGCAGCTCCTGCGCGGCTGTCCAGACGCCGGATGTCCGGCCTTTGGCCCGGATGTCCGGCCGCTGTAGCGTCAGCAGCTCCGTCTTCTTCTGTCTTCTCTTCCATAACTCCCTCGCGGATGGTGTAGTTGTTCCTTGGCGCTTGCACTCCTCGTCGTCGTCCGTGAAGCTCCGACAATACCTATGCATGCACACGAGTGGAGTGTCAAGTACCATCCTCGAAGGGATCAAGTGAACACATGTAAAGGCGATGATTTACCTTTATGTATGAGAAGTAGAGGTCGCACGTGTCACTTGCCAAACGGACTCTTAACATGGTGATGTCCTTAGGATGCTCCGCATCATCCTCGTTTCCCCTCGAAATCGTGAAAGATCGACATCATAAGGTTCCACCCTACATCAGGAGTCCCGCGGTGGTTGGCCCTACTATTCTTCGTGCTCCGTAACTTTGATTTGCTGCATGGCGGCCTCCTCAATCTTGACACCGACGCGTTCCGGTCTTCCTATCAAAGATCTCTGGTTTTGGCGCATGACGCCACTAGATATCTAGACCTGAATTGATCCGGTCAGTCGCGCCCTCATCTTCGGCCAGAGAGGCTTCATGAGGGCGTGATGCGAAGCTTATTTGTCTTCCCAGTGCCATGGGACATGTCTAAGTATAGATTTCCACGACATTGACAGTGGTGAAGAAAGTCATGGTGGGTACGATCGGAGACTTGTAATGGCGGTCATGAGTTTTGGTTGCGTTGAAGAATGGCGACATAGGTTTTTTCTAGTGTGTTGAGTGTTGAGGACTTGCAACGACGACCTTGGCAGGAAGGGGCGGCAACACATGTGGATAACATTTTTGGGGATGCTTCTCGAGTACTGAGCCGCGATCTCCAAGGTGAAAGCCCAAGGTCTGGCCTTCATTGGTTGTACCTGGCAATGGTCTTGCAAAGGCATTGTTTTCAAGATCTCGATCTCTCTCCAGGGTGAAAACTCAAGATCCCTTATCGGTCGACGACAACACTTGTGCATTGTTTCCTTTTTAGAGGCATCGCTTTTGAGAACCTCTTATGTAGTCCGGGTGTTGTCTTTGGTGATGATTGAAGTGTTGTTATTGCGAATGTTTCATCACTGCGACGAGGTCTTTGTTCTTTTCTCTTTTTTAGTTTTGTTCATGGTTGTGTGCATTCTGTCTTTCGATATCTTGTTTGTGAAGAGGCTCGGTGTAATTGGTATTTTCATGATATTAATATGTATTCCCTTTATGGAAAAAAATGTTTAGGTTCCTTGTGGTGAAATCAATCCACCAAGACTCAAATCCTGGACTTAGCACTGCTGCTCGCATTTTATTTTAGTTTATGCTTTCCGACAATGGTTATTCAATGTGGGTAGACGTTCCCGTCACCGTCAACTGGAGAGACTCCTCTAAAATCTTCATCAATCTAAGATGATGGGTATAGTGTGCATGCGTGCGTTCATAGAGATAAGTGTATGAGGTGAGTGTATGTGTATGTATGAGCGCCTACTGTGCCGAAAAACTAAAGCGATTTTGCGACATGTACGAAATTGCAGGCCCTAGGCAAGTTCATGCATGAACGGCTTTTTTCAGAAAAGGAGGATGACCCCCGGCCTCTGCATCTGGGAGATACACGCGGCAATTTTATTAACCAAACCCCAAGGTTCCCAAAGCGACGCCTTCAAGAAGGGAACGACGTCGTGAGCGACACCACCGCCCAACAAAGTTAGGGCTTTCGCCCAGGAGACCTAGCGAAAGCTGAAGTGAGGAGATCAGTCCATACCGACGCCTCCAAGGAGGAGAACGGCACCCTCAGGCGTCGCCGTCAGCACGGCCGATCACCGGCCGACAAGGGATTTCGCCCGAACTAGATCTCTGCCACCAACAGCGCCTCCTGTACAGAACCGACGACCAAAAGGAAGCGCGGCCCGACCAGGCTAGCCCGCACGCCGAACAGGGAAGGAGGGGAGATCACGCGCACCAACCGCCGCACCCGCCAACGACCACCGGATCCACCACCCACATAGCTACTAGCCGGCCGTGCCTTGCCAATGAAGCCGCCGCTCCAGATCCGGGGTTCCCCACGCAAAAGCAAGGCAACCGAGGCCCCGCCGCCACCATCCTTGGTGCCCCGGGCTTGCCCGGCAGCTGCCTCAGGCGGCATCAAGGAAGAGAGG
>LR738715.1:435694383-435724171 GCA_902687465.1 Secale cereale
GAGGTCGGGCTCCCGGTGCTGGCCCTCCGGCGAGGCGCGTGCAGGCGCCCGGCGTTCGTCCGGCGATCGCTTGGGGCGACCGGTGCCGTCGCCCCAGTCGCGCGCCATGGGGAGGGGCGACGGGGGGGGCGGAGAGGAAGGAGGAGGGGCCGATGCGAGCGGTGTCGGGAGCGGGGGAGCACGGTCGCAACGACTAGACAGATGAGCGGGGAGAGATGGCAGCTGGAGGGGAAACCCTTGTGGGAACCATATCCGTCCACGAGCTGGGGAGCGCTGGCCCGCAACTGGGCCGCCGCCTACCGTGGGCTGACCTGGCCCATCAACCACAAGAGGCCTAGATGTGCCGGCACCAGATGGGGGCGAGGGAAGCAGGCCCACCCGCCGAACCAGGCCTGGAATGGCAGGGCCCAGCCCAGAGGAGGGGACCGTGCGCCCTACTAGGGTTTTCCAGGCACCGCCGGCGTGTGCAGCGCGCCCGTTGGCCGGCGAGGGGGACACTGCGGACCGCAGCAGCTAGGAATGGGAGAGCAGCACAGCCTGGAGGATCCGAAGAACGCGATGAACGGCCGGAAGGGAGAACAGCGGGAAATCACCGGGGAGCCAACAACCTCCGCCGGCGGCGGAGCGGACGGGCACGCCGTAGCGAGGGTACCGGGGAGCCTCCACGACGAGCGGGCGGGGCCAAGCTCAGCCCACCCGGCGACCCCCCAACCAACAGGGCGCCGGCGGCGACGGCCACCCCCAGCCCGCAAGGCGCCGCCTTGCTCCGCGGCCACCCGAGGCGAACTCGGCAGCCGACGAAGGAGCCGAGCCCGCGCGCGGGCAGCCGAACTCTCACCCCTGGGAGTTAGGCCGCCGGCCGCGCGAGGCGACGGCTGGCCCGCCGGGGTGGCCGAGGGCACGCGGTCGCGGCAGACCACCGGCCGGCCCGCGGCGAGGTCGTCGGCCTCCACCACGTCGGCCCAGGTGACCCGACCAGGGGGAGTAGGGGACGGGAGGGAGCAGGGGCCGGGGGGGAGGCGCCGGCAAGGTCGTCGGCGGCCAGGGACGGGGACGGAGACGACGCGGGAGGGGAGACACGTCAGGCGCGTCGCCCCGCGACCGCCCCCGATACTCTGATGACGGACACTTTGGTGGGGGTAGCGCGGACAAGCGCGACGACTCCCAGTACAGCCGCCTGCGTCCCTCCCGCCACGAGGACCCGAACGACGACGACGAGCGCTCGGGGCGCAGCCGCTCCCCCTCACGAGACCCCTCCGACCCGCCTCCGAGCCGGGGTGGAACGGGCGCTGGTCTGTCGCGCGCGCTGGTCCCCTCTGATGGGACGGCATCCGACGCACTGTCGCCTGCCTCTCCCACCTCCTCGAACGAGTTGAGCGACATCTCCATCGTCGGTGTCCTCGTTCTCCCGGCATCCTCGCCACGCTCCCCCTGCTCCACTCCCGCGCCCGTCACTTTGCCGCCGGTTCCGGACGAGCGGTCCCCGTTGTTGGCGTCTCCACGAACTGCCGATCCCCCCCTTGGCCTCCCCTCTGCCGGGGCCTCCTGGGGGCTGCTCGCCACCGCCCGCCTCCACCCGCCCGGTCCCCGCCCCCGTGGTGGAGCCGGTGGGCTGCTCGCCGGCCCCGGACCTGCCCATCCCCGCCCTGTCGGAGTCTGGCGGCCCGCTGGAGACACCTGCGCCCGCTTCCCCGACACAGATGCTCCTGGTGACCATGACGAGGTGGTCACCCCCGTCGCCTCCCACCCGCCTCGGACGGTGTCGTACGCCCGTCGGACCCGGGCCTCGTCGACTCCGGTGACTGCATCCCGCCGCAGTGCCCGTCTCGATGCTGACCGCCCGTCTAGCTTCCCGGTGCCGTCCATCACCGAGCGTGCTGAGCTCCGGGCTGCGGCCTGGAACGTCGAGCCAGGTGCGACCGACATTCCCTCCAGTTCTTCCAGTTGTTCGTTTTCAGCACTCGAGGTTGTTCCGGTCGGCCACCTTGCCAAGGTGGCCGCAGACCATTATCTTCAGGGGGTAAGTAGGCCCCCCTTAGAGCAGATTGCGGCTATTCAGGCCCGCGAAATTCTTGATGGGAAGCTTGCGGAGACCCGGGCCCGACTCCTACGTACGCCGGCTCCCCAGCCTCCCGAAGTGGTACCTGCCAGAGAAATCCGCGGCCACACCCATTCCCGCACTGCAGCCCTCAGGGCCCGCAGCGCCTCCACCGTCCTGGGGTCAAGCAGCCCCCCCAATGGCGCCTTGATGCAGACCCTATTTTGGAACATCCGCAACTTCGGCCAAGACGGTCGGCGTCGCCAATTAGTCGAGTACATGCGAGACGAACACATTGACATTGTAGCCATCCAAGAAACCATGCGAATGGACTTCACCCTTCAAGAGCTCGAGCGACTGAGTCACCTGTTTGCATGGCACTGGCTCCCTTCTAGTGGGAGCGTCGGCCATTCGGGTGGCATCCTTTTAGGGGTTAAGGATGACACCTTTGAGGTGGGCGGCATGGACAGGGGGAGTTCTTAGTTAGTACGGAAGTGTTTGAGCGCTCGCTCAACTTCAAGTGGGAGATTGTGATTGCCTATGGCCCTGCCGATCACAGTCGCTCGGCGCCTTTCCTTGACGTGCTTCGACGGAAGGTCACGGCAGCCCAGCTGCCTGTGATGGTCGACGGCGACTTCAATCTCTTGCGCTCCCCCGATGATAAGAATAACGCCCTGGTGAACCTCCCCCGCATGCAGATGTTCAACGACTGTATCGCGGACCTGGGGCTCCACGAGTTGGAACGGACTGGGGCTAGGTTCACCTGGACCAATAGGCAAGCTGACCCGACGCGATTCGTTCTAGATCGCGTCCTAGTATAGTATCCCCAGAATGGGAGCTCCGATGCCCCCTCGCCTCACTTAGGGCGATTACCCGCATTGGGTCGGATCACGTCCCCTTGTTGCTCTCCACATCTAATGAACGCCCCACCACGCCCCCCAAGTTTCAGTTTGAGCTATTCTGGCTCAACCAACCGGACTTTGTGGACGCGGTGGCCGCTAGATGGGTGGAGGCCCGGGAACGCCTGCACCGTACCATATGTGCGATTGACACCTGGCAGTTTTGTGCTAAATTGGCCCAGCAGCTCATGAAAGGTTGGGGTGCCAATCTTGGATGGGACCTTAGAGAGCGGAAATCGGCTCTGCTTACGTCCATCCAAGCTCTTGACGCCCGGGCAGACTCCTCGGGGCTCTCCTCCGATGAATGGATGTTGCGCTATGATCTCGAAGATCAGCTGTCGGTCATATACACTGACGAGGAGGCCTATTGGCGCCAACAGGGCACCCAATGGTGGGTGCTCTGTGGGGACGCCAACACCGCTTACTTCCAGGCTATCGCCAACGGTAGGCGCCGGCGCAACTCCATCCACTGCCTTTGGGATGGAGACACCATCCTCCTCCGTCCTACTGAGATCCGCGCTCACATCGACGGCTTCTATAAAGCCCTCTTCTCCCCCTCTCCTAGGGGTGGCGCCTCTCTGGCCATTGATACATGGGTGGACTGTCAGTTGGTCTCGGACGCGGCCAACAAGGCCCTTATGGCCCCCTTCGGGGAGGAAGAGGTCCATGCCGCTATTAAGGGCACGAACCCCTCCTCCGCTCCGGACCCTGATGGCCTACCGGTGAAATTCTTCCGAACCTTCTGGCAAGCTATCAAACCCGAGGTTATGGCACTCTTCGACGAGTTCTACATGGGATCCATGGACCTTGGCCGCCTTAACTATGGGATCATTACTCTTATCCCTAAGGTCCCGGGTGCCTCGGATATCAGCCGGTTCCGCCCTATCACGGTGATCAACGTGATATTCCGGATTCTAGCGGAAGGGTACGCCAATAGGGTGATCCTCCTAGCTAACTCCATAACCCACCCCAACCAGTCCGCCTTCATCCAAGGCCGGTTTATCTGGATGGGGTGTTGATGTTCCATGAGGTCCTGCATGAAGTCCACGCAAAGCGCCAGCGTGCGGTATTTCTGAAGCTGGACTTCCATAAGGCATATGACACGGTTCGGTGGCCCTTCCTTCGTGAAGTCCTCATCCGGAAGGGCTTCGACGATCGTTGGGTCACCCGTGTCATGCATCTCGTCTCGTGCGGCCGGACCGCAATAAACATCAACAGCGAGATTGGCCCTTACTTCCCCACCATGTGTGGGGTACGCCAGGGCGACCCCTTCTCCATCCCCTTCAACATATGCCCCGACGGCTATTCTTGATAAGGCCAAGGCCACTGGCCATATCCATGGGGTGGTACCCCATCTGGTGGGAGGGGGAGGGGTCTCCCTCCTTCAGTACGCAGATGACACCATCATCACGATCGAGGGTTCGGATGCGGACATCGCCAACCTTAAGTTCCTCCTCCTCTGCTTCCAGCTGATGTCGGGCCTCACGATCAACTTCGACAAGAGCGAGGTGATGATCCTTGGCTACTCCCTGGAGGAGTCCCAAGGGATGGCCGGTCGCCTGAACTGTAGAATGGGCTCCTTCCTCACCACTAATTTGGGGATTCCCATTAGCGATTCCAGGCTCACGGTGGCGGACCTGCAACCGACCGTAACCAGCCTGCAACACCGAGTGGAACCCTGGAGGGGCAGGTGGCTCTCCAAGGCTGCTCGGGTGATTCTCATCAACTCCTCCCTCTCCAGCCTCCTCTGGTTCCTAATGAGCTTTTATAGCTTATATGAGACCCTGCACTAGGAGATTGCCAAGTACCAATCTAAATTCTTCTGGGCGGGCGAGGGGGACACGCAGAAATACCACATGGTTGGATGGTTGGATCCGGTGACGACGACAATCTTGCATCGCTCCCTTCCTGAAGGCATTGTTGTTGAAGAATTTCGCCGTCTGCGTGGTGTCATCAGATGATTGGTGTGGATATGGTCATTGTTGTTGTTGATGGACGATCGCGGATCCGCTCGCTTTGGGGTTCTTTTCTTTTTTCCTTGCCTACGCATAGCTTGATCTTACATGACTTTACTATTCGCCGGCGTGTTTTGTGTGTGTGCGCGTTGGTGTTGGCCGTGTGCATCCTATTGAATTAATGCACCAGCCAACTCATCCAAAAGTCCGAACTGGTGAAGAGAGACGGGAAATATATTTCAACACTCCCCCTTACGTCTAGGCTTATTTAGTCCTTAGACATGGGATCGATGTAGGCCGCAAAATCTTTTTTCTAATACTGCGTTGGCAGGGTCTTGAACTTGAGACCTCTTGGCTCGGATACCATATTGTATTCATGCACCAGCCAACTCATCCAAAAGTCCGAAGTGATGGAGAGAGACGGGCAATATATTTCAACACATCCTATCTATGCAGAGGCCGAGTGTGTGCTCATTGTTGTATCCTCTTGATGTTTTATTTTCTGAGTAATAAAATTTACCCTTTATCGGAAATGGAGCAGCGGCAGTAAGTGAGGTGGCGCTGCAGGTGAAACCGACATAGAATACATATGGGTGCTGATGCAGGAAGGGTGAGCTTGTATGCCACGTCATTGATTTTCGAGATAATACAATGTGGCCCATAGTAGCGTGGTCCAAGCTTCCCTTTTGCTGCCCCAGGTAGAGATTGTGTAGCTCGACGATGCAAACGTAACCACACCCAATCTCCTTCCTGAAAGTGTACCTCGTGATGCTTTTCATCATAGAAGTGCTTGGCATACTCCTGCGCATGAAGTCGTCCTGAACATCAGCCAAGAACAGATCCCGGTCTCGAAGCTCTGTATCTGCTGCAGTAGTGCGACCCTTGCCTGGCTCATAGTCACCAAAAGGAGGATCACGCCCATAGACCATTCGAGAAGGGGTGCTCAGAAGAGCTGGGTGGTATGATGTATTGTAGCAAAATTCCGCCCAAGGCAACCAACGGACTCACAGGCGAGGGGATCTCCAGTCATGCACCTAACATTGCAATTGTCTTATTCACCGCAATTCCAATAATAAGACTGCCCATCTGATTGTGGATGGAAGGCAGTGCTCATGTGGAGGTTAGAGCCACACATTGCAAATAAGTCCCGCCAAAAAATGAAAGTGAGTACAGCATCACGGTCCGAGACGATGGAGACTGGCAGCCCATGGAGGCCTACAATTTCAGCAAAAAAGGCACGTGCCACAGAGGCTGCTGAATAGGGATGCACCAAAGGGATGAAATGAGCATACTTGGAGAAGCGGTCCACTACTGTTAGAATGACTGATTTACCACCCACCTTTGGAAGAGCCTCAGTGAAATCCATGAGACCAAACACTTGAGGGGACCTCCAATGGGTGCAACAGGCCGGCGGGCTGCAAATGCTCAGTTCTGTTGTGCGCTTGTGCTGACATGTAATGCAGGAACGTATGTAATCAAGTACCACAGAACGATCTCGAGACACATGGAAGTCACGTCAAAGATGGTGCAACGTCTTCTGGACACCCTCATCGGCAGAATCATGTGATGCAGCCAATACAACCAATAGTAGGGCAGTCGTTGCCAGGATGTGGGCTCGACGATCAAAGCTGACCACACCATCTATGATTGTCCAGGGAGCTTGCCGGCCTAAATGCGCTCCCATATTGGGACCAAGTCGAAGATAAACTGAGGAGCGGTAATGCGACAAGAAAGTGCATCTGCCACCACATTAAGACAACCTGGCTTGAATTCCACATTGATGTCGTGGTATCGTAGAGAGACGTTTATCTAGTAAGAACTTCAAGGCATAGTGGTCGGTCCGAATGGTGAAGGAACAACCCCAAAGCTAAGGCCACCAGTGGCACACCGCCTGCACTCGCTAATAAACCACCATTTTTGCATGTCTTGCTGCTTTGTGCCGGCTGAAGGCGATTGGACCAATTCACTGATGCAAGACTGCACCGAATCCTGTGCCTGAAGCGTCACATTTGACGAGGAACTTCAGCGTAAAGTCCAGAAGTTGCAATACAGGACCCAAAGTGAGGGCTGACTTGAGTGTGGCAAAGGCCTGGTCAGCCTCTGCGGACCATGTAAAACCCTCCTTGCGCAGCAGTCCTGTTAGTGGTGTTGCGAATTGCAATGGCTCCATAAACCTTGATGAAGCGGCAGTAGTACCCTGCAAGGCCCAAAAACTCATGCAACACCTGTACCGACCGAGGTGTCAACCAATCCATCACGCCCTCCACCTTGGACGGATCCATGGCGACTCCCATGGCCGTGATAATGTGGCCGAGGTAGGCTACAGAGGCTTCCCCAAAGAGGCACTTGGAGCGCTTGAGCAAGAGCTGGTGTTGCTGAAGTAGCTTGAACACTGCGTACGTGGCATAGGTGATCCGCCCAGCAAGCACTGTAAATTAAGATTTCATCAAAAAATATAAGCAAAAAAAGAGGCAGGAACGGGGGAAGGATATCATTCATCAACGCTTGGAATGTGGCTGGTGCATTAGTCAACCCAAAAGGCATGACCAAGAACTCAAAAAGGCCCTCATGCCTGACAGCGGTCTTCTCGATATCTGCAGGGTGCATACGAACTTGACAATAATCTGAGGGCGGATCCAACTTGGTGAAGTAATGCGCTCCCTTGAGTTCGTCCATAAGTCCTTCCACTACAGGAATAGGATACTTGTCCTTAATTGTTTTTCTCGTTTAGTGCCCGATAGTCCACACACATGCGCCATGATCACCTGAGCGCGGATCCAACTTGGTGAAGTAATGCGCTCCCTTGAGTTCGTCCATAAGTCCTTCCACCACAGGAATAGGATACTTGTCCTTAATTGTTTTTAGCGTTTAGTGCCCGATAGTCCACACACATGCGCCATGATCCATCATGCTTTTTGACAAGGATGACTGGTGCTGATAACGCAGAATTGCTTAGGCGGATGAGCGATTGAGCTAGGACCGCGGAGCATTGTCGTTCTAACTCATCCTTCTGTAAGGATGGATATCGATAAGGCCGCACCAGCATGGCTGTTGTGTCAGTTTGCAAGTGGATGCGGTGGTCATGACTGCGCTCAGGAGGAAGACCTGTGGGATCGTCGAAGAGGGAGTCAAACTCAAGAAGCTCCGCTCGGAGGCCCAGGGACTGGGCCAGAAGTTGTTGCAAGGCAAATTGGGTTTGTCAGTATGACCTCCCCATTCCATACAATTTGATGGTCGCCACGCCAGAAGGACATCCGGAGACGTTTGAAATCCCGAAGGACGGGACCCAATGAGCCCAGTCACTGCACACCGAGGACAACATCAAAACCCACAGAGTGGTATTGTAAATAAATCGATGAAAAATGGCTCCATGTCAATGACAATGCTAGTGTTACAGTAAACACCGTTGCTGATCACATGTTTGCCATTGGCAACTGCAGCCCGGATCCCAGCACGGAGGTTAAGTACCGCACCCACTTTGCTTTCTTTTTTTAAAGGGGAATATATTAATATCAAGTACTCCCTCCGTAAACTAATATAAGAGTGTTTAGAATACTAAAGTAGTAATCTAAACGCTCTTATATTAGTTTACAGAGGGAGTAGATACCAATTACACCCGGCCTCTGCACCAACAAGATGCTTAAAAGCATCCACGATGCACACAGCCAAAAATAAAATAAAAAGAGAAAAGGAGAAGAAAAAATGACCCTGTCACGATGATCAATCACCCGTAGTAGTAGCACTCTAACCACCACCAAAGATAGCACTCGGACTACAAAGAAGGTTCTCCAAAAGCAACGCCTTCAAGGAGGAAACAATCCACAAGCATTGTCGTTGCCAGAAACAAAGTTCGTAGGTTTTCACCCTGAAGAAAGACCGCGTTCTCAAAAACAATGCCTTCAACAAGGCCACTGTCAGGCACAACCAATAAAGGCCAGACCTTGGGTTTTCACCCTGAAAATCACGACTTGGTACTCCAAGGAGCACCACCAACAAATAAGTCCTCCAGTACTGCCGCCCCCACTTGCGGAGGCTACTACAACAAGTCATGCGCCACCAGGCTCACAGAAACTCTTGCCCGGTCTGGACGGAAACATATCCCGCAAGCCAAGTCCGAACAACTGCCTGTGAAGCAAAGTCTCCATGGCCTCCATGACCCGCCATCACCGCTTGCAGGTCCTCCAATCATGCCATGGCATTCTCCGCATGTGTTGATCCCTTGAAAATCTTGATGCAGACATGTTCCGAAGTGTCAACAAAAACAGAGCTTCGCGATACCCCCGGTGAAGCTGGTTATGCTGATATTGCGGGTGCACACGACCGGCCCCAATCCAAACAAGGTGTCCAAAGAGCGCATATACGCCAGTCCTTGGTTTCCTTCGAAGGAGAAGCCCGGAACTCGTCGATGGCCAGATCAAAGAGGACTGATCATAGGTAGAACGGTGACTTCATGCGAAGATCATAGTTTGCACTTACTCCACTCTGGACGACCAGATCAGAATCGCCGACCATATATAGCGCCGTCGGCCGATAACAGCCCGCGCGAAAGGTCAGCAATGCTTGCAGCCACGGTCTGCCTCCAAGCAGAGAGCGTCTTAGTCGTGTGGATCACCACTAGCCGACGGAAACCGAGTCTTCGCGTCCGCAAAGGCCAGAAGCCATCAACGACGGGGCGTGCACGCACGCCCGAGGCCGGAATGCACACAGGGGCCGAACAGCGCAGCTGCGGGCCGGCAGGCTCGGGCCGAACGCTCATCGGTGGCAAAGACTGAGCAGACGATGAACGCATCACTCAGCCGGCCACAAAAGCCATCAATCTAGTGCGCCCGGAGATCCATACACCCGCGCATGTTGCATGGCGAATTGCCTTCTTCTACGTAGCCGTCCAAGTGGGATCCCGCGTTGTGGCATCTGGAGGTGCGGCCAGAGGTGTGCCGCCATCTACGCCGGGATCTGATTTCCCAACCTTTCAGCCTGAGAACACACATGGCGGCGGAAAAGATGCAAGGCCAAAAAAAGGAAAAAAAAAACGAGGAACACCACGCCGCCGCCGTCCGCCGTCGGACGGCCTCCTCCGGCAGCGGCAGGGTAGTGGGGGCGCTGTGTGGGGGGACTCTGCTGGCGGCGGCTGCGGCGCCTCTGGAGTCGCCACGGGCGACCCGGGAGGCTTGTTAGGTCACGGGGGTATTAAACCAATTCGCACCCACTTTGCTTATTAGCTCCTCGGTGAGAGAGATATGAGTCAAACTGAAGTCGACAAGAGCAAGAAGGAAGACACCACCGATGTCGACCCGAAGTTGCATGGTACTAGAGCTCCAGATACCCGTAAGGGTGTGCGGCAAAATTTGTGGCGGTTCCTCCTGTTGCGTGTTGTTAGTTGTCCCCTCGTCTTGCTGCTGCTATGGTGGATGAGCTACCCGCAGAAGTTATGGAACGACTAACCCGGTCACTTTAGAGGACTGCTTGGTGGAAGATCTGCAGGGACTCCAGACGCTCAAAAGCACAAGCTACACTCGTAGCTTCTTCTAGATCAAAAGGGCCCCGGAGCTCAACATGCGTCCTGATCAGATCTTGCAACCCTGCAATGAATATTTGCATTTCATGTTGGAGGGATAGGTTGGTCGTGCATGCCGAGAGGTTGAAAAAAATTGTTGATGTAGTCCTCCACGGTACCCGCACCCCAGCGCAACTCGATCAAATCCCCAATGAGGTTGCGCCAAGTGGATGGTCCAAAACACTTGCTTGCAAGAGCAGAAAAACGATCCCAGCCTGGGCGGCCTCAGCACGTAGAAGGTGCATGTACCACTCGCGGGCCTTGCCTAACATGTGATAGGATGCCATCTAGACCTTATAGTTGGGCTGTGTGTCCTGGGCTCCAAAAATTGCTCGCACAAATTTAGCCAAGTTAAAGCATGGACTTTGCAAATACGGTACCCTAAACATCCACAGACGAGCCTAGGTGTGACCCCGAGCAGCGCCGAACGGCCCCTCATATGTCCTGTCGGACAGCCACACTCCTCATATCAAAACCCTCAAATTCATGCAAATTCATGCATGTCGATCATACACATGAATATCACACATAAATAACATTTGTTCATAGGGAAAATACATAGTTCAAACATAAAATTTATTTGAAGTGCATAATTCAAATATTAAACTTTTGGGTTTCCTCCTTGGTTTCCATTGTGGGTCCACATATGCTCCACAAGATCATTGAGTAGCTACACGTGCACCTCTTGTTCGGGATGTGGACTTGTTCTCTAGACTTCCCAAAATCATGGATTCAGGCTGCCCCTTCACCCTCCTCCTCGACAATCATATATTGTGCAAAATGGCACAGCATGTCATCAGCTGCCACAAAGTCTCTGATTCCCACATCATTGCAGCTCCACGAACAATACCCCTCGAGCTTGGAGTACTCTGAATGCCCTCTCCATTGCTAAGCTTCATGCACTGCAAACGCAACCAAAAGTCTGAACTTATGGAAAGGGCTAGGCAATCCAATATACACTTCCAACACCCCCTCTCACGTGTGACACGGGAAGTCAGCATGTGAATAGTCTCAGAGGTATGGCTCAAGAGGCCTATACATGGACAAAGAGGGGGCAACAATTTTTTTTTAATAAATTGCAAAAGTCAGGACTTGAACTCAAGACCTTAGACCCTGATACCATGTTAGGCTTCATGTACTAGTCAACGCAACCAAAAGTACGAACTGGTGGAAAGGGCTAGGCAATCCACATCCTTCTTAGTTGCTTCTTGCATTGTTGCAAAGTGACTTTACTTGTTGCCATGGGGATCGGATATGGTCTTCACAAACGCCACACCACTGAGGATAGATAACATCGGCAAGGTAGTACCCCATGCTGTAGTCGTGCCCATTTGACTGTGTAGTTGCATGGTGGCATTTTCCCATTACAAAGTCTCCTGAACAGAGGAGATCGCTTTCCCATTACAAAGTCTCCTGAACAGAGGAGATCGCTGGAGCACATTGATGTCATTGTGAGAACCAGGCATGGCAAATCCACAAGTCCCTTGATGCCACCGCGTCGAGTGTGATGGTGGTCTCTTTTATCTGACCTTTGTACATCCCGCGCAAACCTTTTGAGGCAGTTCTTCCAAAGTTAATGCATGCAATCAAATGAACCGAACATACCTGGAAAACCTCTAGCCGCTCCAATAACCATCAACCTTTCTGTATCTTGCACATGTGGTTCTAACTCTACTCCAAACACCTTCACCATTATGCGGATAAATCTCACAGTGGTCTTCAGGCATGTGCTCTCTCCCATCCAGACCATTTCACCAACGGCATCGATGGCGGTACCTAATGCAGGCATCCTCAGAGCAGCCGTGCATTTCTGCTTAGGAGAGAACGAGAGTTGTCTACAACAATCCCTGTTGAGCCTGAAGTACGAATCATGCGCCTCCACTCCCACCACCACACGCAAGAACAAGGGTATGCGCATACGGAAGCGTCGACAAAAAAAATATCTGGGATTGTTGGTCCAGGCTTAAAGTAGTCCTTATAGAGCAGCCGTCCTCCAGCGACCCTATCTCGGTTGAAAACTCTTCTCCCTTTGATCAAACCCTTGAAGTTCATAATGCGCCCCACCTCCCTGTCCATTTCCTCTTGGATGCTCATGATCGTCATCATCTCGACATCTCCGTCCGACTCCGACGAATCGAAGAACTCCTTTTGCATTAATTCATCAAGCTCCTTGTTAACCCTCTGAATCTATCATTTTGCCTACAAAAGAACAAAAAAACTACTCGGACAATTTGTCGAACACATGGAGGGCAAGGTACAGTCCGAGAATAGCCGGACGTACCATTGGCGGCGTCCGAGGCGGTGACAATGTCTGGGGCGGCGCCGAGGGGTCGGGACAGCTACAGGGGCTAGGGGAGGGCCGGCGCGGATGAGGGAGAAGAGGGGAAAGGAGAAGGGTTGATCCAGCAAGGTGGGAGGGATTTGGTGAAATTCGTGGTGGGTCATGTCTGTCGGATTCGACGTGGCAGACGCGCCCGGGCCTCCCATATCCATCCTAGATATGGGCTGGAAATGAGGGGTGCCGGTCAGGAACGATTTTGTGACCGATCACTGACCGGGCCGTTCGCGGGCGCGTTTGAAGAGGCCAGCTGTAGATGTTCTTAAGGCGTCCTCCGTACTGCCAAAGGATGCTAACGACGTCTTGAAGATGCCAAAATGCTGGTGGCCTTGCTCTCCTCAATCGTACGAGGTGGGCAGATCGTCGGGGCCCACCAGCTTGTCTCCAGCGGCTACACTCTCCGCGTCTTCCTTGCCGGCATCTGTGCCGATTGGCTGGCGTCTTCAATACGTGCCAGACGAGTACCATGGCAGTCTAGACGCTTGGCGAGGGAGTTTAGCAGGCCATCATGGTTGTCCAAACGAGCAATGGTGTCGTCAAGATGTTGGTTCGTCGCAGCCATCAACTGCTTGGTGCTCTCCGTGTTTGCCTTGGTGTCCTTCATGACCTGCATGAGCTCTTGCCTTGGTGTCCTTCATGAGCTGCATGAGCTCTTGTTTCCAAGCATCGTCACTGTCGTTGGTCCCCATGGAACAAGGAACGGCTGGCTCTGAAACCAAAATGTCGCAACTTGATTTGTGGGAACACAATTTGTAGAGGATTAGATTAGGATCAATACTGGAGCACTTGGAGCCGTGGAAGGGAAGATGCAGCTAGGTCTAGAGGCCCTAGGTGCAGGTGTTGTGCGTGGCTACCTCATATAGAGAGAGGGTCTGCCTTACAAACCGACTCTGAGCTCTGACTCCATGTCTAATACAAACAAAACTATGGTCTATTCTATATGGACTAACCTTTTTTTTTTGTGAACGCTATACGGACTAACCTGTAGCTTTCCTATCAATAATAGTTCCACGTAAGGACTCTGCTTCAGTAACAAACCCCCCATCAATAGGAATTCTTCCTGATGATGTGTTCCCCTAATCTGGAGGATTACCAAGAGCGATTCCATCTTGTATTGGTGTTATCTCTGAACTAGACTGCGGAGGCGCCGGGGTGGCGACCACGACGCTTATATGTCTGCCCCACATAACATGTTCAGAAGGTACAAATCCGAAAGAAAGAAAGGCCCAAAGTGGATCGCTTGGGTTGCCGGCCTCCTTGCATCCTCCTCAACAAGGGTCCTGCTAAATGGAATACCAGGCGAAGTCATATATAACCGGCAAGGCCTTCGACAGGGAGACCCTATGTCCCCCCTGCTTTTTGTCATGATCATGGAGGCCCTTCACCATCTGCTTCAACACGCGGCCTCAGATGGTGTGCTGACTCATCTTGCACCAAACGGGCTACGGCACAGGACTTCGATATATGCGGATGATGTGGTCACCTTTCTCAGGCCTGACCGTGGGAGCCTTAGGGCATGCGCTGCACTGCTCACAGATTTTGGTATGGCTTCGGGCCTACGGACGAACATGCCCAAATGTTCTGCGCACCCGATTCGTTGCTCAGAGGAGCAAGTGCAGTGGATAGTTGAGGAGCTGGGTTGCCAGGTGATCGGATGGCCTTGCCGGTACCTCGGGCTACCTTTGGGCTTGCGCAAAATATCGGCATCGCAGTTGCAGTACGTGGTGGATAGAATAGCCGATCGGCTCCCTGCATGGCAAGCGAGGTTGCTCTTCCGGGCTGGGCGTCTGGAGCTAGTAAAGACCACGCTAGCGTCCATGCCCATACATGCGATGGTGGCGCTGGACCTGCCAGTGAAAACCATCGAAGCTGCAAATAAGATATGTCGCGGTTTTCTTTGGAAGGGACGTCGGGACGTGCATGGCGGCCACTGTCTAGTGGCATGGGATCAGGTGTGAACGCCAAAGGAGTATGGCGGCCTCGGCATTCCAAATCTGCGCATTCTCAACGCCCGCACTCCGAGCAAGATGGCCTTGGCTAATGCGAATGGAGCATGACCAGCCATGGAACGAGTTCAACATTCAAGTGTCACCGGACTCCTTGGGCATATACAAGGCGGCGACGAAGTGCGTGATGGGAAATGGAGAGGTGGCTTTGTTCTGGACAGATTGGTGGCTACGGGAGGGAAGAATCCAAGACCTCATGCCAAACCTATTCGCTGCAGTCAAAAAGAGAGCGCGGAAGAGAACAGTAAGACAAGCCATAGCTGAAGGTTGGTGGCTAGATGTGTCGCCTAACATGAGCCCTCAAGCTCTCACCGAGTTCCTACAACTTGTGGACAGAGCTCAGCATATTCAGCTCGTGCATGGCATGGAAGATAGATTGTTCTGGGCTTGGGAACCAAATGGGTGCTTCTCGGTGAGATCGGCCTACCAGGCATTCTTTGCTGGGAGAGTGGAGGCCGCTGGGGCAGTGTAAATCTGGCGGTCAAGAGCGCCGGCGACCTGCAAATTCTTCGCGTGGCTGGCGGCTCGGGAGAGGTGTTGGACGGCTGACAGGCTTGCGCGCCGGCACCTACCGCATCCTCCGGCTTGCCCCTTCTATGATCAGGAGCCGGAGACAATCAACCACATCCTTCTCGGCTGCGTCTTTGCTAGACAAGTGTGGCTCTCCATTCTCGACCACTGGGACAAACTAACTTGGTTGCCAACTGCAGATGACAATCTGGTGGAATGGTGGACCTCCATTAACCCGCAGGCAAAGCTTAGGAAGGAGACATGGACCGTCATTGCGTTGGTGGCTTGGATGTTGTGGAAACACAGGAATGATGTAGTGTTCAACGGAGCGACAGCCTCCACAAGTGAGGTCCTCAGGAAGATCGACCTACAAGGGCAAGACTGGAGAGCGGCAGGGCTGCTGCGAGAGGCGGGATCGCTCCCGATTAGAGTAGATGAGTGGGCTAGTAGTAAGTAATCGGCATGTCGAGAATTGGCTTTCATAGCCGTGGCTAAGTTGTTGTAAAACTGTCTGCCTTTCTAGGCATCTTCTATCTATGATCTCGATACGTCAGCTTTGATGTATCCTTGAAAAAAAAATCCGAAAGAAATACTCACTGGTAGAAGCATGAGTATTCCTATTGGAACGACAGATGCCAAATCTGTCAGGGTTCTCTGAAGAGCCTGCTTCTCCTTCTGAGTTAGTTCCTCCCCAATAAGAGATCTTTTCAGTAAACCCATAGCAGCTCCTGTATCAATTGCTAAGAGCTGTGTCCCTTGCAACACAATCTGTGCAGCACAAAGAAGATGAAATAGACTTTAACCCTTTAATACTATTATTAGTTTAATGCAAGGAATGAAAAGAGGCAACAGCTACCTAGACTATTAGATTCCCTACCAAAATGATTCGCAATCATATCAGTCAACTAATACTGTTGTGTGTTGTCAAAATTTATCACCATAGAAAATATTAACACCCTGTGATGCCATCAAGCATCGTTAGTGTCAGAAAACAACACAAAATCTGGTAAAGAAATGCCAAATGTACAGGTTGTTCTGAATGTTTGTGGGCGTAACTATGTTACAGGATTTTCTTATGCAGGATGAATAAAATTCAAATGGTCATACCGTTGTACTCTCCTTAACTTTCTCTACTGATTTTGTAATAAGATTTTCTTTCTTGATTACTGAACCAGAAGGCCCTGACAGAGGGGGTGCTGACTCAGAGGGGCTCATTGTTTCATCTGGAACCTCCGTTTCCTGGAACTGAAAACAGGACATGGCTGGATGAATAACTCGTCAAAGCTGAAGAAACTTCTACAATAACAAATGGGCCAGCCATTATGGTATGGTCATGGTATGTAACAGAACTACAAATAGAACATGACTGATTGATCGTCATGTCGTTCCCATGGAGGTTGCAGAGTCTCAGGTTCAAGTGTTGGCTCAAATACCAACTGCATTCTCGTTTACTATATAAAAATATAGGTTAAACAAGCATACCTCCTCTTTTCTAGCACCACCTGCACTCTTCTGCACTCTCCTTTCTAACTCAATCAACTCACGTCTCAACTGTTCGAAGCGGCGGATATCATTTGACTCCATGTCTATTTGATCCACCTTGGTAGCAGAAGCCTTCCACAAATGAATAAACAGGGAAATCCTATAAGAAAGTTTAACATGGTGCAAGAAAACGTCTTTTGAGATAAAATTGTTGAAGATAGATATTATTCCCAGTAATATGTACTTCTTACAAAAACTCATTTGCATAATAGGTGATGATGACTGGAAGCAATGGCGCGCTCCGCCGCGCCCAGCGACAACATGAGTTGGAGACTGATTGGTGGCCAAAATGTGGGCGCTTTCTTACGAATAATAAAACATGGGCACTTATATGGTGCGGGGAATGTAGTCAGAGGTGTGAACGTGTGTGGGGCTGCGTGGTGACTGCATGCTGCCCCAGTACCAGCAAAGCTGTGTCACAAACACCCACTGCGGCAGCTCAATGACCCACCCAGCGACCCGACAAACCATAGAGGAGAATCACGCTGCCTCGAATGCAGAGAAATGCCGCAGTAAGAAGAGATTCTTACTGCGGCTTGTCCGCTTTGTTATTTTCTTGTTGTTGGGGGCTTGTTGAGCTGTGCCCTCAGCAGAACCCCGTACTCTCTGTCGTGTTGCTACTCTCTGTGTGTGTGGGTGTGAACCTTGATGTATCCTGTGGCTGTGGTGGTTTGCTTTATTTATAAAGTGGGGCGAAAGCCTTTTTCGGTAATGCAGAGAAATGATGTAGAGAAGATAATGCACAAATTCATACATCCTGATCCACAGCTTGTTGTGCTGGCACAATTTTCCTTCCAGAAGTCGTACCAAAAAAGTCCCAAAACGGACGACGATTCTTCTCCATCCTACCATAATAAGAATAACAAAAATCAGAAATCATTTATTTTCACCATCAAATCACCTATCACAACTATAATGGAATTAGTTACAAGAGAATATCACCTATTTACTGGTTTTTGTGGTGTTAAAACCTCATTAACCATGCTGCCCGGTATTCCGTGTTCTCCCTCGCCAGCAGGAGGCAACACTCTGCTAATAGTATCAGCCTAGTCAACCATCAAAAACTTTAGCACATGTATCATGGTTGTGTAAAATCGTTATTGTGTCACCCTATGATATTATTGACTATACAATTGGGGTTCATGTTTGTGTGCCTTAAATTATGATGGACACAGAACTAAGTATGCAAGATTCTGACTACCGGACGAACAAGCGTGCCCATTGTCCAAAGTATACTAGTAAAAATATTCATCCTGAGTTGGTAACGGAAACATTCAATGTTAAACAGATATCTATAACAATTTCAGTTCCAGTTTCGATATTAACTTCTGCATGTTTCTGGAAAACTGCTGAGACAAGCACACCAAAGATAATGATAGATGTGCAAATAGATTTGAAACTGTGAAGTCTGTCCTTTAGAGTCATGGTAGTATTACTGGAATCAACTAAATAACTTCATGTTCATGATATAAACCATGTACAATTGCAGCATGTGGAAGGATGGGCAAACCTTTTCAAACAAATAAACCATCCCCAGAACCAGTCAGAAAGGAGCTCAGGAACCTAAACTATTTCTATTGGAAAACCAAAAGAAATGAGATCTAGTGTTCTCTTCAAAAAGTGCAGGGAACAATTAGTCCTTATAACCACCATAGTTGGTGGAATGCACTCCTCAACCCTTATGCAGTGAAATACCTCAAGAAATCACTGTGATCGCGTTACTTTTATGCAAGACTGACTATTTTCAAATAGGAAAGTACATGTCTACTGCAGATAATTGCAGTAGAAGAAAAATAGTAAAAAAAATACTAAGCTCACCTCCAGATATTCTGCTTTTGCTCGAAAGGAAGCCTCAAGAAATTCTGCTTCCTTCTTCAGTCTTCTGATCATTTCTAGATCAGAACATGCAGCCTTTAGATCCTCCTTACCAGAGTTGGAACTGGAAAGATGCAATTCTTGAAGCAAATTTTCTAACTTAACCAAAGCTTCCTCAACACTTTCAAGTGACTGCAATAATTGAAACTATGATCATCAAGCTTTGCCAAGCGATAGCATTATTCAGGGAAGCATTTTGCACCAAGTAGATTGCCACATGTGGCACACATCACCACTTTTTGCAACAATAAACACAAAACACCATGGTAAAGGGAGCAATATTGCACTTTGCACCACCTCTGGAACACTGCTGCACAGATCATATCAGTTCTAACTCCTATTCTCCCCCTCTTCTCTCGTAAGATTGGCGTGGTCCTCCTTTCTTTCCTCACCAGCTCCGCTTTGCCCAAGATGAGATTCCATAGAGCTTTTCTTCCCTTCCGTTGAGACCTTGCCCTGCTAAGGCTACTACATGAAAATAGGATGGGGCAGAAATAGAAGGCAAGCCTTACATGTGGGGCCTTGGCTACTGACTCACAAGTGGTTCACATATGTAGATTCCATTATAGGCGATGAGAAGTAGCAGGGAGGTGGTACGTGTTAAGGAGTATTGGTCTAGGAGTCCATATTAGGCTATGTGTCCTTCCCTGTACCCCAAGTCTTGTGTAAGATACATTATGCTCCTTGGGATACATTAGAGTGCATTTTATCCCTGAATCGATCTCAGTCTCCACTGTTGGTTCGTGCGCATCTTCTCGCACACCAGTCACGCCAGGTAGCCATCTCGATTTGGATCGCCCATCTTCTCCTTGGACTGGGCTGCTACTTCCTTTTCCTGTACTAGCACTCATGACGATGTAGTCCCCAGATTGACGTTCCCTCCTCTCCCCAGGACGGCTGCTGATGTCAACTTCAAGCTCCCGGCTGCCGCTGCTGCTCACCAGGAAACTGCCCAGTGCGCCGCTCCCGCTCCCTGCTGGACCTGCTCGCCGCTGTTTCCTCTCACCACTGGACTGGCTATCTGGCACTGGGTCTTTCTCCACCGATCGCTAAGTCTGCAGGCTGTGGTCCTTTAGCCGCCAAAAGGCTCCTCCTATCCAGATCCGTTGGCTGTAAAAAGAAATAGGCACAATGTCGTCATCATCGGGATATGTTTCAATCCCTCGTTGTACTGTGATTTTTTGTAGTGATAATTACACCAACTCAGTCGCCTACATGCGCATTCGCATGTGTGGTCTTCGTCTCTGGAACGTTCCCTCCGGCGAGGTCCCATGTCCGTCGCGTCTGGTTGCCCCGGTGGAGCCTACCCCACCAGCACCACCCGCTCATGCCCCCAATGCTTCCCAGGCTGATAAATTTGCGGCCAAAGTTGTTGATGATGCTGCTGTTGCTGTCTACGACCAGCAGGTTTCAGACTACCAGACAGCTCTAGACACTTATCATGATGTGTTGGTTGCCTAAGCTCAGTGGTTGCTGATGACGCTCGTTCTGCGGATGTCCTGTGTGCCAGTGTCCTGCCTCAGTTTTCCTCTGGGTTTGTGGGATTCTCTACAGCTTTCGAGATGTGGACTCACCTTCGTTAGCACTATCAACCCTCCGGTGACACTCTCTATCTGTCAGTGGTTCACCAGGAGCATGCACTTCAGCAAGGTGATTCCACCATCAATGACTTCTATGCTCATAGTTCTATTAGGCATCAGCTTGATTCTCTCTGTACTGCTGGTTGTCGCTCCTGTCCATGTTGCAAGGCTGCTTGTTCGGACTTGGAGTTTCATCGTGTTTATGAGTTCTTGTCTTGGCTCCATAAGGAGTTTGAGCCGTGTCCAACTCTTTGTGCGCGTACCTGGTGTCTCTCTTCTCAAGGCCCTCTCTGAGGTCCGCGCTGAGGAGACTCGTCTGTGTGGCGCTGGTTTGTTGGAGGTTGCCTCAGTGGTTGCTGCTCACTCACCTGCTTCACCGACTGATCCTTCCCGCTTCAATGCTCAGCCTCTTATACGGTCTCTCACCAATGGTGGAGACCATCCTCACTGATGTGGTGTCTTCCTCTGATGCGCCATCTTCTCGTTATTCCTATTGGCTTGACTCGCCAGGTTTTAAAGACTCTCCATGCTACGACGACACTCTCAAGACGCAGATTTTGGATTATTATTTTCTTCTAGTGTTACACTTCTTCAAATGCAATGCAATTGCATTTAAGGGTAGTGTTAAGGAGTATTAGTATTCCTATTGGCTTGACTCGACAGGTTTTGAAGAATGTCCATGCTACAACGACACTGTCAAGACATGGATTTTGGATTATTGTTTTCTTCTTTTTCTCGAGAAAACACAAAGGATTTGCACTTCATTGCATTGAAAAGATGGGGGGATTACAGTCCTCCTAGGAGGCTAGTGTTACAAGGGTCAGGTTCACCTTCAGTGGACATCCCAGGATGTGGGCAGGACAACCCTGAGCCCCTGTGCCCCGGCTTGTGCCCAGCATTTGGCCTCAGCCTTAATCCTATCCACTAAAGCTTCTACAGAGGGTCGCGCATTTTCAAAGACGCATTCGTTCCGTTGCTTCCATATCATCCATGGGATGAGCATGGCAATGGACTGCAGGCCTTTGCGCAGCGCGTGGGGCGTCTGCCCTTTCGTTTTCTGCCACCAGTCCATGAGCGTCGGTTCGTTGTGCAGTGGCTGTGAAGGAATGCGTGTCCAGTGCAGGATGGCGTGCCAGGTTTGCCTGAAGAATGGGCAGGCCAGGAGCAGGTGCTGGATTGTCTCCGGTGCCTAATCGCACAGGAGGCACCTTGGGTGGTGTTGCAGGCCGTGGCGTGCGAGTCGTGTCGCCGTCCAGCATCGGTCCTGGTTGGCAGGCCAGTGGAAGAACCGGACACGCGGCGGTGCCCAACTCTTCCATGAGGGGCACCTCGTGGACCCATGGGATGTCACGGCGTAGCAAGATTGCACCGTGTAAGTACCGCTGGCCGTCCACCTCCAGCGCAATCGGTCAGGCTCGTGCGTGAGAGAGACGTGCTGCACGGCCTGCCAAAGCATCAGGTATTGCCCAATCTCGTGGATCCCAAGCACTCCTTGGATGTCGCGGGCCCATGCGTTGCCCATTAGGCCCTCCGCCACCGTTCTTGATTTGCGTCGCCACTTGGGAATGCATTGGTGTAGCGCAGGAGCAAATTCGCAAATGGACTGCCCCTGTAGCCAGCGATCTTCCCAGAACAGGGCCGTCGATCCATCCCCAAGGACCATAGTGGTGGAGGCAAAGAATAGCGCACGCTCCTCTCTAGAGAATTGAAGGTCGAGCCCAGTATTACACTTCATCAAATGCAATGCTATTCCATACGCTTTGCATTTGAGGGGAGTGTTAAGGAGCATTGCTATTGCCTAGGAGTCTGTATTCGGCTATGTGTTCATCCTTGTACCCCAAATCATGTGTAATATAGGGGAAATACATCCTACAACCCGGTGCAGTTACACCCCTGTCTCATATACTACCATGTGTGATGAGAAATAATAGATGAGGAAAATAAAAATAAAATCATATATCAAATCTGTCTAGCTGCTTCAAGAGATCTCTACTCTAGTCTAGTATTTCTTTTCTCAACCATAGCTACTGTTTTCTAGAGTCTTCTAGCTATGAGTGGAATGGTGAATATTAAGTAATGTCTTCTAGAGTATTCTAGCCATAAGTAGAAGTGAGATGTGAAGACTTCCCAAAGCCCTATAAATAGAGGTCCCCACCTCTAGTTTGTAACCCGGACTATGTACCCATTACCTATAATATAACTTGTTTTTCTTATCTAAGATCTTGGACTAGATCTTGTGCTCTAGAAGTTTGGATTGAACTCCTGCTGCCATATCGGCCCTATCTCCACCAAGCACCTCTAGAGCGATATCTAGCACAACACATTCAAGTTGTTTCTTCAACACTTGTGTTGTACACATTGTAGCAGCAAGGTGGAGTTGCTCCTTCACAACCTTATGCTGCTTCAATATGGTAGTATATATACTACTTTATCATTTTTAGTATGTTAATGTACAATCCAAAATACTACAAAGTGAGGTACATGACATTTTTGCAAGTGAGCCCGTAGTCTTTACTATAATTGTAAATATGTACACATTTGTACCTAAAAAGGAGTTAAAAAAATGATGCCAAGATGAATTTAGGTATATACTCCTCCTGGGAGTACATACTCCCACTCCTCATATACCACACAGATGAATTGGTTATACCTCTTTATCGTTTTTAACATACTTCATTAACAATTACTAGATACCCCAAAATGAGTTTGATGAAAAGTTACATTTGAGACCATATATTTGATTTTATTTTATTTAAATTGCATTTTTGTACGTAAAAAATGCATACAGTACATACTGAGGGCTTTGATGATATTTATTCATGAAACTTGTATTGAGATATATTACAATAATTAATAAGGTATATTGAGAATGATAAAGAGGTATAATGTTTGTTTAAGATGTGTATTTGTACGTGGGGGTACATACTTAATAGAGATAAGGTGCATCCATAACAGTATGAAGTGCAATTTATTCCCTCTACCCTGGTACTTGGTGTTTATTGCTACAAAAGAGGTGCAGTGTGAGACAAGTGACAATCTACCAGTAGAGTGCAATTTATACTCTCCAGGGAATCACCATTATAAACTAAAAATGATGTCAGTGGTAAAGTACAAAAGAGCTCATATAAATCAATTGCTTATGTTTTTTAATGAGTTTTCCAAAGGAAACAGAAAATTACCTCAACCTAAGTCTGTACAAGAAACATACCATATACCACATCTAACATATGATTACTGTCCATTGGAAGAAAGCTCACGAAGAGAAGCGTATGTGTGTAAACTGGATCCATCCTTTCTCTCTCCGCTATAGATCTTAAAATACATCTAATGAGACATGTAGTTTATATGCATAAAGGAATCTCATGTACAAACCAGGGCATCTAATTATCTGCACAACAGTTTATTGTAGAAATTTGATAATCGGACTTATAACTTCGAAATCCCAAGGACATTGATATTTAATATAATCAGTAATATATTTCCAGTAACATCTCAGAACATATAAAGGGAAAAGAACTTCATCAATACTGAAGAACATTGCTTTGGTTGGGGTTTGCAAAACAATGAAAAACATAATAGCAATCCAGAAGTGCATTCTATAACAAACACCTTGTCAATGGAGGCTAGCTCAGTCGCATCAACCAATACTCCAGTTTCTTGCAAACTTCGGTCTTTAGGCATATTATTTCTGCCATGTAGCGAGTAAATGTATCATATAACATATGGACATTCTACACAATATGTAAAATAAGCATATATGAAGTATTCCCTCCATGCGGAAATA
Source organism: Secale cereale (assembly GCA_902687465.1). Classification (NCBI taxonomy): domain Eukaryota; kingdom Viridiplantae; phylum Streptophyta; class Magnoliopsida; order Poales; family Poaceae; genus Secale; species Secale cereale. The sequence continues at coordinate 435,718,465 of LR738715.1, forward strand.
AGCATATATCAAGTATTCTAGAAATAAGTGACCACGTCACTTATTTCCGAACGGAGGGAGTAGCAGATACGACTGGAAATTCCTGCTTACTTTGCTATGTCAAGCTCAGTCATGCAGTCACTCAACATGGCATGCCTACCAAAATTTGTTGACATGTATTATCAATGTTAGTTGCAAATCCATATCTGTAACATAAGGTGAGAGAATTATCACCAAAACTTTAGGTTGACATACCCCTTGGATAGGAATCGTGCTGCCTTCACATTTGAGGGGTTCTCAAGCCATGAGCTATACTTAATAAAACTAGTCATCCAATAAGTGCAGACATTTAGCACCCTTGATATCAGTTCTCTTTTAGGCATTTCTTCTCTGCCTTCAGTATCAACTATTGGCGTTGGCACATCCTCATAGTAAAATGGAAGCCACTCAAGCTCTTCACAAACAACCTGAAGACAAGAAAATCATCTTAACCATTTGAAAAGCGAATTAGCATCAGAGCCCACTCTGTTGCATGCATACTTACCTCCACATACAACTGATAAGAACTAATCGAGGACAACTGTGGATAATATAGGACGCTCCCACCAATAAGGTACCTGGATGACCATAAGCTCATTAAGTTAAACACTAACATTTTTTTGGAGAAAATGCAAAGCTTGCTTCTCGATGCATCGATAGAAAGAAAGATTTAAAATCATACAAGCCTAAAAGTAGACCGAAACAATTGAGCACATAAGACAAGACTACTGTTGGAGATATGCCCTAGAGGCAATCATGTATCATGATATTTCCTATGTGTTTATGAATAAAGATAGTCCTTGGATGTAATCAATGATACTTGTTGGCAAGTACGTGACTTGTCTGTGAGATCTTGTGTTGTATGATACATCCTAAATTGTCCCTAGTCGCAAGTGACGTGTGGGCACACGTCGGACTAGACTAGCATATGACACGATGGATGGCTCGGCCTCACTAGCCATGGAGCATTGGATGCTAACCGGATAATATGGAGTTGGAAAGGTCTGGTCGGATTCGATGTAGTCGGATCCGAGTCGAGATAAGGTCCGAGTCGGACAGACCCAACTATGAGACAGCGATATGTCATCTGTGAGTCTCTAGTACAACATAAGTTCTATGTCCTAAGACCTGAGCTGACGCATGTACTCGGGGTGGTGACAGACTTGCTTTGAGCCGACCAAACGCTACTCCGTGACTGGGTAGTTACAAAGGTAGGTTTCGGGTTTGTCCAGACCCATGCTGCGAGACATGGTCGAGCAAGATGGGATTTGCCCCTTTGATCAGGAGAGATATACTCTAGGCCCCTCGTGTGATCCGATCAGGATAAGCATGGCCATGCGACAAGAATTATGAGATAATCCGGTCTGTGGTCGGCATCACGAGGTCGGGCTAGCACAAGGATGACAGATTCGCCTTGAGCCCGACAACATATACCGTGTGGCAAAAGGAATGGAAGTGTGATGTACAGGTTCGCCTAACCAGCTTCATAGTCTGCTTGGTGGTCGGCACGCCTTGCTAGAGGCCGCTACCAACCGTCCAGGTCGGAGGTGATCCGAACTGTGACCAAGCCGACTTGAACCTAAGGGGTCGCGCGCTTAAGGGAAGGAACCTGTGAGGTTGGATCCGACTCCACGAGTCCGACTTGGTCCTACTCGGACTCGGAGACAGACCAAACAGATTTTGGGCTTTAGGATCCGTGCGAGGCCCAAGTGTTGAGCCCGCGACGGATGCCTATATATAGTGGAGGTGCGGCACACTTATGAGATTGATCGCTTCGGCGCTGTCGTCAGGGCTTTGCATGTGTTGCAACTAGCCACCACCACTTGCCGCCGGTTGTGTGATCAAACCTAGCAGTCCGCCGCACGACGTTCCTCCTCCACGCGCGAATACCGTTAGAGGCGGTGCACTTGTGCCGCTCCGGCGAACCTGTTCGCGGGATCCGCTCGGCTATGTGGGAGATCGGCAAGGAGGAGACGACTCCGGGAACGCTCTGCCTCAACTCTACTTCCGCTGCACGGCACTGCGCGTCTAGTGGTAACGATTTGTGATCCATCTCCCTTGGCATGTTCCTGGATGTTCTGCGCGTAGGAAAATTTTAATTTCCAGTCGACGCACCCTACGGTAGAACCCAACGACTACAACAAAAAACATTACACCACCAAACAAACCCCGGCCTAGATGCCATCCACACAAGCAAACACGACGCAAACTCCATGACAGGAAGCGAGAATCCAACTCTAAGGAGACACAAAAGTTGGGTCGCTCCCACTCTGGAGCAGACAGATGGCGTCGCAGACCACCGGCACCACCAATTTTCAACGCCGCACCACCACATATCGCCACACCCCCTATCTGTTGCCACATATGCCAGCATCCGTAAATCGAGACCTGTCAAGTGCCCCCATGCGACCAAAACGCCACAGCATGGGATCCTACACGGTCCACTACCCATGCCACCCATGGTAGCCACATTGGCATGTTGCGAGCGTACCTGGATCTACCAGATAGAGCCAAAGTGTATTCCACAGCGCAAGCCAACCTAGGGTCAGACCGCAAAGAACAATGCCTCCATGAAAATGGTGACATCTACAACGCCGCTGTCGTCGACCCGGCAAGCCGAATCTAGGTTTTCACCCGGGCACTGGACCAAGAGGGATGGACATGGACTTGGGCTCCTCGACGATGCCAACAAGGAGGAGACAACCCCTGAGAACGCCCTCGGCGGTAGCACCGGCAAAGGTCTTGTAAGGCTTTCGCTCAAAGCACCAAACCACAACTCACACCTCGGCTACAACCAAACCAAGACACAACAGCAAGAACCTAGCACCGCCTACAACCATGCCAATTTGTTAGCATGGATGGCACACCACTCCGCCAACAGACGTTATGCATCAGGATCAGCACGGACCAACCATGGTTCCGCCTACAAAAGGAGCCAGCCTGTGGCCCAGAGGGCCTGTGCATCAGCCGACCGAGATCTGCGGCAAGATGCTCAGATCTGCGATAAGAAGCCAACGCACAAAGCAACACCCACAGCCACATCAAGCCAAGCTCCACGCCGACCACAAGGGAGGCGGAAAGCTAGTTGCACGAATCCGGGCACTGTCGGACAAGGTACCAAACGACGCCATGCCGCCAACCACAGCGTCAGGGCACCAACCTGTTAAGCCAACGCAACCCAAAGTCCGAACTGATGGAAAGGGCTAGGCAATCCACATATACACTTGAACACCCCCTCTCACGTGTGACGTGGAAAGTCAACATGTGGATAGAGTCGGAGGTATGGCTCAAGAAGCCTATATGTGGACAAAAGGGGGCAGCGGTAATTTTTCGATAAATTGCGAAAGCCATGACTTGAACTCAAGACCTTAGCTCTGATACCATGTTAAGCTTCATGCACAAGCCAACACAACCAAAAGTCTGAACTAATGGAAAGGGCTAGGCAATCCACATATACACTTCAACGCAACAGACACTAGACTCCTGACGGATGTCGGGCCACCCACACACGGCAAACCAAGCCAGCCAGCGCGCCAGGCACACCTCTGATACCACCAACGCCGTTGTCTCGTCTGCTGCCGAACAAACCAGTGCGGCCAACCAGACCAACCAGCACTGCTCGCTCCGATGGCCGCAAACGACCCTCAACGAGCGACCCATAAAACATACCCAGGCGTCGCAGTGGCACCACCATCCAATTTCTGCGCAGACAAGGCAGGGAGCAGCACTACCACAAGAATCGGTCTTGCAACCCCTAGGAAAGATGAGTGGCCACACCAGCATCTAGGGCGCACAGGCCAGCACAAAGGGGCGGACAAAACCGGCAGCAGCGCGCCAGCCCAACAGGCCACCACATGTCGGCCATCAGAAGCAGTTCAAGGTGCCTTTCACTGGTAGACCGCAATGAGGGCGTCGCTGCCGAACACCACAGTGCAACCATGTGCTCAGCCCAGATCCAAGGCGATACAAGTGCGAGAGAGGACAGGAGCTGCCGGTCGCCGAGCCACCTAACACAGCTAGCTATGCCAGCCACGAATCACTGCCCCGACGACTGATAGCCACCTCAAACTGAATTTGGATCACCGGAGACGGAGCTCCAAGGACTGCACTCAGGCTGCAGCATGTCAACCTCCAATGATGAGGGACCGCCAAAGAAGGGGCAGGGAGGGAGGGAGGAGTTGACCGAGGAGCCCCGCCCTGCCACCAGCTGACCAGTGGCGGCGAGGGAGGTGCTGGAGAGGCCATTTAGCGGCAGTGGAAGTCGCTAGAGCGGTTCACTTCCTACCTGATTTTGGTCAACACTACAGCTTATGTAGTACTCCCTCTGTAAAATTCACATCTACCGCACCTCACAGAGGGAGTAAAACTCAATACCACTGAGAGAAGATTATCTAAAATTCACATCTATCGCACCTTACAATAATATTGATAGAATCATTTGAATCTGTATGACTTTTGGAAGACAGGTATACTTGTGTACTTCTGCCCAAAGCAATGAAAAAACCAAATATCGCTAGGTCCTTTTCCAAAACCTGCAGCAAGAAATAAACAAATTGGGTTAGATCAAATCAGAGAGGATTTTAAGACCAGAAATGAAATATTGTTGGGTTCCAACCTCAATAGTTTCACTTGTTGTCAGTCTTGACCATATCTTTTCACGGTCAAGAGCCTTTAGTAATTGTTTCTGAACCAGATCGATCCAAAATGATATCTCAAGTCCATGATCATTAGCAAACTTAGGAACAGCAGCACGAGGACCAAAATTGCACAAGAATTCTCTCTGAAGACCAATATCTTTCGTCAAGGTATACGCTTTACTTATAGGGACGAATTCAAGAAGCATGTCCATGAATCGTCCAATAATATCAGGGACCATGGAGAAAAACTGCTGACAAGAAACTTTTGCTGATCCTAGCTTCGTAATAGCAGCAAGACAGAACAGACCTAGCACAAGCAAAGAAAGGTCACTTTCACTAGTATCCATTGGCTTGCCTTCGCTGCATCTAAGAACATACAAAACAAACGTATATGTGAGCCACATATTACGTATTGTACAATAAACATATTACATGAAAAGAAATTGATAGAACATACATTGCTGTTGCAGAATTAAATCGTCGATCATTTTCAAAAGTGTTCACAAATGTCCTCACCACCAATGGATTTTGATTAGATGAATACCACTGATATAATGAAGGTTCCCTTTTAGCCAATTCATTCTGTATAACACCATCTAGAGAGCTGAGAAGGCGGGATAAACTGCAACCAAATATACATCGGTTACGTGAATTTATTATCGAATCCACTGTCAAATTAACCCTGAGCTAACAAAACACAAATACAGCCTCACATGGTAAACCTTGGCAGTTTATTTCTCCGTGAATCATGATAGATCAATTGATGAAGCAACATTGTTAGGAAAGAGTCCAGTCAGCTTCGAGATCGTATTGAGCTTAAATAGATTTACCAGCTTGTTGGTCAATTCTTGTCTACTATATGAAGGGGCCAACCCCTCTCAATAAAGCAATAAGAATATTGTCATTTACTTTTATCTACTTTTCAGTAATTATGGTTACGTCAGTAGCAGATCCTTCCATGGGTACTATCTAAAGATAGAAAAACAGTTTTTGGCTACAAGATATTTAATGCTCACACATATATGAAATATATGTAGGAATTGAATCACTCA
>LR738715.1:435724245-435734785 GCA_902687465.1 Secale cereale
CCCCCCGGCGCGCGCCCTTCCTGACATATGGTTCACACTCTCAGACACCTAACATTGAAGCTTAGCTCTCTCTCTCTCTCTCTCTCTTGTTGATGCACTACAAGCTTATCTTTGGCCTGAACCAACCTATACTAATGCCTAGTTAATTAAGCACAGCACACAAGGATTATATCTAACATTCTCCCCCTGATCCTTGCGTGCTACCTTGGCCATTCCAGTCCTTTCTCTAAGTTCGCGACTAGCCACGGCACCAAACCATGCTTTTTCAGCCTCACACTAAACTCTTCTTTATGATGACATCACACCACTGCCACCGGCTTCACACCGACTATCTATCGGCATCACACGGATGCACTTACTGTGACAATGGCATCACACCGACCCCGCCTAACGATAGCTTCACATCACCGTCTTTGTTGGCCTCACATCCACGTTTCATATGACAATGGCATCACACCACAGTTAATTGTGTAGAGTCCCTAACGGCATCACACCGCCAGGAGTGCACTAACGTCAACTCTCACAGGAGCAAGAAGTGCTTTGTGTTTCTTCTCTGGACACTCATAAGCGTTTGCCTTAGGGAGGGGGGAGGGAGAGAGAGAGCGGTAAGCTTTTCACTGCTAGTGTTGTGTGTGTATGAGATACCTCACGGGTAGTAGTAGTTTTGTGTGTGTCTGAGAGTGAGCCCGATCCCATCTTCTCGACATGGCCGGCACCACCGCGGGCACGCTCGTCACCACCACCACCGGCGCGATCGTCTCTGGCCCCACCACCACATGTCGTCGCTCGCCGAACTCATCACCGTCCGGCTCACCCGCGGCAATTTCCTGATGTGGAAAGCTCAGGTTATACCTAACCTCATCGGCATCGGCCTCTTCGGCTACCTCGACGGGTCCGTTCCTGCGCCGCCGAAGACGATCGTCCAGGGCACCGGCAACGCTGCACACTCAGTGCCCAACCCCGAGTACAAGCCATGGCGGCGCACTGACCAGGCCGTGCCCTGCGCGCTCCTGTCTTCCTTGACGGAGGAAGTGCTCGCCCAGATGATGTGAGCGACCTCCTCAGCGGCCGTGTGGTCCGCCCTCGGCGCCCTGTTCGCCGCTCAAAACTGGGCCAGCGTGCGTCAACTTCACACGCAGCCGTCGCAGACGAAGAAGAACGACATGTCCGCTGCAAAGTTCTTCCACAAGATGACGGGCTATGCGGACGCACTGGCCACCGTCGGCGAGGTACTGTCCGATGAGGAGATCATCGGGCACATCATCGGGGGGCTGGCCGCTCATGACAGCGCTTTACGTCTTCACCGGCCAAGTGAGCCTCTCCAAGTTTTATCCTTACCTTCTTAGTTTTGAAGCTCATCAAGAAAACAGCACGCAGCCAACAACGGCAACTTTTCTTCGTCCGCCAACAACGCTATGCGCCATGGCAATGGCAACGGGTCCCGTGATGGCAGCTGCAACAGCAACGGCGGTCATGGGAGTAGGAACGGCAGCCACAATGGTGGCAATGGCGGCAACAGCGGCAATGGCAACCGTGGCAACAACGGTGGACGCCACAACGGTGGCGGCCGGCGACCCCGGTGCCAGATTTGCCGCCTGGAAGGGCACTACGCCATCGACTGTCGCGCGCTACAATCACGCCTACCAGTCGGACGATCATCGCAGCGGCAACATGGTGAAGTACGGCCATCGCGACAACAACTGGTATCTCGATACCGGTGCTACCGACCACCTCACCAGCGACCTCGACCGCTTGACAAAATGCATGAGCGCTGCGGTGGGAAGGATCAAGTTCAAGTCGCAAATGGTGCAGGTTTTGGAAAAATTTCACATTGGTCATACTAAACTAGCTGGCTCACGTGATCCCATCCATCTTAATAATGTGTTGCATGTTCCTGAAAAACACAAACACCTTTTTCTGTTTACCGTCTTGTTCCGGATAACCGAGTGTTTGTGGAATTTCACAAATATATTTTTTGTGTGAAGGACAAAATCACGAGGGTTCTTATTCACGGTAGAAGTCGCCATGGTCTCTACCCCATCCCGTATGGTAGGCCATCCTCGTCATATTCACGTCGAGCAATTTCCGGAGTTAGGTCTTCATCGAGTCAGTGGCATCATCGCTTGGGTCACCCTTCAAATAATGTAGTTGAGTCTGTCGTTCGGTCAAATAAACTCCCTTATTCGTCGTGATACTTCGGTTTGTGACGCATGTCAACACGCCAAGTCATCAATTACCTTACAATAATTCTTCTCGTGTTTCTTCGAAAGAACTTGAGCTTATTCATACTGATGTGTGGGGTCCTGTCCTTGCTTCCTCTAGAGGTTTTAATTTTTACGTTAGCTTTGTTGATGACTTTAACAGTTTTACCTGGATTTACCTTTAAACATAAATCTGATGTTGAACAAGTTCTCTATAATTTTCAAGCCCATGTCGAACAACTCCTCAACACAAAAAATCGTGCGGTTCAATCTGATTGGGGGGAGGGCGGGCAAATGCCAGCGCTTGCATAAAAAAATTGGCGTGTTGGTATTTCCCATCGTGTATCATGTCCACACACACACACCAAAAAAACGGTATCGCCGAACGAAAGCATCGTCACTTAGTTGAAACCAGGCTTGCTCTCCTCGCTCACTCCAATCTTCCTTGTGCATTATTGAATGAAGCTTTTCTCACCGCATTTGATCAACCCCATGCCCAGCCGGACCCCTCAAAATATGCCACCACTCACACGCCTTCTTAATATCACTCCCGTTTACTCTTTTCTTCGTATATTTAGATGTGCGTGTTGGCCTAGTCTTCGCAGATACAACTCCCTAAAACTTGAGTTCCGCTCCAAGATGTGTGTTTTTCTCGGATATAGTCCGTTTCATAAATAAATCCACAGGTCGCATCTATATACCTCGAGATGTTGTCTTCGATGAACAAGTTTTTCCCTTTGCAACTAGCGCGTGTCCTGATTTATCTTCCTTAAATCCTCCCGTGTCGTTCCCTTCAATTGAGCCAGAAGTTCGGGATGCTAATGTGAAAAACTACAATCTGTCTTATTTGCAACCAAGATTATTGTAGCACGTCTTATATTTGTAATTATTGTATACTTGGCAACCAAGATTGCCCTCAACTAATACCATGCAAGTCCATCAGGTTATTCCTACCGCAAACATATTCTATCTTCTTCAACTCACAACACACAAGGGTTATATCTAAAAATATATACTCACTTATTTGCACAAAAACTTGGGCATTCACTAGAAAACCCTTGCACCACAGTGGTGCCGCCCCTGATCCAGTGGTATGGCTATTGTGTCACATAATTCACATATTATCGATCTAAATGTGATCAAACTTGAATTTGGAATGGGTGGGCCATAGATGAGTACTATGTAAAGTAGAAAAAACACGATTTGCTTCATGATATTTAAACCGTAGACTCGGTGTGTGGTTGCTAAATTGTGGTGTGCTCAACTTATCTATAGTCTACTGTGGATAGAAGTAACCGTGTAAGCAGGAAAAGGATGGCTAGCCAAACCAAAGGATAAAATAGGTAAGAGCTGGTTAGGCAAAAGGGATTATCATAATCCACCGCAACACTGAACTCGGTAATAGAAACACATATATAGTCCCTCTGTAAACAAATATAAGACGTTTTAGGTCACTACTTTAGTGATTTAAAATGTCTTACATTTGTTTATAGAGGGAGTATGTAATAAGGATAAGCTCTGAGCAATTTTCGGCCAAATTTTGAGCAATTCGATATGAAAATCAAGATAGAAGCTAGAGGACATACCTCCTTTGAACAAATACATTAATATCTCTATCTCTGCCGTTCCCCCTTGATGAAACATCGATAACTGCTTGCAGTAATGAGCTAACAGCAGCCTGCAAACAATTTGTGTAATAACTGAGGGAGCAGAAGATTTGAATCTCACCAAAAAATTGTAATCTACAGCTGGCTTATTGAAAGATATCCATGTGGAATTAAGAAATACTCCCTCTGTTCACAAATATAAGATGTTCTAACTTTTTTGTAAATCGGATGTATATAGACACATTTTAGTGTCTTCACTCATTGCAGTCCGTATATAGTCCATATTTTGAAATATCCAGAACATCTTATATTTGTGAACGGAAGGAGTATTCAAATAAAGCATGTCAGTTGTGGTGCTTGGACCTAAGTTGATTAATAGTGGCAGCATCTTCGCAAGTTCACACATATTTTCCAAAGCAAAATCACTTCCACCAGGAAGCTTGTCACGCAGCCAAAGGATACTGGGCCCAGCCGGATAAATCCTAATTGCTTTTATTGCTTTCCAAGTCAAGTTAGTTTGTTTAGTAAGGATTCTGTTTAGATATTTCCTTGTTAGTTGAGTCGGTTCAAGTCTTTTGTGAACTACTGCCAAGCTGCGCTATAAAGCTAGGCAATTAGCGTGTAATCAGGTATCAAAGAAAGAAATAGAGAAAAAAGGAGGTTTACCGGCGCCAAAACCCAAATACCCTTGCCCCCGTCGAACATCCCATGATTATCCCCTCCGCAATCTAGGTCATGACAACTTGGCATGAGACGAACCGATCCTCGGCCAATCCCCACCACCATCCCCCATGGTCACCATGGTCACCATTGCAGAGATCACCAGGCTTCTGGTCCGCCCACCAAAAAGAACTTCTGGATAAACTGAAAGGCATTGTCTTCAAGAAATTTAAAGAGGGCACTGAGAAATCAGGGAGCAAGCAGCAGCCAATCGCATGGGCATCGAGCGCCTCGAGTGGGTGGCTCTGGCAAGGACCAGTACAGGGACAACCTGAAGACAGACACCATACAGCCTGCCATAACTGAAACCGGCGAGTGCAAACCCAAATTTCACAAGCTGGGGTTCCCAATCTTTGACGTCTCCGGAGACGCACTGCCATGGCTCACTCGTGTTGAGCAAATGGGCAAGGCACACTGGAACGCGGCAAGGAGTGGCTCACATCCTACCATCTGGCGAGGCACGGAGGCATGCATCACTATGGTACCGACGCCTCGGACGTGCACATAGCGTGCCTCTCTGGAGGGAGTTCGGTTCAATGTTGGATCCGCATGTTGAGCCAAAATCTGGAACACCGGGCTGGCAGGGATTAAGAACCTGCATTAAATCGGCTCCGTCAACGACTATGAGGAGCAATTTTTAACTCTCGTGTGAAGGTGCGAAGGACATACAAAGGCCCGCCAGGTGGAGCCGTTCATGGTGAGTCTCCACAGGTCGATCCGGACCGACATCAAGCTCATGTCTCCCAGCGACACTAGAGGATGCCATGGATCATGCACGCGCGTAAGAGGAGCGTGACACACCAGAAGACAGCAAGAGAGAAAGCTCTCGTGCCCAAGGGAACCACTAGGGAGGTGTCAAGCCATCTACTCCAGAACATGCAGCCCCTCCCAAGGCGATGGTGACGTTACCCAGCAAGCGGCAACTCATGCGGCTATCACGAACCGAGATGCACGAGCTGCGTGCCAAGGGCCTCTGCTACAACGGTGACGGCAAGTACAACCCCGGCCATCGCTGCAAGTGCCTTTATGCTTGTTGGGTGGATGCTTCCGAAGACGAGGCACCAACTGGAGACAAGCACTGGTTCCGGAGTCTTCTTAGGCAGACTATTGCTCTTGCAAGCTCAAGAACGAGCTGCTTATCGAAGGGGCAAGTGATGTCACGCCAGCCATTGGATACTGGGCCAGACAGATAGGTCCTAAACTCCTAATTGCTTTTATTGCTTCCCAAGTCAAGTTAGTTTGGTTAGTTCAGATTCTGTCTAGATCTTTCCTTGTTAGTTGAGTCGGTTCAAGTCCTTCCTAAACTACTGCCAAGCTGTGTTATAAAGCCAGGCAATTAGTGTGTAATCAGGTATCGATTAACGAATTAGAGAAGAGGGGATGTCTACCACACCACGGCTCCAAAACCCAAATAGCTTCGCCCCACTCCTTCCAACATCCCACGGTTATCCCCTCCGCAGCCTATGTCGTGAAAGAGCTACTGCTATTTTAATACACACTACTGGATTCAGTAACAAACCATTCATAATTTTTTTAGCCACCTAACATACAAAATAACCACCAAGTACATAAACTGACTACAACAGAATTGTACTCGTACTCAATAATTCAAGAAGAAAAATTGGCTACAACAGAATTACCTGAATGGGCTGAAGAAGCAAAAGAAATAAGGATGCATGTAACAACTATGGTTTAGACAAAATACTCATGGCTGTTCTCTGAGTGGAATGGGAAAAAACTCAACAAAAACCTATTAAGACTACAGAGATTTATCACTCTCTTCACACAAAGCACAAAGGTAAAATTTACATCTGAAGATTGTTTAGTTTCTACCTGGTAAGACAGCGATTTTATCCATGCATTGTTATCAACACCAAACCACGTCTTTGGGAACCAAGAGTTTATTGATGATTTGCTGTGATCAAGGAAAGCTAATTCAATATATCTCGCAGCATCATGTATTGATTGGACAAGGCCAGTGCTTATGTCTTCGTTTTGCAATGCTTTATCCAATTTCACCCTTATTTCCTTCATTTGACTTGCTGGATCAACTTGTGGTACTCCATTAACAGACACACCACTGCCATCATCTTGAGAAGCCAATGGAATACTGTGAACCCACCTTCTAGTTCTCTGAGAGGATATCCTCTGTCTCCTGAATTCTAACCATCCAGCACTAAAAATGATCTTCTCAAATTCCGATGGTGAACTTGTTAAGTAGCACTTTCTCTTAGAAATTTGGGAATGGAATTTTTGACTCCTTAGATCAACAACACTTCTGCATATGAACCTGAATCCATATACTTTGTCCAGGGTGCAAATCTTTGATGTGCTGCAAACATATCCATTTGATCAGTTAATAATCCAAAACGGTAAACAGAACTGTAAAATGAACTTCATTATATCACAAATATTTGTCCACTAGTTCCACCCGATTCGCAGGTCATTTTTGACGATGAGACTTTGAGACCACAATGCTACAGACATCACCTTTGCCGGCAAGCTACCAATCAGGCAAAAATTCCCGGCCTACACACAACCCCGAATCGCCCGCCCAACTCAGAGACCAATTCAACAAACCACAATCAGCCACACCTACACCTCCCAATAGCAAGCCTAACCAGCGCATTCCTGCGCAATACCTCCCACCAGAGAGCTAACAGTAACAAGTAGCGACTAATGAGACAACTAGCAAAGCCTCGGAAAGACATAGAACGAGATAGAGAGAGAAGTCCGACCTAGCTGCGCAGATGGCTGCCCTCGGCTCGCCGCCGAGGGTGAAGTGTCGCGGCTGCGACGCCACGGCGGTCGCCATCAGGGGCTGCTGCTCCTCGAGGCCGACGACGAGATCGGCGCGGGATTCACGAGCTTCACAACAAGCCAGGACGAGAGGGATAGGGTTTATATCTGGAGGGAAGCTGCGGTGGGAAAGAACTCAAATGAAGCAAGGCTTCCAGGCGACGCGAGCGAGGAGGAGGGAAGAGGGCCCCGGAAACGATAGGCACCGGGAAGGGCCACTTGGCTTCTCCCTTTCTTCTTGTTTTGCATTTTCTCGGAGTGTCTAGTTTTCAGTTATGTCTTGACTATTTCCTAAAAAAAAAGTTATGTCTTGACTAACACAGTCTATGTAGTGATTTCGCTTTTCGTCTGGTCTTGCCACGTAAAAATAGATCATAATATTTTACTTTCATATTTTTTTCTTGAATACGCACGAGACTCCCAAAATTTCATTGTTTTACAAGCTATTCACATGCGGATTTTATCCGACACCATCTCACTCTCTAAGGGCATGTTTTGTTGCTTTCGCTGCCGGGCTTGGGTGAGAGGCAAAAAACGAGCCTGGATGAGCAGTGTCTGGGTAAGTAAAAACAAGGTCAAAAACATAGATGATCAGTTGATTGGTTGCCTGCATTGAGGGTCTTGTCATCGAAATGCAAATTTCACCCGTTGCATACATGCATACGATTACCAACGTTAACAACAAAACTTAATAGCCATCAGGTTGGGCTTGACATTTCGTCAAACACTTTGAGCGTGTCGGAGCTTCCAGTGCCCACCACCAGCTCCCGGCGACCGTGGCCGCGCCCGGCTCGCCGCGGTCGTGTACTGGGCTTGGGCTTGGGCGGAGAGGTCGCCGGGGAGAGGGAGGAAGAGGTGGGCGTCGAGGCTGCCTCGTGAGAGGAGCTCGTAGAGGAGGAGATCCGCACCCAGCTTCGCCACCGCCACCACCGTCGCCGTCCCCGCCACCCTGTCGTCCCGTCTCCTCTCGAAACATCGCCCGCGATGCCGTGCAGCGCTCCCCTGCCCGACCTTGTCGTACCCCGCGCCCACGCACGGCTTGCCCGATCTGAACCGCTGCCTCTGTTGCTCCGTTCGCTTCCAGGCGCCGGGCGCCACGCGACGTCCACTCCGTCCCCTCCGCTCCCTCTGGCGCGTCGTCCTCCTCTGTTCTGGATGTATCTCCCTCCTTTGCTCTGGCACCGTTTGCTCCTACTGCCTCTCCATCGACAACCTCCCGCACGAGGATTCAATCACCTGCCGTAGCTAAAATGCTGCATCCACCACCACTGCATCTGAGGGAGTCATGGATTCAGGGGTCCTCGGGCGTCCGGGTCGATGAAGCTGGCCCACGAAGATGGAAGCAGAAGACTCTCCCCCGTATTCGGTCAGGACTCCTATGTACGTAGAAAGGTAGGCATGATGTCCGGATGTAGCTATTACTTCCTCCCCAAGTCACCCTTGTAACCCTAGGCCCCCTCCGGCGTGTATATAAGCCAGGGGATTTAGTCTGTAGAGGCTAATATCATAATCATAACATCCTCATAGGCTAGGCTTTAGGGTTTAGCCATTACGATCTCGAGGTAGATCAACTCTTGTAATCATATTCATAAGATCAATCTAGCAGGAAGTAGGGTATTACCTCGATCGAGGGTCTGAACCTGGGAAAACATCGTGTCCCAGTATCCTGTTACCATCGGTCCTTAGACGCATAGCTTGGGCCCCCCCTACCCGAGATCTGCCGGTTTTGACACCGACAATGGTGCTTTCATTGAGAGCTCCGCTGTGCGCTCGCGATAAGCGATCGATGGCTCGTCTCGTCGTCAACGATGAGATCACCCTTGGAAACAACTTGGCCGTTGGCCAGGTTCTCCAGCTCGGCGGGTTCGCTGTATGCGCATGCATCGCCTCCGGGTCGGCCGCACTTCCTGCGGTCATTAAGCATCACCCTTATGTTGACTCCGGCCACTCCGATGATGTAACCTCGGCAGATCTCTCGCCCTTAAACGAGTTGCTGGATCGCATCGCCGCCCTGGGGCTTTCATCGCCAGGAGATCAGATCAGAACTAAATCCGGTGAGGATGAGATTGATCCCATCCCGGTCACTCATTTAGTGGCGGCAGTCGAGGACGGAGCCGAAGATACCCCCCCTCTTGAGACGGAGACTGTCATAGTTCGGATCTCCAAATCCATCGAGCCGAACACACCCCTGTCGGGTGGCACCTTGTGTTTTTCGAGCTCTGGGATTGACGCTGGGCCCATGGAACGATCAGATCCTGCCGAACCCAGATCGTCCACACCGGAGGTTGTAAAAACCCTGAATATCACGTTGGGTCGGGACTTAAAATTACCAACAACCACCCACCCCGGGAAAAACTCTCCAAGTAAATCCGGATCCCCGGACATAAGTGATCTCGCGAACATACCGCAGCAGCCCGATGAGACGGTCAACCACTTTTGGGCCAGATTCCTGCTTGTCAAGAACAAGATTAAGGACCACTGCGACGATGATGCGATCCACTTATTTCACCGCAACTGTACGGATGAGGGAGTTTTGAACGCCCTCAACCGACGTCGTGTTCCAAGTTTCACAGACCTGTCACACGTAGTACGAAAGTACTGCGCAATGGAAAACACTTGGAAAGCCCAGAATACACCTCTGGAACAGTCCATATCCGGACAACACATTGTTAAGGCTAAACGGACATACCCCAGCAGGTCATCTGATAATATGCCTATTGGCAAGAAGAACAAACCTTCTACAGGACGCAGGTCCATACTGGATGAATTGCTCGATAAACCTTGCCAAATACATGCAGCCCCGGACAAGATCCCAAACCACTGCCTTACAGCATGTTGGCTACTCCGGCAGGTAGCAAAGAGAGGTGCAGAAATCCTCTGATAGAGGCAAAGGTGTCCCGTCTTTCGATGAGATGGTGGCTATCGTTTGGATGAAGTCGACTTTGACGATCCGACTACGAACGTGCGTGGACGTCACGCCTTAGCAATCGCTAAACCAACTTCGAGAGGTTATCAACCACATCGGAGCACGATCAACCTGACCACGAAGGTCTGTTTCCTGCAGGCAAACGAAGAACAAGTAAGAAACTAAGATTGCAATCTGGATATTGCGAATATATGAGGAAAGCTTTATTGATCAAGGTGGGGTTCTGTGACGCCTTTGTCTGGTCGTTGAACACAAACGAAGTACGCGAAGTTGCAGCTATGGCGAAC
>LR738715.1:435734795-435787854 GCA_902687465.1 Secale cereale
GCATGTTGGCTACTCCGGCAGGTAGCAAAGAGAGGTGCAGAAATCCTCTGATAGAGGCAAAGGTGTCCCGTCTTTCGATGAGATGGTGGCTATCGTTTGGATGAAGTCGACTTTGACGATCCGACTACGAACGTGCGTGGACGTCACGCCTTAGCAATCGCTAAACCAACTTCGAGAGGTTATCAACCACACCGGAGCACGATCAACCTGACCACGAAGGTCTGTTTCCTGCAGGCAAACGAAGAACAAGTAAGAAACTAAGATTGCAATCTGGATATTGCGAATATATGAGGAAAGCTTTATTGATCAAGGTGGGGTTCTGTGACGCCTTTGTCTGGTCGTTGAACACAAACGAAGTACGCGAAGTTGCAGCTATGGCGAACTTTTAATCTAAACAAAATCCAAAGTCTAAACGACGCCCTAAGGGCTGTATATATGGGGGAAAGAGGGGGGAATTTCGTGGCCCTTGATGGAGGGGTCCGAAACCAACCCTAACTCTTGTTTCCCCACACATACGGACTCTAAAAACAGCCTATACTCAAGTATTTCGAAATTACATGGGCCTGGCCCAATAATAAGGTGACGCGGCACCTATAATAGCCTCAGGACGAAATTTATGAAGTGGCATCTTGTATATTTCGTCCAAGGCTTCTCGCACTCATTATGGTGGCTTCAAAGTCCCGAAATCATCAATTGAAACTCCATTCTTGTTCCCCTTGCGCATGCCATCATCTCCATGCTTGATCTTGCTCCAATGTTCATCCTTCTTGTCCAAGCTAGGCCCTTCATTTGTAAGCAAGACAAATGTATCCAATTTAGGCAGCATCATATTCTCATGAACATTAGATTCATTACCAAGAAACGAAAGTACCTGGTAATTTAATTGGCGTGCGCGAGCTCTAGTAATTGGTCTTGTATATGTGTCAGTTGGAGTTGTGGGTGTAACCTTGTTAGTGATGTAATGCCCAGGATGGGACTATACCTCCTACGTGTCGAGGCACGACTTAAAGGTATAAGCCCATCCTAGAATGATCTCAAGTTTGGTATCTTTGCACGACTCATGTAAAAGAGGGATTAAATTGCAAAAGAAGATAGTTGGCTTACACTCGCCACTTCACACAATACATTACATAAGCAAAACATCATTCAAAACATCACAACCCATCTAAGGGTAAGATCCAAAAGCAAGATACCAAACAACATAAAGCCACAGGTCAGGATCGAATCCTAGTAGAAACCACTACTGAACATCGAAACGTCACAAGCAAACGGCCACTCTCTTCATTGAGCTCCCGGTGAAGAACTGATCCAGCTCCTGATCAATCTCGGCTGAACCTGCATCTGGTGTGGTGAAGTAACTGTGAGCCACAGAGGACTCAGCAATCCCGTTCCCGGGTAACAAGACTATTTAAGCCTTGGGTGTGGACAAGGCTGAAGAAAAGAACGAGAGGTGATGGAACAACAAGAGTCTGCAGCAGCAACTAGCACTAACTTACGCAAAAGAGAGCGAGAAGAGAAGTGCATCGGTCGAAAGATGATCACGAAGTGATCCTAGCTAAAGCCGGTCAAACATAACCCCACCGTGTTCAACTCCCGAATCCCTATTCGGAAATTGACAGTCACGGTACACACGCTGGTAGTGTATTGAAACATTGTGTCAAGTTATCTACAACCGGAATTAACAAGCTCCCATCTGCCACATAACCGCGGGCACGGCTTTCGAAAGTTCAAACCCTGCAGGGGTGTTCCAACTTGACCCATTACAAGCCCACGATCCGCGGAGTCGCAACTCCATAGGTGGGAAGACCCGAGTATTCTCGGAATCCCGTGCTCAAGTTAAACCGAACTAAGGTAAGGCTAATCCAGCAAATCCTCCCGGCGTGTCGACACCCTGATAGTAGCCGCGCGTATCTAAGTCTCAGGACACGACCGGATGGGCGATTCTACAGGTATACCAGATACCTCGGGTTTCCCCAAGGCGGCCCCGCAGACTCCCCGTTTGGGACCAACACCATCGGCACTGGGCCCCCCTGCTATGTAGAATTAAGAATCCTCGAGGGAGCGACCCCCTATGCAAATTTAATTAATTAATTAAGTTGTTATTATGAGGCAAATAGTACCAAAAGTTGGGACTTGCTGGAAAAGACTTAGCACTTAGCGGTTTATCAAGGGGGTCCCATACACCCCAACCGTGTTAGGAACGCATAATCAAGGAACATAACATCGGTTTATACGGTTCCTAACGGCATGAGTGGAACAAATCACCAAGCAAAGGGCTTAGCCTTCCACCCTGCCAGTATATAGATGGTTTCATTTAAGCATTTAAATAGTGTGATATAACCCAACCAAACTTCATCATGAAGCAAGCATCTTCAATCTTCACCTGCAACTAACAATGCTATAAGAGGGGCTGAGCGAAGCGTACTTAGCCATTCAACGGTTTGCATAGGTAGGGTGGTTAGACAGGTTCATGGTTACAATAGGAGGCTGACAGGAAAACATGGGCATCGAGGCAATATACTAAAGAGCGATACTCTAGCAATAGGCAAAGATAGTAATGTTATCGGGGTTCGGTCATCTTGCCTGGAATTCCACAAGGGAGAAGAACGGATCCACGAAGAAGACGGAGCAACAGTCGAGCGGATCCTCACAACTCCGGAACACAACCGAAGCTAACAAGAGAAGCAACCGGAAAGAAAGAAACAACACGGTAAACACGCAAGCATAAACATGGCGTACGATGCACAAACAAGTATGATGCATGTCCGGTTTAAATATGCATGGCATGGCAAAGTGCACAAACAAAACTACAAGTTAAGTGGAGATCAATATGCAACGAGTTGCATATTGACGAAACACCACATTAAATTATTTAGTTGACTCTCGTTATTTACAAGACAAGGTTAAATGTTTTTAACATGGCACGAGGTGAAGCTTAATAAAACTATACTAACTAGGCAATTTAAATGAGGCCGTAAATAACAACAGCATATCCGGAAAATCCCCATGAGCATGTTTAGTAATTATAAGCAAACAACAATTTAACATATCAATGTTGTTAACATGATGCGGATGACATGATCAAGTTTATGCAATTTTATTAAAAGGTTGACATGAAGCAGATAAGAAGCATCGTCACCGTGGTGGAATGAAAGGGTGCCACGGCAACGATCCGAAAATGATGCAACGCAACATCTCGGTTCCGGTACTCGTTGAGAGACCGGTGCAAAAGAAAGGTGACGCGCGGAACAAGATGAAGGTGGGGTGATCCCGTCACCGGGTTCCCACGAGTCGGTGACGAGGCAAGCGAGGAACATGCCAAACGGACGAAACGGGCACGATGCACACAAGGACAAACATTTCATACAACACAACATGCATCTCACGGGACATCGTCTCGGGTTATACCTTCGAAACACTCGTTTCGGGACGGTTCGAGATCGTAGAGGGACGTAGTGGAAGTAGGCGTTCTCGCGGGTCGTAGAGGAGGTAGTGGTTCACATAGCGGTAGTGGAAGTAGACGTTCTCGTAGATGTACATGTCGACGGTAGACGTTCGGGCGACGGTAGACGTTCACGTTCGTAGATGTACTCGTCCTCGTAGTCGTTCGGTCGTCGGTAGTCGAACTTGACGAAAAACTGTAGTTGTACTCGGGTCGTTGGGGTCTTTGGCGGTAGACGTTCTCGGTTCTCTGTTAAGATTAACAACACAAGCACACAAAACAAAAACAAAAACTACAGCAGCACGGGACAGCGGCGAGGCCACGCAGCGACAACAACAGCAGGTCTTGGGGCGCCGAACTCGTGCTCCTCGACAGAGGTAGCAGCAACTTGGCGAAGAGGCGATGGAGGCCGGAGCTGCGGGCACGGCGCTAGTCGAAGGGAGGCTGCAGCAGAGCCTTGGGGCGGCCATCCCGACGCTGGGGAGAGGTGGTCGCGGCCGGAGTCTGCGAGGCGGCTCCCATGGCGAGGCGAGGCGAGGGCCTGGCGCAGGGGCGCCATGGCGCTGCAGGTGAAGGCGGAGGGGCTCGGGCGTCGCGGCGGCACCGGCCATGGCGGAGCAGCGGAGACGAGATGGCGAGGACGGGGCCCGAGGCAGAGGAGGCAGGGCCTGGCCGCGCGCTGGGGTCGGGGCGCTCGTGGTCGCGGCTTCGCGGCGCGACTGGGCGAAGCAGGGCGGTCGCCGGCCGGGAAGAAGGGAGGCCGGAGGGTCGCGGCCTCGGGGCGGAGGGGCTCTGCCGGCCCGCGGCGCTCTGGGAAGATCGAGGGGGAAGGGGTGCTCGCGAGATGGGATCGGGGAGACGAGGGAGATGGGATCGAGGGACTGCGGGAGGCTCGAGGGAAAAGTGCGGCGGCTGAGAGGAGTAGCGAAGGATCGCTAGCGGCCTAGGGTTACGGGGTAGGTGCGGGCTGGCCTGGTGGAGTTGGGCCGAAGGGATGGGCCAGGAGGCTGAGGTTTGGGCCAGGGAGGCCTAGGGGAGGAGAGAAGGGCGGCTGGGCCAGGGAAGGAGAGAGGGAAAGAAGGAGGCCTAGAGGCTGGCTGCCTTCTTATTTATTTTCTTTAGCAGAAAATAAAAGAGAAGAAAGAAAAGAGGAGGAGAGTTAGGAAAAAGTTAGCACCTGGAATTATATTTTTCTCGGGCTCATAAAAATAAGCACGACCGGAGAAAAATACAAAAAGGCCAGATCGGAAAAATAATTCAAACATATTTGAATTTAATTCAAATAGTTTGAACTAAGACTTGATTATTGAAGTGTCCAAAAATGTTCGAATTTTTGGAGGAACCTCGAAACAACGGAAAAGAATTATTGGCAAGGTTTTAAGGAGAAACTCGAAGTGAAAAGACATGGGGAAAAATTATGCAAGTGTGTTACGGTTATCCCAAACAAATGGAATATTTTAATATAGCTCCCTAAATAATGAGAGACTTTTATATGTTATAAAGAGAAGTCACCTTCCCTCGATTTAAATGGACCGAAGGTCCACACAATTTATTTAGTTGCAAAAATTAAAATGACATGATGGCATGATGACATGATGCAATGCAAAAATAAATAACACAAGCACAAAGCAACACACGAAGAACCCGGAACGTCTGGAATCTTCGGGAATCTTCTGGAATCTTCTGGGACGTCGGTCTCAGGCGTCACAAGTGATGTCCTCATCATCCTCCCCTTCTTGAATTGAAGTCGTCCTCGACGGAAGCTCATCTTCCTCACCCAAGTAAGGCTTCAAATCTGCAATGTTAAATGTGGGACTAACCCCAAAATCTACAGGCAGCTCAAGTTTGTATGCATTATCATTTATTTTCTCTAACACCTTGAAAGGACCGTCAGCACGTGGCATTAGCTTTGACTTGCGCAAATTAGGAAACCTATCCTTACGCAAATGTAACCAAACAAGATCTCCAGGTGCAAAGACAACACGTTTTCTACCCTTATCTCCAACAAGTTTATATTTAGCATTCATGCGCTCAATATTTTCCTTAGTTAACTCATGCATTTTTAAGATCAATTCAGCACGTTGTTTAGCATCAAAATTAACTTTCTCCGAAGATGGAAGAGGCAACAAATCAATAGGTGCACGAGGTAGGAAACCATGGACAATTTCAAAAGGGCACATCTTAGTAGTAGAATGCAACGAACGATTATAAGCAAATTCAATATGAGGCAAGCATTCTTCCCACATTTTCTTATTATTCTTCAAAACAGCCCTAAGCATAGTAGACAAAGTTCTGTTGACTACTTCAGTTTGTCCATCAGTTTGGGGGTGACAAGTAGTACTAAAAAGCAGTTTAGTCCCCAACTTAGCCCATAAACATCTCCAAAAGTGGCTAAGAAATTTAGTATCACGATCTGAAACAATAGTATTTGGCACACCATGCAAGCGAATAATTTCACGAAAGAACAAATCAGCAACATTAGCAGCATCATCGCTTTTATGACATGGTATAAAGTGTGCCATCTTCGAGAACCTATCCACGACAACAAATATGCTATCCCTCCCCTTCTTTGTTCGAGGTAAACCCAAAACAAAGTCCATAGATATATCTTCCCAAGGAACACTAGGGACAGGCAAAGGCATATATAAACCATGAGGATTGAGTCGTGACTTAGCTTTTTGACATGTAGTGCAGCGACCAACAAAACGCTCAACATCCCGTCGCATCTTTGGCCAAAAGAAATGTGTAGCAAGTACGTCCTCCGTCTTCTTCACGCCAAAGTGTCCCATTAATCCTCCTCCATGCGCCTCCTGCAACAACAAAAGACGAACAAAGCTAGCTAGAATGCATAGCTTGTTAGCACGAAACACAAATCCATCTTTAACGACGAACTTGTTCCATGTTCTCCCTTCTTTGCAATTCTGCAATACATCTTTAAATTCAGCATCATGCACATATTGATCTTTGATGGTCTCCAAACCAAATATTTTAAAGTCAAGTTGTGAAAGCATAGTATAACGACGAGATAATGCATCAGCAATAACATTTTCTTTTCCCTTCTTGTGTTTAATAACATAAGGGAAAGTCTCTATGAATTCAACCCATTTAGCATGTCTACGGTGCAGTTTTGCTTGACTTTTAATGTGCTTCAAAGATTCATGATCAGAATGTATAACAAATTCTTTGGGCCATAAATAATGTTGCCATGTTTCCAAAGTCCGAACAAGAGCATATAATTCCTTATCATAAGTAGAATAATTCAGACTAGGCCCACACAATTTTTCAGAAAAGTATGCAACAGGTTTACCATCTTGTAATAACACACCTCCTAACCCAATTCCACTAGCATCACATTCAAGCTCAAAAGTCTTATTAAAATCAGGAAGTTGGAGTAAAGGAGCATGTGCCAACTTATCTTTCAATATAGTGAATGCTTCTTCCTGTGCAGTACCCCAAACAAAAGGCACATCCTTCTTTGTAAGCTCATTGAGAGGTGCAGCAATGGTGCTGAAATCTCTCACAAAACATCGATAGAATCCAGCGAGGCCAAGGAAACTCCTCACGTGTGTGACCGTTTTGGGCTGCGGCCAACTCTCAATAGCTTCAATCTTGGCTTTATCAACCTCAATTCCCTGTGGAGTAACAACATAGCCAAGAAAAGAGACTCGGTCGGTGCAAAAGGTGCACTTTCCAAGGTTACCAAACAAACGTGCATCACGTAGAGCAATAAAAACAGCACGTAAATGTTCCAAATGTTCCTCCAAAGATCTGCTAAAAATCAATATATCATCAAAGTATACTACCACAAATCGTCCAATGAAAGCACGTAAAACTTCATTCATTAATCTCATGAAAGTACTAGGTGCATTAGTTAACCCAAAAGGCATGACTAACCACTCATATAATCCAAACTTAGTTTTAAATGCTGTTTTCCATTCATCTCCCAATTTCATACGAATTTGATGGTATCCACTACGCAAATCAACTTTGGAGAAAATTGTAGAGCCACTCAATTCATCAAGCATATCATCTAGCCTAGGAATAGGATGAAGATAACGAATAGTAATATTATTAATGCCTCTACAATCAACACACATACGCAATGTACCATCCTTTTTCGGCACTAGAATAATAGGAACAGCACAAGGACTAAGGGATTCGCGTATATAACCTTTGTCGAGTAGCTCCTGTACTTGACGCATAATCTCCTTCGTCTCTTCTGGATTGCTACGGTATGGTGCACGGTTGGGTAGCGATGCACCGGGAATTAAGTCAATCTGATGCTCAATCCCTCGAATAGGTGGTAATCCCGGTGGCACGTCTTGTGGAAAGACGTCGGCGAACTCCTGCAAAATGTTAGTGACAGCAGGAGGCAAAGAGGAAGGCACGTCCTCGAATGAAAATAACGCCTCTTTGCACACAAAAGCATAGCAAACAGATTTGCTAAAATCTAGCTCATCAATATCAGATTTGGTGGCAAATAAACATGCACTTTTCAATTTAATTTCAGAAGCAACAGTAGATGGTTTATTATTAGGCTTCATTTGTTGCTCAAATTCTTTTGCCACAATCTGATTTTCACTCTTATTTTTCTCCTGTTTTGCTTTATTAGCTCTATTAATATCATCTTTCAAAATGGAATCAGGAGTCATAGGAAGCAAAGTAATATTTTTATCCTTATGAACAAGAGTATACTGATTGTTTCTACCATGGTGTACAGAATTTTTATCAAATTGCCATGGTCTACCAAGTAATAAGGAACATGCTTGCATAGGTACCACATCACAATCAACATAATCAGCATATGTAGAGATACTAAACTGCACACGAACAGTACGTGTTACCTTAACCTTGTCGCTGTTGTTGAACCATTGGATGTAGTAAGGATGTGGATGTGGTCTTGTGGTGAGAGATAGCTTCTCCACCATCTCCATGCTAGCCAAGTTGTTGCAAC
The DNA here is from genome assembly GCA_902687465.1 of Secale cereale. Classification (NCBI taxonomy): domain Eukaryota; kingdom Viridiplantae; phylum Streptophyta; class Magnoliopsida; order Poales; family Poaceae; genus Secale; species Secale cereale. The sequence goes on from LR738715.1 coordinate 435,743,192, forward strand.
TCCCTCCATCTATGATCACGCGAACAGAACGTTCCTTCACAACTCCCTTTGTATGGAACAAATTATGCCTCTGATTTTGCTCAGTTTGTGTAACCTGCACACTCAAAACACGTTGAGCAACTAAACATTCATACCTGTCAGCATCTTCAGGAGCCATGTATTGCGTCTCATGATCAGAATCGTCTCCGCCGTGTTCTTCGCGTGTAATAAGAGCCAAAGTCTCCTCATCATAGTCACTAGCGGATTCATATCCACCATCCTCAGTAGCAATCATCACACGCTGAGATTTGCAATCTCTCGCAAAATGTCCTCTTCCCTTACAACGACGACAAATAATATCACTGGTGTGCCATGTTGATGCCATGGAAGAAGAAGAACTCTGTGCAGGCCCAATAGGTGTGCTCTTGGCAGATAATGGTGGTTGTGCCTGCTTCCTTGTATCACGGCTGGAGGTAACAACTGATGGAGGTGTCGATGCAGTAGAATGTGTGGAAGTAGAGGATGCACGCGGTGTCCATGATGAAGGTCGACCTGCAGAAAAGTTAGTCCGCGCCAATGCCTTTCGATCCTGCACTTCACGTTCAGCTTTACAAGCAAGATGGAATAAACGAGTGATATTAGTATAATCCTTATACTCTAGAATGGTCTGAATCTATTTATTTAATCCACCCATAAAACGTGCAAGCATAGCTTCATTCTCCTCAACAATACCACATCTAATCAGGCCAGTTTGTAATTGCTGATAATATTCCTCTACACAATTTTTTCCTTGTCTTAAGCGCTGCAGTTTTTGAAGTAATTCACGTTGATAATATGGTGGAACCCAACGAGTACGCATAACAGTTTTCAAAGCAGCCCAAGTAGCTGGAATAGGATATAATCTACAATGTTCAGACCACCAAACACATGCAAAACTAGTGAAAGCACAAACAGCAGCGGGAACACGTCTCTCCTCGGGATAATGTAAACATGTAAAACGTTGTTCAGTTTCTAACTCCCAAGTAAGATATATATCAGGAACATATCTACCCTCAAATGGTGGAATATTCAATTTCAGTTTAGGAAGATGGTCATGTACCTCAGGTGGTGGTGCAGCCCTACCGTTGCGATGATATGCATGAGGACGACCTGGTGGTGGTGGTGCTGGTTGTTGCACGTAGTTCTGATTTTGATCAACCTCATCCTCGTAATGGTCCTCCACCTCTGCAGTAGCAGCAAGAGCTACAGAAACATCAACAGCAGCACCAGAAGCTTGACCAGTCTCAAGGGGAACGCGCTGTGCTCGTCCCACTTGATTCGGAAGGCGACGTTGTTGTTGTTGTTGTAGAGGTGGGACAGCGGCAGCAGCCGGTGGTGGTGGAAAACGCGAAAGCAATTCAACAAACTTGTTATCGAGCTTTGTGTCAAACGTCTTCTCCATGCCAACTATCTACTCCATGGCCTCGTCCAATGTGTTTAGCACATCTTGCACCTGTACACTCATCATTTGCTGAAACTTATCATGAAGCTCCTTGTTCGTCAAGTTCTCCCAGTCAGTCTCGTCGACTTGTGATCCTGGCATGGTTAGCAGCAATAGAAACACACAAGAATATGATCCTACAGACTACTAATAAGTGGTGGTGGTGGCGGGTGTCACAAATCCGACAAGCAAATCTCAAATTCTTACCAGTTCTTACCCAGCAGCAGGTGGTGATCGGCAACCGTGGTAGTCAAAACTCTCAAAGCTTGGATAAAGCGATTACCAGGGAGAGTCAAACGCACGACGTAGATGTATGTGGAGCTGGGAAGGCTTATAAGATGGTAGCAAAAGTGGTCAGCAATAATCAATTCAGAGATGCAAAGTTGAATAAACGCTCAACGACGGTACTGTGCTGGTCCTAGGCTAGACCATAATAGAGACGCGAGCCTAGAACACTAACAAAATCACGGCGCTGCACGTAATAAAGGGGAAAGCACACTCTGATTGTTTTTGCCTCTTTTTTTTGCGCTGCTTTTTTTTGGGCCGAAAATCACTATAATGGCGAGTGTCTCAAAACACTTCCCAAGTCAAACTAAGATGATAGGCACGAAATTTTTTTTGATGATTTTTTTTTCGGAATCAGGGCAGCGACGACGAAAAAGTGCGGTAAAAAAACAGTATGGTGGCACGTGTCTCAAAAGACTCAGAAAAGCCCAAAAGTAGGATAGGGAAAAAATATTTTCACCTGTCGAAATTTTGGCCTAAAAACTGCCCGGGGGTCTCCAGACTTTTTTTTCGAGACCACAAATCCGAAACCTAGATGGATCTCGAGAACAAACCTAATATGAAAAGAACTCGAATTGGCGGTGGATATATGGTGGTAGGATATGGCAGCGGTGGTAGGTTATGGCAGCGGTGGTGGTATGTGGTGGCGGTGGTGGGATATGGCAGCAGTGGTGGTATGGCAGCGGCGATGAATATGGTGCGGCGGCGACGTGACAAACTGTGAACAGAACTCGAAACTCTAAAGAACTAGACGCTAAGACCAGCAACTTGACACGACGATGCAACCGCAAATTCAACAAAGCAAATACAGAAAAGATTATGCAAAGGCTCAGATTGGTTCGGATGGGATGAACTAACCCTAATTTTTTTTGGCTTTTTCGTGGACTGTAGGTATGAAGAACAGACTCGATCTAATCTACGAAAAATTGTAAAATCTCACCGAGCAACCTGGAAATCTGATACCACTTGATAGAGGCAAAGGTGTCCCGTCTTTCGATGAGATGGTGGCTATCGTTTGGATGAAGTCGACTTTGACGATCCGACTATGAACGTGCGTGGACGTCGCGCCTTAGCAATCGCTAAACCAACTCCGAGAGGTTATCAACCACACCGGAGCACGATCAACCTGACCACGAAGGTCTGTTTCCTGCAGGCAAACGAAGAACAAGCAAGAAACTAAGATTGCAATCTGGATATTGCGAATATAAGAGGAAAGCTTTATTGATCAAGGTGGGGTTCTGTGACGCCTTTGTCTGGTCGTTGAACACAAACGAAGTACGCGAAGTTGCAGCTATGGCGAACTTTTAATCTAAACAAAACCCAAAGTCTAAACGACGCCCTAAGGGCTGTATATATGGGGGAAAGGGGGGGGGGTTTCGTGGCCCTTGATGGAGGGGTCCGAAACCAACCCTAACTCTTGTTTCCCCACACATACGGACTCTAAAAACAGCCAATACTCAAGTATTTCGAAATTACATGGGCCTGGCCCAATAATAAGGTGACGCAGCACCTATAATAGCCTCAGGACGAAATTTATGAAGTGGCATCTTGTATATTTCGTCCAAGGCTTCTCGCACTCATTATGGTGGCTTCAAAGTCCTGAAATCATCAATTGAAACTCCATTCTTGTTCCCCTTGCGCATGCCATCATCTCCATGCTTGATCTTGCTCCAATGTTCATCCTTCTTGTCCAAGCTAGGCCCTTCATTTGTAAGCAAGACAAATGTATCCAATTTAGGCAGCATCATATTCTCATGAACATTAGATTCATTACCAAGAAACGAAAGTACCTGGTAATTTAATTGGCGTGCGCGAGCTCTAGTAATTGGTCCTGTATATGTGTCAGTTGGAGCTGTGGGTGTAACCTTGTTAGTGATGTCCTCATCATCCTCGCCACCGTAGTATCAGGGGAGAAGGACGTCGGTGTCTTCACTGTCTTCGAGACGTTCTCCTCAAACAACCGCCGCAAGAGAGCAAATCACGAACTTGCCGAGGTCTATCAAATTAGCTCTGCAAGCCCATAGAGCGACACGACAATTAGCTTTTCTGCCGAAGACGCACCTCGAGTCCGGCCGGTCCGAGCATCAACAACTCTTGTACTAGATCCAATAGTAGACGACTTTCGCCTCACTAAAGTACTTATGGACGGAGGAAGCAGACTCAACCTCATATACGAGGAAACACTTATAAAAATGCAGATTGACAAATCCCGCATTGAGCACACTAACACAACCTTCAGGGGAATTATTCCCAGCAGGGAAGCCCGGTGTTCGGGAAGGATTAAGTTCGATGTAGTATTCGACACATCCGAGAATTACATGACGGGGGAACTGGTCTTCCACATTGTTCCCTTCAATAGCGGATACCACGCCCTCTTAGGATGAGACGCTTTTTCACGCTTTCAAGACATACCCCATTATGGGTACATGAAGCTTAAAATGCCAGGGCCCAATGGAGTAATCACAGTAACAAGTGATCCGGACAGAGCACTCCGCGTCGAAAACAAAATGGCATCCTTAGCCCTGGAGGCATTATCCGAAGCCCTCGCGGCCGAGGAACTAACCACCTTACGATCCACGATGGATAAGGACGATGTAATCCTTGCCAAACGATCGAAATCTATCTCTTCAAGCCAGCAGATGAAATTGTAAAATTCCAAGTACACCCAACGGACCCTAATAAGACAGCGTCTATCGGGGCATAGCTGGATCCGGCGGTAGATAGCGCGTTACGCGCCTTTCTTCGCGGAAATTGGGATATATTTGCCTAGCACCCTTCAGATATGCCAGGAATCCCACGCAGGCTGGCCGAACACAGCCTCCACATCACCAAAGGGTTCAAACTTGTCAAGGAGTCACTACGACAATTCTCCGAACCCAAAAGACAAGCAATGGGAGAGGAGCTAGCCAAGCTATTAGAAGCCGGATTCACCAGAGAAAATAAACATTCGGATTGGCTAGCCAACTTAGTCATGGTACCGAAGAAGAATAAATCATGGCGCCTCTATGTCGATTTTACAGACGTAAACAAGGCTTGCCCTAAGGATCCCTTTCCTCTGCCCCGCATCGATCAAATTATCGATGCAACGGCCACACACGACTCGTTGTGTTTCCTTGATGCTTACTCCGGATACCATCAAATAAAGATGAAGGAACCCGATCAGGCCGCAATGGCATTTATCACCATGTACGGTCCTTTCTGTTTCAACACCATGCCCTTTGGACTTAAAAACGATGGTGCCACATATCAACGCATGATTCAAACATGCTTAGGAAAACAAATTGGCAAGACAGTGAAGGCATATGCTGATAACGTAGTCGTTAATACCAAACACGTCGAAACATTGGTGGATGATCTCCGCCTTACATTTGATAACCTTAGAGCATATGACATAAGGCTCAATCCAGAAAAATGCGTCTTTGGCGTTCCGGCCGGAAAGCTATTAGGGTTCATTGTATCCTATAGAGGAATCAAAGCTAACCCAACTAAAATCCGGGCCTTGTCAGAGCTCAAAACGCCAATCGATCTCAAACAAGTGCAAAAACTAGCACGCTGCGTAGCGGCCTTGAGCCGCTTCATCTCCAGTTTAGGAGAGAAATCATTGCCACTTTATAGATTGCTATGACGCACTGACAACTTCGAATGGACGGACGCGACCACGGCTAGATTGGAAGATATAAAAACTCTACTAGCAAGCAACCCAATCCTAGCCGTCCCGGGTGTTGGCGAACCAATGTTGTTGTATATATCAGCCACTCACCATGTAGTGAGTGCCGTGCTCGTCGTCGGACGAGCCGAAGAGGGACATAAGTTCCCCGTTCAAAAGCACGTATACTACGTATCCCAGGTTCTCACACCGTGCAAATCACGGTACCCCCACTATCAGAAAATTGCCAATGCGGTCTTCATGTCATCTCGGAAAGTTCAACACTACTTTCAAGAGTGTTCGATCATAGTGGCATCTGAGAGTTGGGTTCTTACGTCCTTTAGCTCCTGTTATAGCCTGACATTTTTATCCTGCGCTTGGTTTCTTTTATGTATGGCTTGTGTCAATACGCGTTTCCCAGCGGACGTTTCATCTTCGACATATTTTTTATCCGCCGGAGCAGCCCTTAGCTTCTTCTCCCATTGGTCGACCGGCCCTGTTGCTGCATTTTAACCAATAAGTACTTAGAGACTATTGATCAGCACAAATACCATACTGTCTGAACACTATTGTTCTTACCATCGGTATCCTTTTCGGATTTCTTCGAATTCTCCAATTCGGTGGTGACAGTCGTCAGCTGGGCCCGGCATTCTTCCAGCTCCTTGGATAGGATGTTATTCTTTTCTTGGAGCGCCTGCAAAACACAACGATCCTCAAATCAGTTGGACCAACTTCTTTAAGTCTCGGGGGCTACTGGCATGGGAACACTAAAATTATCACTTACCCACATATCTTTTGAAAGCTGGTGAGTGGCTCCAGCGAGTCCGTCTTGAGCGGCTCATGTATAAGCATCCACAGAACTAAGGGCGTTAAACACCTCCTCTGAAAAGGCTGGGTCACGCATGGCTGCTTTTCACCGCCGGTGAACCATCGCGACCTCCGCTTCAAAATTAGTGATAGACATTTCGTCTGAATCCTCTTGAAGAGAACAATCCGGCGCTGCATCTGCATTGACCCTTGTCCTCGTAGACGGGTCGGATGCCGGATTGGTCGGAGCTTGATCTGCAGGATTTCCGGACACAGCCCGGTGTATGTTCCTCCTAAAAGGAAAAACAAGGTGGAAAGTTGTAATACCGGCTTCACCACCCAATATATGTTAAAACAAACATACCTCTTCGAAGGTTTGATGGTGTTCACGGTCCTCTTTCACTTCAAGGCCTCACCCGATGCAGGTGTCGCCCTTTGGGATGACGGTCTTCGCACAGTTCGGCGTGAGGAATGCCGCCCCTTTTGAGCATAAAAAAGTGTGATGGGTAAGGTGTGCTGGGAATCTTCTCTTTGAGGAGGTATGTCCTGGGTACTTACGTGAGAGGAAGGAATGAGGCCGGGATAATCAGCTACGATAGCCACCACGGCGCCCTCACGGCTGGCTTGACAGAAGACTCCATCCTCTAGCTCTATGCCTATGTCCAGATCTTCATTGTATCCAGGGCCCACGTTTCGAAAGTGGCCCTCTTGCTGTGGGGCAGGACTATTAATCCCCTCGACCACCTTCCTCCACTCCTATTAGGAATAACCGAACTCAGTTCGGTCAATAGACCATACAATGAAAAATGGGCGAAAATAGCGGTCAAGAGAAAGACCTACCCAGTCAGGAGGATTATACATAGAGAAACCCTCCCGGCACTTCAAGCGGATAAAGTCTTGCTTCTCTCCCTTGTAAAGACCTTCTAGGATGGCGGCCAGAGCGACAGGATCGTCCGGACCCAGGCATAAGTAGCGTGAGGCATCATCCTGGCCATTATAATGCCACATAGGAAATCCTCTAGCTTGGAGCGGATGCACGCATCGCTTTATTGAGATCACCATCACTTCAATTATTGACATCCCCGAACTGGCAAGCAATCTGATCTTGCTGGCCAGTCTTTTGACCTCCGCATTCTCTTCTTCTATGGGACTGCGGGGGCGCTAGTTGAAAAGCTTATTTGGAGGAGCATTGGAATATTTGGGGATACCTTGCCGAACTGGATCCGGCAGGGCAACGTCCTCGATATAAAACCACTCTGAAGGCCACTCTTCAGATGCCTTCTTTGGAGTGCCGGACAGGTAGCATGTCCTAGCTATGCGCCATACCTCGGCGCCGCCAACCTCAAATATGGATCCCTCCTCGAAGTGAGGGACAAGGCAGAAGAACTTCCGCCACAACACAAAATGAGGCTCGCAGCACAGAAATAGTTCGCATAAAGCGACGAATCCCGCAATGTGCAGGATGGACCCCGGCATGAGATCATGCAGTTGAAGACCATATAACTCCAGGAGCCCCCTAAGGTAGGGGTGGATGGGAAATCCTAGGCCTCTTAGAAGGAAGGAGACAAAGCATACCCGCTCTCTATTGGAGGGGTTGGGAAAACTCTCTGCCAGGGCTTGATTGTCGATGGAAGTTAATCCGGCCCAGACGGGGACTAGATCCTCGGGAGGGAGATATCCTTGCGCTTGAAGCTTTCTCAGATGCGCATGGGATACAAAGCAACCTTCCCAATCCCCCGTTCAGGGGCCGTGAGGGCGCGAAGAAGAGCTGGGAATGCTGGCCGTGTTTGAAGATTTTTTGCAGGAATTGGGATTTTTTCCGCGTGGAATGGAATGGAATGGCATCCAAGATCTAATATCTTTATATAGGCGCCTTCCCTACACAGTCAAGGGGGTAATTGCAAAAATACCCAGACAGTTTGCATTCGTTGGACACGTGGAGGCAAAGGCGACGACGACGAGGAATCGACGGGATACAATATTAAATGAAGACAAACTATCATCCAGAAGGACTCACCTTGCAAGACCGAAGACATGAAATCGGACACAATCTCGTCCTTGAAGGCAAGTCCGGGGGCTACTGAGGGAGTCCTGGATCCAGGGGTCCTCAGGTGTCCGGGTCGATGAAGCTGGGCCATATAGGGCCACGAAGATGGAAGCAGAAGACTCGCCCCCGTATTCGGTCAGGACTCCTATGTACGTAGAAAGGCAGGCATGATGTCCGGATGTAGCTATTACTTCCTCCCCAAGTCACCCTTGTAACCCTGGGCCCCCCCCTGGCGTGTATATAATCCGGGGGGTTTAGTTTTTAGAGGCTAATATCAGAATCATAACATCCTCATAGGCTAGGCTTAGCCATTACGATCTCGAGGTAGATCAACTCTTGTAATCATATTCATCAAGATCAATCTAGCAAGAAGTAGGGTATTACCTCGATCGAGAGGGCCTGAATCTGGGTAAACATCGTGTCCCAAGTCTCCTGTTACCATCGGTCCTTAGATGCATAGCTTGGGCCCCCCTACCCGAGATCTGCCGGTTTTGACACGGACAGTATCCCCGCTGAACTCGTGGCTCCCCTACGCGCCGCCGCGGCACAGCTGCTTCACAGCCACCGTCGTTGGCGCACCAGCGTCCACGTCGTCGCCGTCCAGGCGGAGATGACACCTGCCGAAGCCGCCCTGGCCGAGCAGGTTGGACACGGAGAAGGCGTCCATGTCCGTGGACAACTGCTCCAGAGTGAACTTGCGCGCGGCGCGGCCGGCCACGCTGCCGCTGCCGTCGTCGCGGCGGTGGAGGCTCATGGAGGTCTCCGTGGCGTGGCTAGAGGGGCTGGACGGGGCCGCATCGCCGGCGCAGGGGACACAATACGGTAGGCGGTGGTGTAGAGGAAGAGAGAGGGGATTGAGGATTACGGAGAGAGAGAGGGATTAACTGGACACACACGTCTCTAGAGAGCCACCCACGTATGCCTCGAAGCATCGCTCGGGCCTGGCTCTCGGGAAACTGCCGATTCGGCCGTTCCCAATGGGGCAGACCCAAGGGTGCTTTAAGAACCCTGCTATGCAGGCTCAACAGTGTATGCGAGGAACCAAACAACCGAGGTCCGAAAAGAAGCTGCACCGCGCGGGCCTGGTTGGGTTCGATGCGGGCAACCAAACACGCCCTAAGCGAACGATTCCTGGTCTATTCACACTCCACTTGCCCCCTCGAAGCCATTAACCTTGCCCTTGAACATCCCTACTTTTGCGGAGAGCCTACCCTCTTCTCGGATTCATTATGTAATCCTAGCCAGTGATGGGGAAGCCCCGTTGAACACAATGTCATTTCGGTGCTTCCAGATCATCCATATGCCAAGGAGGCACTTGGCTCGCATAGTGATACGGTGTATCCTAGGGTCATCACCATGGACCCTTCATCGCCTCACCAAGTGCCCAAAGGACCCATGACTAGAGCCCGTGCAAGAGCTTTCGAGACCGAGGTGACCTCGCTCCTCTCTTTACATCTTTCGGATTCACTTGAGACACGGCCTCTACCTTCATCAGAGACTCTATGCATACTCAGGTGCTTGGACGAAGGCCGCGGGACAGCTCTACATGATGCTCAAGACGACAGGCCCGACAAGTGCACGAGACAAGAAGAAGGAAGGCAGAAGATGCTTCAGGCACCGGACGTCCGGCCTGCACCGGACGACCGGCGACTCCCAGGCACCGGACGACCGGAAGCCACCGGACGTCCGGCCTCTCCCAGACGACCGGACGACCGGAAGCCACCGGACGTCCGTGACATCGGCAACAGAAGCTAAATAGCGGAAATCCGAGGATTACCGGACGTCCGGTCCCTCCGGAACCACCGGACGTCCGGTAACCCACGGACGTCCGCTACGACGGCGACCACCCTTGTACTATAAGTACTGTTGACTCTCCTCCGTTAGACTCGGCTGTGGTTTAGCTCATTTGATACTTGTGTGGATTTCTCCCATGAGACGGTGCGCCTCTACGGACAAGATCCACTACGGATTCAGGACCTCCTTCACGGAGAAGATCCCCAGGGATATCAAGACCTCCTCACGGAGAAGACTATCTTTGTATCACCGGTGTTGACTTTGGATCATGTATCTCAACCTTGTATCGCGAATCTAGTGCTTGTGTGATTATCTTCGTGTTGATTGAGTGTTTTCCTCTTGTGTTTTCCCCATCTTTCCCTCGTGATTCCCCGTGTTCATCGTGTGCCACCCTCCAAACGTGAAAGATCCGCTGATTAGGGTTCCACCCTGTATCATATGGTATCAAGAGCAAAGGTTTCTCACGATTTTGGAGCCCCACACTTTGTTTTCTAGCCTGTTTTTGTCGTGTTCTTCCCTATTTCGAAAATTCCCCACAAAAAGAGCCCCAAAATTTTTTTGTGATCTGTTGATTTGGCAAGATTTTGTTGACTTTGTTCCATGGATTTGCTGTGCCACGTGTCGATCTAGCATTCCCCCACCTTCTCACCGTTTTTCCACCGCAAATCCGACCACGTTTCACCGTTTTCGCCACGGATCCCACCAACCCAGTCCTAAACCTACCGGACGACCGACGTTTACCGGACGTCCGGAACCCCTCGAGACACCGGACGTCCGCTAAACACCGGACGACCGGCACCCCGACACCAGAAAGTTTTACCGGATTTCCGGACTCCACCAGACGTCCGACCCAGCCAGAACGACCGGACGACCGGTAACTTCCGGACGTCCGACATTTCCTGACGCAGCTGATTTTGTTCAGTTACGTTCCACCTTCCGCTACCACACTCCTCCCGCAACTACCACCCACCTTCCGCAACCACCATCGTTTTCCCGCTCTGAGTTTGAAAAGTGTGTCTCCCTTTGCCTTGGATAATTGAGTTGTGGTTTCCCCGTTTCCTTGGATGTTTAGGCTACCTTGGAACGGCAAGACTTCGACAACACCACCGCTCAACTTCGGCAAGGACGGTAACATCGACGACACTTCGCTCATTCTACCTTGCAATTGCATTGTCACCCTATGAACCATCTTTGCGTAGCTTTCCCATTGAGACTAGCCATTTGAGTATTGCCGGGCCACGACACTTGTGCACATTAGTGAAAGTCATAGATATTGCATACCACATCATCTTGGTATCATCATTGTGAGTACCAACACATCATTTTGCATATCTCCATGTGCCACAAGAGTGTTCCGCATACACAATAGCTACCTCGATCCGAGAAGCATACATATGTGCCCAAAGAAAGAGCTCAAAAGCTTTTAAGCAAAAGAGCCATTCCAAGCAAAGAAACAATAGCATACGCCTTGCATCCAAAGAGATCATACATAGCAACATCATCTTGTGCTCAAGCATCGACACATCATACACTCATAGCATACTTGTGATAGATATTCGTTACATTTTGCCTCTTATAGGTCGTGCACAAGTGCGTATCCGCCTATTAAGCAATCGGTTAGCGTCTCTCTAGTGTTGTGCAACACGAGCATTTTCCGTGGTTTACCACATTTTCGCTCACCCTTGGTTGCACAGCCACATTTGTCTATCCATGCGTGTGTTCCGTGTGCTACTCTTTGCTAGTGATCTACTTGTTGCATGAGCAAATTTGTGAACCATTTTCAACATCTTTGAGTAATTTTGACGATTACATTGAATTTGTGCCACATCCTAACCGAGATCCTCTCAAAGCTTTACTTGTGTAGGTGTGAGAATCGACACGAAGTGATACCAATAGTACTATTTCCGGGTTACATTGTTGAGTTGATCATTGATCCATTTTCAACCTCGGTTAAGGTACATTGATATTGTCTTCTCCTTTCTCCACTCACATACTTGCTTGTGATGATGGATAGGCCAAGTTCATCTTCGAACCCGATCTTCGACGATCCTCAAGAAGCGAACAACTACGTCACCAAACTACATCTTTTCGGTGTCCAACGAGCTCTACATCAAGAGAGTGAAGCTATGCGAGAGTACATTGGTCAAGTCGTCGAGGACGCGCGCCAATTCCAACAAAGTACCAAGGAGCAAATCGACCTCATCAACACCAATATGTCTACTCAATACAATGAGCTCCGGACATTGATCATCAACCGACGTTCTTCCTCAACATCTTCTCAAAGATGGAGCCGCTCAAGTCGACACACCGACTCAACGCAAGACTCAAGTACACCTACGTCCAACACTCTTCGTCAAGCCGCACGTCAAGCTCGACATGAACATCGGCATCCTCTACATGACAAGAGTTCACAAGAGTTATTCGACGAGCAAGAAAGTCGACATCGTCAAAACCAAGCTACACTTGAGCAAGCACAAGAACGGCAACGACTACGCCAACAACAACAAGAGCGAGCTCGTCAATATCAAGAAGAACAAGATGAAGAGGCTAACCGTCAAGCGCAACAACGTCGAGAAGCTCAAGCTATGGAGGCGCAACGTGCTCTACAAGATGCACATCGCAATGTGGCAGCCCGCACTCGACACAATCGTCAAGAAGAGGATTTCCTTCGCGATGAGATGCAAGAAGAAGCTCCTCCTCAAGCGCGACATGAACATCAACTCCAACAAGAATGTCTACATCCTCAAGAGCAACATGATATGGCAAACCGCCAACATCGAGATCGCACTCCCAATAGGCAAGGAAACAATGACGAGCATCGCTATGGCAAGCTCAAGTTCACCATGCCTAAGTTTTCCGGAAGCATTGATCCCGAAGACTACCTCTCATGGGCATTGAAAGTTGACAAGATCTTTCGCCTTCACAACTTCGATGAAGAGAAGAAGATCGCAATGGCATCACTTGAGTTCCAAGACTATGTTCTCATTTGGTGGGAGCAAATCATGGAGAGAAGAGAAGCAAAAGGCGAACCTCCTATCACCAATTGGGCTCAAATGAAGGAAGTAATGAGAGCACGCTTTGTGCCTACACACTACAACCGCGACTTGTTCAAGAAGCTACAACTCCTCAAGCAAGGAACCAAGTCCGTTGAAGAGTACTACAAAGAGATGGAGATTGCTATGATAAGAGCAAACATCAAGGAAGATGAAGAGCAAACAATGGCGAGATTCTTGAATGGACTCAACTATCCCATCAAGAAGATTGCGGACTTCCAACCATACAACAACCTCCTCGAGCTAGTACATCAAGCAACCAAAGCGGAGCGACAAGTTCAAGAGGACTACAAGTACTCCAAGTTCAACTCCAAGAACTTCGGCTCCTACAACCAAGCTTCAACGACTTCGGCTACTCCTCCTACCTCTACCAAGCCTTCTACAAACTTCGGCGACAAGCCAAGCTACAAGAATGCGACTACATCGAGTCGTCCACCTTCTACCAACAACTTCAAGCCAAGAGCTTCCTCAACTACTACTCCAACCGAAGATACCAACAAGACGAGCTCCATCAAATGCTTCAAGTGCCAAGGACGAGGCCACAAGTCATTTGAGTGCAAGACCGTTCGCACCATGATCATCAACGACGACGGATCTTATGACTCCATGAGCGATGATGAGATGGAAGCACTTGAGCATGTCGCTATGCATCGCCAAGTCAATGAAGAAGAAGACAATCAAGTGTTTTGCGACAATGACTCAAGCCCCAACCTTGTTGTCTCCAAATTCTTGACACTCCAACATCAACAAGATGACGACCAACGATGTCATATCTTCCATACGAAGGCCGGCATCAATGGACGCTCCGTCAAGGTTATCATCGATGGCGGAAGTTGCCACAACTTGGCAAGCGAAGAGCTATGCGACAAGCTTCATTTGGTCAAGACGAAGCATCCGCATCCCTACAAGGTCCAATGGCTCAACGACGCCAGAATTCTTCGAGTCGAGCACACCGTGCAAGTCTCTTTCAAGATTGGCGCCTACGAGGACACTCTTGAGTGTGATGTGATACCCATGTCCGTGTGCCACCTTATTCTTGGACGACCATGGCAATATGATCGTGGAGTCACACACAATGGACGGACGAATCACTATCATTTCAAGATGAAGGGCAAGGAATTCGTGCTACGACCTATGACTCCAAGTCAAGTAGCCGCCGACAAGCTTTTACCTACCACCCATCGTGGAGAGAATGGTGAGAGAGCGAGCCACCAAAAAGAGAGTGAGAGCCACAAGCCAAATATGAGCGACTCCACGATGAGCGACAAGAAGCAACTAGTGCTATTTGCTACCAAACGTGAGATGAGAGAAGTGTGTGAGAACCCATCGAGCGTCTTCCACCTTGTGCTTCTATGCAAAGGGGAAGCCAAACCTACTAACACTTCACCACCTCCACCTTTTGTGTTGTCTAAATTGTTGCAGGAATTCTCGGACGTCTTTCCAGATGAGCTACCACCGGGTCTACCTCCACTTCGAGGGATAGAACACCGCATCGACCTAGTACCCGGTGCTCCACTTCCAAACAAGGCTCCTTACCGCGTCAACCCCGAGGAAACGAAGGAGATACAACGGCAAGTGCAAAAACTCATCGACAAGGGTCATGTACGTGAAAGTCTAAGCCCTTGTGCCGTTCCCGTTATTCTCGTGCCTAAGAAAGACGGAACTTTTCGCATGTGTTCCGATTGCCGTCCGATAAATGCTATCACCGTTAGATATCGTCACCCTATTCCTCGCTTAGATGACATGCTTGATGAACTTTGTGGTGCCACCATCTTTTCAAAAATTGATCTTAAAAGTGGTTACTACCAAATTCGCATTCAAGAGGGTGATGAGTGGAAAACTGCTTTTAAAACCAAGTTCGGGTTATACGAGTGGCTTGTTATGCCAATGGGCTTATCGGAAGCACCCGACACCTTTGTGCGTCTTATGCACTTTGTTCTTAGACCCTACATAGGTGTCTTTGTCGTGGTTTACTTTGATGATATTCTCGTGTTTAGCAAGTCGCTTGAAGAAC
Source organism: Secale cereale (assembly GCA_902687465.1). NCBI lineage: Eukaryota > Viridiplantae > Streptophyta > Magnoliopsida > Poales > Poaceae > Secale > Secale cereale. Next base: position 435,758,297 of record LR738715.1, read on the forward strand.
ATGTTGACCATGTCCAACTAGTTTTGCAAGCACTTCGCAAACAACAATTGTATGCTAATATGGAAAAATGCACTTTTGGCGTTGACAAGGTTGTCTTTCTAGGATTTGTCGTGTCTTCTCAAGGTGTTCACGTTGATGAAACTAAAATTGAAGCAATTAAAACTTGGCCTCAACCAAAGAATCTCATGCAAGTGCGTAGTTTTCTTGGTTTAGCCGGTTTCTATAGACGTTTTGTGAAGGACTTTAGCACCATTGCTATGCCTTTACACGCTTTGAGCAAGAAGAACGCACCCTTCATTTGGGGTCCTTCGCAAGACACCGCGTTCAATGAGCTTAAGTGCTTGCTCACGCACGCACCACTTCTCGCCCTACCAAACTTTGACAAACCGTTTGAGATTCATTGTGATGCTAGTGGTACCGGCATAGGTGGCGTGCTAATGCAAGAAAAGCGCCCAATTGCGTACTTTAGCGAAAAGCTATCGGGAGCGCAAATTAACTACCCCATCTATGATAAAGAGCTTTATGCCTTGGTGAGAGTTCTACGTGTTTGGGAACACTATCTTAGACCTCATGAATTCATTCTTCATACGGACCATGAGACACTCAAGTATCTCAAAGGTCAAACTAAGTTGAACAAGCGTCATGCTAAATGGAGTGAGTTCATTGAGTCTTTTCCCTATGTCATCAAATACATCAAGGGCAAAGAAAATGTTGTGGCGAACGCGCTTTCCCGCAAATGCATGCTTGTAACACAACTTGAGTTGAATGTGATTGGCTTTGAGCATATTAAAGATTTATATGAGCATGATCCTTTCTTTGCCAATGCTTATGCTAAATGCTTGACTCACACTTCTTGGGAACATTATTACATCAAGGATGGATATCTTATGAGAGCTAACAAACTTTGCATTCCCGAGTCTTCGCTTCGTTTGCTCCTTTTGCAGGAATCGCATGGAGGAGGACTCATGGGACACTTTGGACGCGACACGACGTTTGCTACCCTCTCTAAGAATTATTTTTGGCCCAAGATGCTTTGTGATGTCTCACGATTCACCAACCGATGTTCTACATGCCGCAAAGCTAAGTCCAAAGCTCAATCTTATGGTCTTTACATGCCTCTTCCTATTCCATATCATCCATGGGAAGATATAAGCATGGATTTCATACTTGGTTTGCCTAGGACTCATAATGGCAAAGATTCCGTGCTTGTCGTGGTAGATAGATTCTCTAAAATGGCTCATTTCATTCCTTGTAACAAGATCGACGATGCTTCACATGTTGCAACTCTCTTTTGCAGGGAGATACTTCGTCTACACGGCGTGCCCAAAACGATCGTGTCGGACCGGGACGTCAAGTTCTTGAGTTACTTTTGGAAAACACTATGTGCCAAGCTCGGAATCAAGCTACTCTTTTCTTCGGCGTACCATCCACAAACGGACGGCCAGACGGAGGTGACGAACCGCACGCTCTCCACTCTTCTTCGTGTGTTGATCAAGAGGAACATCCGAGAATGGGAGCATTGCTTGCCAATCGCCGAGTTCGCCTACAACCGCGCAAGACACTCCACAACCGGCAAGTCCCCCTTCGAGATCGTCTACGGCTTCAACCCGTTGTCGCCTTTGGACATCCTACCTCTTCCTCTACAAGAGCGCACGAACATGGACGCAAGTGCAAGGGCAAATTATCTCAAGAAGGTGCACGAAGACACAAGGGCGATGATCGAGCGACAAGTCCACCGTCGCGCCACCAAGTTCAACGTCAACAAGGCACCGATGGTGTTCAACCCGGGAGATCTTGTTTGGCTTCACCTTCGCAAGGACCGCTTCCCACACGAGCGCAAGTCCAAGCTTCTACCTCGTGCCGATGGACCCTTCAAGGTGCTAGCACGCTACAACGACAACGCCTACAAGATCGACATCCCACGCGACAAGTACTCCGTGAGTGATACTTTCAACATCAAGGACCTCTCTCCTTTCCATGGTGATGAAGATTTCGATCCGAGGTCGGATCTTTCCCAAGGGAGGGGAGATGATACGGTGTATCCTAGGGTCATCACCATGGACCCTTCATCGCCTCACCAAGTGCCCAAAGGACCCATGACTAGAGCCCGTGCAAGAGCTTTCGAGACCGAGGTGACCTCGCTCCTCTCTTTACATCTTTCGGATTCACTTGAGACACGGCCTCTACCTTCATCAGAGACTCTATGCATACTCAGGTGCTTGGACGAAGGCCGCGGGACAGCTCTACATGATGCTCAAGACGACAGGCCCGACAAGTGCACGAGACAAGAAGAAGGAAGGCAGAAGATGCTTCAGGCACCGAACGTCCGGCCTGCACCGGACGACCGGCGACTCCCAGGCACCGGACGACCGGAAGCCACCGGACGTCCGTGACATCGGCAACAGAAGCTAAATAGCGGAAATCCGAGGATTACCGGACGTCCGGTCCCTCCGGAACCACCGGACGTCCGGTAACCCACGGACGTCCGCTACGATGGCGACCACCCTTGTACTATAAGTACTGTTGACTCTCCTCCGTTAGACTCGGCTGTGGTTTAGCTCATTTGATACTTGTGTGGATTTCTCCCACGAGACGGTGCGCCTCTACGGAGAAGATCCACTACGGATCCAGGACCTCCTTCACGGAGAAGATCCCCAGGGATATCAAGACCTCCTCACGGAGAAGACTATCTTTGTATCACCGGTGTTGACTTTGGATCATGTATCTCAACCTTGTATCGCGAATCTAGTGCTTGTGTGATTATCTTCGTGTTGATTGAGTGTTTTCCTCTTGTGTTTTCCCCATCTTTCCCTCGTGATTCCCCGTGTTCATCGTGTGCCACCCTCCAAACGTGAAAGATCCGCTGATTAGGGTTCCACCCTGTATCACATAGCCCTCCGGTGTCCCGTACCATGGTCTTGTCTGATGCGCCAGTCACTTAGAGCTTCATCATGCCGCGGCTCTAACTCCCATCTGCCGGTGACCGTGCCCAACCAATGCCAGACTTGCCCGCGAAGACACAGGTGATTAGGAGGTGATGAATTGTTTCGTCCTACTGATCGCAAAGCGGGCATGCATCTTGATGAGGTAGACCATGTTTGGCTAGTTTGCCAGATGTCCGACATCGATTCCGGGTGGCAAGCCACGAAAAGAATTGGCATTGGATGGGTGTTCTAGTCTTCCAGGTGAACAATGTCGTTGGCGACACTTCGAGGCCCATGAACTTGGCCGCTTCGGACCTGGCCGAAAAGTGGCCCTCTTTTTCCCAGGACCAGCAAACCAAATATTACACCTCCTCCCCAAGTTGCATGGCCGCCACCCTAGGCCATAATCTGAGGAACTCGTCTAGTGTTGCGGCCGTGAGGTCCGGTCCAATGTCTCTTGCCCATGTATCATTTGCGATCGCGTCAGAAACTAGTCTCGTGCTTCTAGTGCGCTTGGGGATTCGATCGTATATGCCTGGTGTGAGTTCACATATCCTAAAGCCGTCAATCCACCTATCCTCCCAAAATAAAGTGGTCTTGCCAATGCCCATCCATGCTCTTGCTGCTGCGTGGAACAGTGCCAACGAGTCTGCCGGTACAGCGATATCAAACTCTGGCAGAGGTCTTTCCTTGTCGCTCCTCTAAAGCCAGGGCCATCGAGCTTGCAACGCCTTGTTTAGCCACCTCGAGTTTGGGATCCCCGGTCCACCCGCCCACTTTGGTCTACATACATTGTCCCAACCGACTTCACAGTTACCACCCGTTGCGTCCTTCTTACCACACCAAAGAAATCATCGGCAGATTTTGGTAAGCGATGTGATGGTTTTTGCTGGTAGATCTAGCGCAAGCATAGAGTGTATTGGTATTGCACACAGAACTAACATGGTAGGGGTGAGACGTCCACTCTTCGGTGGCATTGTCGCCTTCTAGTGAGGGAGGCAGTCTGCAAGCTTATCCACGAGCCGTTGCGTCCGAGCCGCCATTTGTTTTCTAATCGTCAGTGGTAGTCCCAAGTAGGTGCATGGAAACGCTGAGGTCGCGCAACCGAGAGACGCAGATAATGTCTCCATGTCCTCCTGGGAACATCGTATATGAAGTCTCGTGCTTTTTGAAAGTGCAACTATCCCTGGGTGGTTTTGTAATTACTAACAACATATAGCTCATTGAACTAATGCTATCTCAAGATAATATTTCAGGAAAGTTCAATGTTTGGCATGGCATGGATTAGGAATGTGGACCCCTCAAAATGCAAAGGTTAAAGGATTGGCTCAAGCTCAAAGCTAAGGACTCTACATTTTTCCATTTTAGTGATCCAAGATCACATTGAGTCCATAGGAAAGCCAATACTATTAAAAGGGGATGAGGTGTTGCTTAATGGATTGCTTGCTCATGATGTTTAGTGATATGCTCCAAAATCCTCAACCACTTCCTCACATCCACATATGTCCCAAACCAAAAGGCAAACTCGGCCCCACCGAAAATATCTATCCGGCGCCACCGAGTTCATTTGACATAGCCACTGCCAGAAAACCTAATCATTTCGGTCTCACCGAAAGGGATCTCGGTCTCACCGAGATGGGATTGCAAACTCTCTATTGCCTATTGCAAAATTTTCGGTCTAACCGAGATGTGCAATAGGTCCCACCGAGTCTGCAATGCAACTCACTGTTGCCTCTTCATAACATTTTGGTCTCACCGAAATGAGCAAATCGGTCCCACCGAGTTTGCCTGACCAACTCTCTGTGTGCTTATTACCAAAATCGGCCTCACCGAGTTTGTGTAATCGGTCCCACCAAGATTACGTTATGCCCTAACCCTAATGAAATCGATCCCACCGAGTTGATCATACTGGTCCCACCGAAATACCTAACGGTCACATTATGAACTAAATCGGTCTGACAGAGTCCTTTGAATCGGTCCGACCGAGTTTGGTAAATTGTGTGTAATGGTTAGATTTTGTGTGGAGGCTATATATACCCCTCCACCCACTCTTCACTAGTGGAGAGAGCCATCAGAACATATCTACACTTCCATCATTCATGTTCTGAGAGAGAACCACCTACTCAAGTGTTGAGATCAAAATATTCCATTCCTACCATTTGAATCTTGTTCTTTAGCCTTTCCCAAGTTGCTTTCCACTCAAATCCTTCTTCCACCATATCCAAATATGTGAGGAGTTGTTTGAGTGTTGGGGAGACTATCACTTGAAGCATTTGAGCAAGGAGTTCATCATCAACACACCGTTTATTACCTTTTGTAGAGTGGTATCTCCTAGATTGGTTAGGTGTCACTTGGGAGCCTCCGACAAGATTGTGGAGTTGAACCAAGTAGTTTGTAAGGGCAAGGAGATTGCCTACTTCCTGAAGATCAACCGCTAGTGAGGCAAGTCCTTCGTGGGCGATGGCCATGGTGGGATAGACAAGGTTGCTTCTTCGTGGACCCTTCGTCGGTGGAGCCCTCCGTGGACTCGCGCAGCCGTTACCCTTTGTGGGTTGAAGTCTCCATCAACTTGGATGTACGATAGCACCACCTATCGGAACCAAGACAAAAAACATCGTTGTCTTCACTTGCGTTTGATCCCTCTAAACTCCTTCCTTTACCTTCATATGCAACTGTTTACTTTTCGCGGCTATACTCTTAGAATTGCATGTGTAGGTTGATTGCTTGACTTGTGCTAAGTTGCTAAAATCTGTCAAGAATTAAAATTGGGAAAAGGGTAGATTTTTATTTGGTCAAGTAGTTTAATCACCCCCCTCTAGACATACTTTAGATCCTACAAGTGGTATCGGAGCTTTGGTCTCCATTTGCCGTGATTTCCATAGCATTGGTGATCACAGCCTTGGTTTCACAACCTAGGAGAGTATGGCGTCTAGCGAGGGAAGTTACCACCGTAGAGGTCCTTATTTTGATGGTACTAATTTTGCTAGTTGGAAGCATAAGATGAAAATGCATATTCTTGGACATAACCCCGGCGTTTGGGCCATTGTGTGTGTTGGTTTGCAAGGTGAATTCTTCGATGGGAAGGAACCGAACCAAGAAGCTACCGCAGAAGAGTTGAAGATGCTGCAGTACAATGCTCAAGCTTGCGATATCCTCTTCAACGGATTGTGCCCCGAAGAATTCAACAGAATCAGCCGTCTTGAGAATGCAAAGGAAATTTGGGATACTTTGATTGATATGCACAAAGGTACCGACTCCGTCAAGGAATCCAAGTTGGATGTGCTCGAAAGTCAACTTGACAAGTTCAAGATGAAGGATGGTGAAGGTGTCGTTGAAATGTACTCTAGGATTGCTCTCATCACAAATGAGATTGTCGGCTTAGGAAGCGAAGAGATGAACGACAGCTTCATCATCAAGAAGATCCTAAGAGTCTTGGATGGAAAATATGATACCGTGTGTACATTGATCCAAATGATGCCAAATTACAACGATCTCAAGCCAACAGAAGTCATTGGAAGAATTGTTGCTCATGAGATGTCACTCAAAGATAAAGAAGAGCTTCACAACAAGTCTAGTGGTGCTTACAAAGCTTCATGTGACGCTCCTACATCATCAAGTGAGAAACAAGACTTCAATGAAGAATTGAGCTTAATGGTGAAAAACTTCAACAAGTTCTACAAGAGTATAAGCAAAGAAAGAAGTTCCAAGTCAAGGTCCTACAATGATAAGAGATCTTCAAGTTGTGATCGGAATTGCCACAATTGTGGAAGACCCGGACACTACTCCAACGAGTGTACGGCTCCCCACAAGAGAAGAGAAGACTCACATAAAGGGAGAAGTAGATGAGAAGATTCACCACCAAGAGAGAGAAGGAGTGGATATGATCGTTATGAACGAAGACCTTCTTGGAGAAGCAAAGATTCGGAAAGGAAGGACAAATCATCAAGGATAACCCGCCTCTACCGAGTGCATAAGCACTACTGTCCATCCACCATGGTTGTTGCGTTGTCCTGCAAGGTTAGGCACGCCGCATCCCAGCCAAACAACACCGGGATTGCCTTCACAAGGCAATCCACAAGAGGCTTATCAAATAGATCTATGTACACTTTGAGGGCTTCCCACCTTTAGTAAGACGGATGCTCTGCCGTGGGGTGGTCACTGACGCCCTTTTCTATCCTGGTCTTCGTTGTTGCCTCTGGTTTGGCTGCTCTTTACCCACTAGTTAGGCGAGTATTGGTGATAAGGAACGCCTCAACTCGGCCCACATATGTTAGACCTGGGCACGCGGGAAGGGTGGGCCCTTCTCAGCAGTAGGCATAGCATCGTTTCCATGTGCCTCCAAGGAAGACGCAACAGTTTCCTCCACCCTTCCGTCGATAAGCTAACAAAGAACCAGCCATTTTCACGCGTGCATGGGGGGTCACATCGCCATGCAAACTGGACCCCAGAATAGATGCGCCAGCCTACCCATCCAAAGAGGATGTCGCAGCGTGATCGCTAACCTCCCCGGTCCTCATGAGATTCCCCTGTAAAAGGTTTCCCTGTGCAGGACAGCAGATACCACCTATGTAATGTTCAGATCCCAGTTACCAACTTCGATTATTGCCGAATCCCCAGGTCCCGCACTTGGCTGCAGAGGTGTGTGGGGCTCCCGAGAACCAACCACATGGGCCAACCACAAGACGCTGGCTAGAAACCACCCATGTTGCCGGATGGACGAATCAGACGGTGGCTCTAGAAGCATCCCCTGGTCTCCACTTGGTCCTAAAGTGCACACTGATCGAGAGCTATCCCGTTGTCTGGCCCCGATGCGCCTTTGTGCAGAGGCCGCCTGTCCACATGCGTTAGGAGATGCCACGCGTCCTACCGTGAGTGGCCTGTCAACACAATCCGTATCGGATGGGCTGGCAGTGTCGGCGCATAAAATCGCAACCGCCATGTCACTAGAGCCTGCCCCCCCACCGCGGGACCTTGGTGAAGAGCCAACCGTCGTCGTGGTTTGAACTTGTCGCTGCCTTCCCCTCCGTGGCCTGGTGCCTTGGCGTACATGTGCAGTGGGTAGCCAGGGGGAGGTCGCTCGTGCCAAGGCCTAGTCACTTCCGGCCTCGTGGCGGCGCCGTGTGGACGGAATGGTCTTTTCTTCGGTGGGAGCACTTCTGGCTCCTCGCGAGGAGTGTTCTGCTTCTCAGCGGCAGAAAATCACCGAATCGACGCCATGGGAGGCTCAGACAGGCGAGGGCAAGGAAGAAGAATAAGAAGCAAGAGGAACGGAGGGAGAAGATGGGCAGCAAGGACTCCGCCTGCCGCCTTACTTATAGCCAGGAGAAGGCCAACCGCCGGCCTCCATAATCGCAGGTAATGATGGTCTTTTGTGCATGCAGGGACTTGTCAAGTCGCGCAGTCGCCGAGGCTGCATGGGGAAGTGGAGACGCCCACGTCCCATTAATCCCCACGCGTCTATCAAGGCCACAGGCTTTTGGGGCCCGCGGCGCTCTGCACTTGACCCTTGGCTTCGCCGCGAAGCCAAGCCCGAGCGCACCTTGGGCCACGGGGTTACTGTCGGCGTTCTGGGAACGGGGATACCCATACTTGCCTGCCTGCGGCCCAGGGCATGGCTCATCCAGAGACCTGGAACGGCCCAACCTCTTCAGCAACCACTCAAGATCCTCGCGAGGGGCCGAGCCTCGGGAGGCAGATGACGCAAGACCTCCTCTGGGGCAGCCTCACTAGGCTGGCTCCTGAGGAGCGGAGATATCAAGGCAAGGCGAACCTCACGAGGCCCTCGTGACGTGAGCAGTGATGACCAAGGCCAGGCAGGCGTAGGTTGCCAGTTTCCTCTTCGGTGCTAAAGGGGCAGGCGCAGGCGAGGAGTCCCGAGGCGTCAGTCAAAGGTTTCCATATCGGTGCAACAAGACCAGGACCAGCAGGATGGCAGAGCGGAGGTCATCGCGGAGCCCACGGCAGCGACACCACCAGAGCCTTTGGCAGGCGAAGACCACATTTTGTCAAGATAGCTTGTACTAGCTATCCCCTTCAAATTTGGACGTTGTGGGATCCCTTCCCGCTCAATATTTGGTAAGAGGACCCGGGCCTCTATAAATATGACTAGCCACCACCATACAGGGAGGATCATCTCATCTGGAGTGGACCAAACCTGGATCGGATCATTGAGACTGCCCAAACACCCACAAGCTCACTCGAGCACAAGAACACCTCTCCTTAGGAGGCTGTTCCCCCCATGTACTAGTTCTTCCTCAGCCTACAAGGCAATCCACCACACCACACTAGATTAGGGTACTACACCACAACGGTGGCCCGAAACCAGTATAAACCTTGTGTCCCTTGTTCTTCGGATCTGACGAGCTAGGCCTAGGGATCAGCGAGTAGACGAGCTAGGGTGGAAGGAGAGATCTTCGTGCACACACTAGAGTTCGAACCAAGCGTTTTGCCAAAGCCCGAGATCCGACAATAACCCTAAACTGTTTCTTGAAAATTGTTAGATATTGTGATATTTTGTTGTTTTGGTCCATGGATTTGTGTTTGACAAGTGGATCTAGCCCCTACTCATCCATACCCACCGTTCCCACCACGAAATCCATCAAAAATTTGCATTTCCAACAATTTCCGCCCAAATTCGGCCACCACCGGGTGCCCGCATGATGGCTGCTAGAACTACGTCGGTTTTTCCCCAAAGAGGAAGGGATGATGCAATATAGCAGCCGTAGGTATTCCCCTCAGTGATGAAACCAAGGTTACCGAACCAATAGGAGAACAAAGCAACACAACGTAAACAACACCTGCACACAAATAAAAAATACTCACAACCCGACGTGTAAAAGGGGTTGTCAATCCCTTTCGGGCAATGGACGTGAGAGAAATATAAATATTGATAGCTCGAACGCCAAATAAGATAAATTTCAGCAAGGTATTTTTGGGTTTTTGGTTTAATAGATCTGAAAATAAAAGCAAAGGAAAAATGGATCGCAAAGGCAAATAATATGAGAAAGAGACCCGAGGGCCATATATTTCACTAGTGGCTTCTCTCAAGAAAACTAGCAAACGATGGGAAAACAATTACTGTTGGGCAATTGATAGAACGTCAAATAATCATGACGATGTCCAGGCAATGATCATTATATGGGCATCACGTCCAAGCTTAGTAGACTGACTCCTGCCTGCATCTACTACTATTACTGCACATATCGACCGCTATCCAACATGCATCTAGTGTATTAAGTTCATGGAGAAACGGAGTAATGCAATAATAACGATGACATGATGTAGACAATATCTATTTATGTAGAAATAGATTGTTTTATCCTTAGTAGCAACGATACGTACGTGTCGGTTCCCCTTTTGTCACTCGGTTCAAGCACCGTAAGATCAAACCCACTACAAAGCACCTCTTCCCATCGCAAGATAAATAGACCAAGTTGTCCAAACAAAACCCAAGTATTGGAGAAGAAATACGAGGCTATAAGAAATCATGCATATAAGATATCAAAGAAGACTCGAATAACTTTCATGGATATAAAAACATAGATCTGATCATAAACTCAAAGTTCATCGGATCCCAATAAACACACCGCAAAAAGAGTTACATCATATGGATCTCCAAGAGACCATTGTATTGATAATCAAAAGAGAGAGAGAAATCCGTCTAGCTACTAACTACGGACCCGTAGGTCTACAACGAACTACTCACGCATCATCGGAAAGGCACCAATGGAGATGGTGAACCTCTCCGTGATGGTGTCTAGATTGGATTTGGTGGTTTTGGACTCTGCGATGGCTGGAATAGAATTTCGTCAACTCTCCTAGGGTTTCTGGAATATCTGAGTACTTATAGAGCGAAGAGGCGGCGCGGGAGGCTACTGAGGTGGGCACAACCCACCTGGGCGCGCCAGGGGGCCTGGCACGCCCTGGTGGGTTGTGCCCCCCTCCGGGCACCCCCCAGGTGCAGCTCTGGCCCAATGGGTGTCTTTTGCCCCCAAAAAATCGCCAAAAAGTTTCGCGGTGTTTGGACTCCATTTGATATTGATTTCCCGTGATGTAAAAAACATGCAGCAAACATCAACTAGCACTCGGCACCATGTCAATAGGTTAGTACCAAAAATGATATAAAATGACTATAAAATGATTGTAAAACATCCAAGAATAATAATATAACATCATGGAACAATAAAAAATTATAGATATATTGGAGACGTATCAGCATCCCCAAGCTTAATTCCTGCTCGTCCTCGAGTAGGTAAATGATAAAAAGAGATTTTTTGATGTGGAATGCTGCCTAACATGTCATATCATATTTTTCTCTTTATAGCATGGACATTTGGACTTTTATATGGTTCAAAGCAATAGTCTAGTTTTGACAAGAGATTTTAATACTCAAACATATCAACAAGCAACCATGTCTTTCAAAATATCAATGCTAAAATAAGTTATCCCTAGCCCATCATGCTCAACCATTGATCCATTCATGAAACACACTCGCATATTAGTTATACCCAATGCTCAAGTACGATCATAGTGTTTCCTAGTTGGTGATTTATAAGAGAAGATGGATACTCAAATTCAAAAATAAAAATTGCATAAGTAAAAGAAAGGCCCTTCGTAGAGGGAAGTAGGGATTTGTAGAGGTGCCAGAGCTCAAAGCTTAAATTGAGAGATAAAATTATTTTGGGAGGCATACTTTCCCACCAACGAAAACGACTTCAGGTTCCCAACACTTTCCATGCTAGATATATCATAAGCGGTTCCCAAACATAAAAGAATATTTATTCATTTTCCACCAAACTTTCACAAGCCAGGGCTAGCCGAATCCACGGTTGTCTTCCATACCAACACTTTCCAAGGAATTTATTATTTGACAACATAAAGTAAATTTGTTTTTCATTTCGGGACTGGGCACCCCTAATACCTTTGCCTTAATTTCGTGCAGTGAGAAGTGAATAAACACTCATCGTGAGAATAACACATCTAGCACGGAAAATATTGGCCACCCCTCACCGCCTCGCGAGCGGTACGAGCACACAAAAGGGAAATTTATTTTGAAAATTAGAGATGGCACATACAAATTTGCTTAGAACGGCAAAGGAATACCGCATATAGGTAGCTATGGTGGACTCATGTGGCAAAAACCGGGATAAATGATTTTGGATGCACAAGTAGTGGTCATACTTAGTGCATAATGAAGGCTAGCAAAAGACTGGGAAACGACCAACCATGAAACGAATAATCTCATAAGCGAGCATTGAGCATAAATAACACCAAATAGTGCACCAAAAGTAGTATGTAATTTCATTGCATGATTATTGACTTTCGTGCTTGCATAGGGAATCACAAACTGTAACACTAATATTCTTACTAAAGCATACTTACCCATTAACATGACTCACATATAACATCATCATGACTCAAAACTATTACAAGGAATCAAGTTTATTTTGTCCAATGGTCTTCATGAAATTTTTTATTATATCCTTCTTGGATATCTATCACTTTGGAACTAATTTTCATGTGTTGCTTTTGATAAGCTCAAACAAATATAAGTGAAGATCATGAGCATAATTTTTTTCTTTCTCGCAAAATAATTTAAGTGAAGCAAGAGAGAATTTCTTATTTTTTTACTAACTCTCAAATAAATCTAAGTGAAGCAAGAGAGTATTTCTTAAAATATATTAAAGCACACCATGCTCAAAAAGATATAAGTGAAGGTGAAGCACTAGAGCAAATCCATAGCTCATAAAAATTTAAGTGAAGCATAGAGAGATATTGTAACAAGTCATGCATAATTATGTCTCTCTCTAATAGGTGTGTACAACAAGGATTGATGACTTAAAAAGCAAAACAAAACAAGCAAAGACTCATATCATACAAGACGCTCCAAGCAAAACACATATCATGTGACGAATAAAAATATAGTTTTGAGTAAAATACCGATGGTCGTTAGAAGAAAGAGGGGATGCCACTCAGGGGCATCCCCAAGCTTAGTTGCTTGCTTCTATTTGGATAATAGCTTGGGATGCGAAGGCATCCCCAAGCTTAGGATCTTCTTACTCCTTATTCCTTCATCCATCGTAAGATAACCCAAAACTTGAAAACTTCAATCTCACAAAACTCAACAAAACCTTCGTTAGATCCATTAGTATAAGAAAACAAATCACTACTATAAGTACTGTAGCAAACCAATTCATATTTTGTATTTTTATTATATCTACTATATTCCAACTTTTCCATGGCAAAATCTCATCAAAGAAAACCATAGAATCATCAAAACAAGCACATAACACAATAAAAACAGAATATGTTAAAAACATAATAGTTTGTAGCAATCTGGAAGTTTCGAATACTTCTACAACTCTAACAATCTTGAAAAAATAGGCCCACGTGGGCAATTTGTATATTAATCTTCTGCAAAAAGAATCAACTCAAAAGCACTCCTCTGTTAAAAATGAGAATTTTTCTCGTGAGCGCAAAAGTTTCTGTTTTTTAGCAAGATCAAATCTACTAACACCCAACATGATCCTAAGGCTTTGCTTGGCACAAACATTTATTCAAACCACAAAAACACATTTAAACAGAAGTATTAATGGGTATTTTATTGGAAACAACAAGGAAATCAAAAAGCAAAAAGATACAAGTTGGGTTGCCTCCCAACAAGCGCTATAATTTTACGCCTTTAGCTAGGCTTGATACAAAGATTTCAAGTGTTATCGTCCTTGTTGGATGTTCCATAAGTTGCCCTCATTATAGATTCATAAGGCAATTTGATCTTGGTTCCAGGGAAGTGTTCCATGCCTTTTCTCAAGGGAAATTGGAATTTAACATTCCCTTCTTTCATGTCAATCACCGCACCAATAGTGCGCAAAAACGGTCTACCAAGTATAATAGGGGCAAGACCGTTGTAATCGATGTCAAGAACAATAAAGTCTATGGGTACATAGTTCCTATTTGCAAGAATAAGAACATCATTGATCCTTCCCAAAGGCTATTTAATAGTGGAATCCGCCAAATGCAAATTAAGAGAGCACTCTTCAATATTGGTAAGACCAAAAACATCACAAATAGATTTCGGAATCGTGGAAACACTAGCACCCAAATCACACAAAGCAAAACACTCATAATTTATAATTTTTATATTGATAGTAGGTTCCCATTCATCATGCAACTTTCTAGGAATTGATACTTCTAATTCCAACTTCTTATCTAAAGCTTTCATCATAGCATCAACAATACGTTTAGTAAAAGCTTTATTTTGTTCATAGCATGGGGTGAATTAATCATGGATTGCAGCGAAGAAATAAAATAATCAAATAACAACTATCATAATTAAAGTCGTTGTAATAAAAAATAGTGGGCACATCACTAGTTAAAGTCTTGACCTCTCCGAACCCACTTTTATCAATTTTCTCAACAAGATTTTCACTCTCCGAATTATCAGGACGCCTTCTACCTAAAGTCGACTCTTCTCCAGTCCCTTTATCATCAAGTTGAACTTTACTAAACAAAGAATCAATAGAAGAAACACCAACCATTTTAATGTCTTCATCATTTTTATGATGGCAATCACTAGAAAACACCTTTTCTAAAAATTCTCGTTTAGCTCTAAGCATGGCGGTTCTTTTCTTACTTCCATCCATAGAAACATAAAGAGCTTTAATTGATTCTTAAACTTTATGCACAAATAGTTTCAACTTGATATTTTCCACATCATGAGAAATTCTATCAATACTCCTAAACATATCATCAATCTTATTCAATTTTCATCTATGGAAGCATTGAATTTTTTTTGAGTATTGATTAATTCTTTAATATTATTCTCTAGATCAGAGGTGTTCCTATTATGATTGTAAGATTGATTTCCATAGGAGTTACCATAATTATTAGAGAAATTACTAGGAAAAGGCCTAGGATTAAAATTACCTCTATAAGCATTGTTGTTGAAATTATTTCTAGAGATAAAGTTCACATCTATCGCATCACTAGTTTGCTCAATCAAAGTAGACGAAGGCATATCATTAAGATCAATAGGAGCACTTTTACTAGCAACCATTTTCATAAGAGCAATAACTTTTTCACGCAAAGAATCAATCTCAACCGAATTAACTTTTCTGCTAGTCGGCGCCCTTTCGGTATGCCATTGCGAATAATTTGCCATAATATTATCGAGCAGTTTGGTGGCTTCACCCAAAGTAATTTCCATAAAAGTACCACCCGCGGCAGAATCCAAAAGGTTTTGAGAAACAAAATTCAACCCTGCATAAAAAAATTGTATGCTCATCCAAAGATTTAACCCATGAGTTAGGCAATTCCTTAGCAACATTTTCATCCTTTCCCAAGATTGTGCAACATGCTCATGTTCAAGTTGCTTGAAATTCATGATCTGGGTTCTAAGGGATATAATTTTTGTGGGCAGAAAATAAATAGTGATAAAAGCGTCTTCGCATTTGTTCCAAGAATCGATGCTATTGCGAGGCAAAAAAGGAAGCCAAATTTTGCGTGAACTCGCAAAGAAAACGGGAATAATTTCTATTTCACAACATCGTTGTCCGCATGTTTTTTCTTTTGCATGTCGCATAATTCCACGAAGGTATTAAGATGGGATGCGACATCCTCATTAGGAGTGCAGGAAAATTGATCTTTCATGACAAGATTCAACAAAGTTGTATTAATATCACAAGTCTCCGCACTAGTGGCGGGAGGAGCAATCAGAGTGCCAATAAAATCATTGTTGTTGGTATTGGAAAAATCACACAACTTAGTGTTCTCTTATGTCATTTTTGAGCAATTGTAAACAAGAACACAAGTGGGCGATAGACCCGACCAGAAACGGCGAACGGAAAAAGAGGGCGAATAAAATGACAAATGTTTGTGAAGTGGGGGAGATGAAAACGAGAGGCAAATGGAAAACAATGTAAATTGCGAGGAGATGAGATTTGTGATTAGGAACCTGGTATATGTTGAAGGTGCTCCCTGACAATGGCGCCAGAAAGTACCTTTAGATGGCTGCTAGAACTACGTCGGTTTTTCCCCAAATAGGAAGGGATGATGCAGTATAGCAGCGGTAGGTATTTCCCTCAGTGATGAAACCAAGGTTATCAAACCAGTAGGAGAACCAAGCAACACAATGTAAACAACACATGCACACAAATAACAAATACTCGCAACCCAATGTGTAAAAGGGGTTGTCAATCCCTTTCGGGTAACAGACGTGAGAGAGATATAAATATTGATAGATAGAACACCAAATAAGATAAATTGCAACAAGGTATTTCTGAGTTTTTGGTTTGATAGATCTGAAAATAAAAGCAAAGGAAAAATGGATTGCAAAGGCATATAATATGAGAAAGAGACCCGGCGGTCGTAGATTTCACTAGTGGCTTCTCTCGAGAAAAATAGCAAAAGGTGGGCAAACAATTACTGTTGGGAAATTGATAGAACTTCAAATAATCATGATGATATCCAGGCAATGATCATTATATAGGCATCACGTCCAAGATTAGAAGACCGACTCCTGCCTGCATCTACTACTATTAATCCACACATCGACCGCTATCCAGCATGCATCTAGTGTATTAAGTTCATGGAGAAATGGAGTAATGCAATAAGAATGATGACATGATGCAGACAAGATCTATTTATGTAGAAATAGACCCCATCGTTTTATCCCTAGTAGCAACTATACATACGTGTCGGTTCGCCTTCCGTCACTGGGATCAAGCACCGTAAGATCGAACCCACT
Source organism: Secale cereale (assembly GCA_902687465.1). Lineage (NCBI taxonomy): Eukaryota > Viridiplantae > Streptophyta > Magnoliopsida > Poales > Poaceae > Secale > Secale cereale. The sequence continues at coordinate 435,774,965 of LR738715.1, forward strand.
ACAAAGCACCTCTTCCCATTGCAAGATAAATAGATCAAGTTGGCAAAACAAAACCCAAATATCGGAGAAGAAATACGAGGCTATAAGAAATCATGCATATAAGAGATCAGAGAAGACTCAAATAACTTTCATCGATATAAAAAGATAGATCTGATCATAAACTCAAAGTTCATCGGATCCCAACAAACACACCGCAAAAAGAGTTACATCATATGGATCTACAAGAGACCATTGTATCGATAATCGAAAGAGAGAGAGAAATCCATCTAGCTACTAACTACGGACCCGTAGGTCTACAAGGAACTACTCACGCATCATCAGAAAGGCACCAATGGAGATGGTGAACCCCTCCGTGATGGTGTCTAGATTGGATATGGTGGTTCTGGACTCTGCGGTGGCTGGAATAGAATTTCGTCGGCTCTCCTAGGGTTTCTGGAGTATCTGAGTATTTATAGAGCAAAGAGGCGGTGCAGGAGGCCACCGAGGTGGGCACAACCCACATGGGCGCGCCCTGGTGGGTTGTGCCCCCCTTGGGGCACCCCCCCAGGTGCAGCTCTGGCCCAATGGGTGTCTTCTGGCCCAAAAAAATTCTCCAAAAAGTTTTGCGGTGTTTGGACTCCGTTTGATATTGATTTCCTGCGATGTAAAAAACATGCAAAAAACAGCAACTGGCACTTGGCACTGTGTCAATAGGTTAGTACCAAAAAATGATATAAAATGACTATAAAGTGATTGTAAAACATCCAAGAATGATAATATAACAACATGGAACAATAAAAAATTATAGATACGTTGGAGATGTATCACCGCACCCCTAGGAAAATATCTCCAAACATCACTGACCACCCCGGGCACCCGCATCCCGTACCCCCGGGTGCACGCACCCCCCACAATCATCCCAACAACATCACCGTTTCGGCCATAACTTTCACTCGTGAAGTCCATTTTTTGTGTTCTTTAGCTCGTTTTGTAGCTTTTCACATCCCTCGTCCACTTAGACTGTTACGACCACCATTTGCTTCCATTAATGTTTTCACCATAAAAGCATTCACCTTCCGCATTTGACCAATTTTGAGTTGCGGTATCCGTTTCCTAAGGTGTTTCAGCTACTTAGGAATGGCTTGACATCGACATCACCGCCGTTCATCATCGCCCCAGTGTCGTCATCGTCACCTCTCTTCACATTGACACCGCCAACCGTAAGCAAGGATGGTAACATCAACGACATCTTGTGTATTTCCTTGCCTTTGCACTTGATCACCCGAGCCTTTTTGCGTCACTTACTTATTGAGACTAGCGAGTTGAGAATTGTCGGGCCATGTTCCTTATGCACCTTAGTGATACGCCTATTCCGAATAGCTACATTTAGCATGCAATCATCATTGTGCCATAAGTCTCTCCCGTGCATATCTTACATACTTGTCTCATATCATACTTGTTGGGAAACATAGTATTTCAAACAAAATCCTACGATCACGCAAGATATATCTAGGAGAAGCATAGCAACGAGCGGGGAGAGTGTGTCCACGTACCCTCGTAGGCCGAAAGCGGAAGCGTTTAGTAACGTGGTTGATGTAGTCAAACGTCTTCGCGGTCCAGCTAATCAAGTACCGAATGCATGACACCTCCGCTGTCTGCACACGTTCAGCTCGGTGACGTCCCTCGAACTCATGATCCAGTTGAGGCCGAGGGAGAGTTTCGTCAGCACGACGGCATGGTGACGGTGATGATAAAGTTACCATCATAGAGCTTCGCCTAAGCACTACGACAATATGACCGAGGTGTGTAACTGTGGAGGGGGGCACCACACACGGCTAAGAAATCAACTTGTGTATCTTTGGTGTGTGCCCTCCCCACGTATATAAAGGACGGAGGGAGGAGGAGGCCGGCCCTAGGAGGGGCGCACCAAGGGAGGAGGATTTCTACTCATAGTAGGAGTAGGTTTCCTCCTTTCCTAGTCCTACTAGGAAAAGGGAGGAAAGAGGAGGAGGGGAGAAGGAAGGAGGGGGGCGACCCCCCAAGCTCTAAACCAATTCGGGTTGGGCCTAGGGGGGGGCGCCCCACATCTTGCTTGCTTCCCTCTTTCTCCACTAGGGCCCAATAAGGCTCATAGACTCCTTGTGGGGTTCCGGTAACCTCCCGGTACTCCGAAAAATACTCGATACACTTCGGAACTCTTTCGATGTCCGAATATAACCTTCCAATATATCAATATTTATGTCTCGACCATTTCGAGACTCCTCGTCATGTCCGTGATCTCATCCGGGACTCCGAACAACCTTCGGTACATCAAAACACATAAACTCATAATACCGATCATCATCGAACGTTAAGCGTGCGGACCCTACGGGTTCAAGAACTATGTAGACATGACCGACACACCTCTCCGGTCAATAACCAATATCGGAACCTGGATGCTTATATTGGCTCCTACATATTCTACGAAGATCTTTATTGGTCTAACCGCATAACAACATACGTTGTTACCTTTGTCATCGGTATGTTACTTGCCTGAGATTTGGTCGTTGGTATCATCATACCTAGTTCAATCTCGTTACCAGCAAGTCTCTTTACTCGTTCTGTAATACATCATCTCATGACTAACTCGTTAGTCATTTGCTTGCAAGGCTTATTATGATGAGTATTATCGAGGAGGCCCAGAGATACCTCTCTGACACTCGGAGTGAGAAATCCTAATGTTGATCTATGGCAACACCACAAACACTTTCGGAAACACCTGTAGAGCATCTTTATAATCACCAGTTACGTTGTGATGTTTGACAGCACACAAGGTATTCCTTCGGTATTCGAGAGTTGCATAATCTCATAGTCAGAGGAACATGTATAAGTCATGAAGAAAGCAATATCAATAAAACTAAACGATCATAGTGCTAAGCTAACGGATGGGTCTTGTCCATCACATCATTCTCCTAATGATGTGATCTCGTTGATCAAATGACAACACATGTCTATGGTTAGGAAACACAACCATCTTTGATTAACGAGCTAGCCAAGTAGAGGCATACTAGGGACACTCTGTTTTGTCTATTTATTCACACATTTATCAAGTTTCCAGTTAATACAATTCTAGCATGAATAAAAGACATTTATCATGATTTATAAGGAAATATAAATAACAACTTTATTATTGCCTCTAGGGCATATTTCCTTTAGTCTCCCACTTGCACTAGACTCAGTAATCTAGATTACATAGTAATGATTCTAACACCCATGGAGTCTTGGTGCTGATCATATTTTGCTCGTAGAAGAGGCTTAGTCAACGGGTCTGCAACATTCAGATTCGTATGTATTTCACGAATCTCCATGTCTCCTTCCTTGACTTGATCGCGGATGGAGTTGAAGCGTCTCTTGATGTGCTTGGTTTTGTTGTGAAACCTAGAATCCGTCGCAAAGGCTATTGCTCCAGTGTTGTCACAAAAGATTTTCATTGGACCTGATGCACTAGGTATTACACCTAGATCGGATAGGAACCCCTTCATCCAGACTCCTTCATTTGCTGCTTCCGAAGCAGCTATGTACTCCGCTTCACACGTAGATCCCGCTACGATGCTCTGCTTGGAACTGCACCAACTGACAGCTCCATCGTTCAACAAAAATACGTATCCGGTTTTTGACTTAGAGTCATCCGGATCAGTGTCAAAGCTTGCATCGACGTAACCATTTACGATGAGCTCTTTGTCACCTCCATAAACGAGAAACATATCCTTCGTCCTTTTTAGGTACTTCAGGATGTTCTCGACCGCTGTCCGGTGATCCACTCTTGGATTACTTTCTCCCTGTTAGACTTATAGCGAGGCACACATCAAGTCTGGTACACAACATTGCATACATGATAGAACCTATGGCTGAAGCATAGGGAATGACTTTCATTTTCTCTCTATCTTCTGCAGTGGTCGGGCATTGAGTCTTACTCAACTTCACACCTTGTAACACAGACAAGAACCCTTTCTTTGACTGATCGATTTTGAACTTTTCCAAAAATTTATCAAGGTATGTGCTTTGTGAAAGTCCAATTAAGCGTATTGATCTATCTATATAGATCTTGATGCCCAATATATAAGTAGCTTCACCGAGGTCTTTCATTGAAAAATTCTTATTCAAGTATCCTTTTATGCCATCCAGAAATTCTATATCATTTCCAATCAACAATATGTCATCCACATATAATATCAGAAATGCTACAGAGCTCCCACTCACTTTCTTGTAAATACAGGCTTCTCCAAAAGTCTGTATAAAACCATATGCTTTGACCACCTCATCAAAGCGTATATTCCAACTCCGAGATGCTTGCACTAATCCATAGATGGATCGCTGGAGTTTGCACACTTTGTTAGCTCCTTTAGGATCGACAAAACCTTCTGGTTGCATCATATACAGCTCTTCTTTTAGATATCCATTAAGGAATGCATTTTGACCTCCATTTGTCAGATTTCATAATCATAAAATGTGGCAATTGCTAACAAGATTCAGACATACTTAAGCATCGCTACGGGAGAGAAAGTCTCATCGTAGTCAACTCCTTGAACTTGTCGAAAACCTTTCGCAACAAGTCGAGCTTTGTAGACAGTAACATTACCATCGGCGTCAGTCTTCCTCTTAAAGATCCATTTATCTCAACAGCTTGCCGATCATCGGGCAAGTCAACCAAAGTCCACACTTTGTTCTCATACATGGATCCCATCTCAGATTTCATGGCCTCAAGCCATTTTGCGGAATCTGAGCTCATCATCGCTTCCTCATAGTTCGTAGGTTCATCATGGTCTAGTAACATGACCTCCAGAACCGGGTTACCATACCACTCTGGCGCAGAACATACTCTGGTGGACCTACGATGTTCAGTAGTAACTTGATCTGAAGTTTCATGATCATCATCATTAGCTTCCTCACTAATTGGTGTAGAAATCACTTGAAATAATTTCTGTGATGAACTACTTTCCAATTCGGGAGAAGGTACAGTTACCTCATCAAGTTCTACTTTCCTCCCACTCATTTCTTTCGAGAGAAACTCCTTCTCTAGAAAGGATCCATTCTTGGCAACGAATATCTTGCCTTCGGATCTGTGATAGAAGGTGTACCCAACAGTATCCTTTGGGTATCCTATGAAGACACATTTCTCTGACTTGGGTTCGAGCTTATCAGGTTGAAGCTTTTTCACATAAGCATCGCAGCCCCAAACTTTAAGAAACGACAACTTGGGTTTCTTGCCAAATCACAGTTCATAAGGCGTCGTCTCAACGGATTTAGATGGTGCCCTATTTAACGTGAATGCAGCTGTCTCTAAAGCATAACCCCAAAACGATAGTGGTAAACCGTTAAGAGACATCATAGATCGCACCATATCTAATAAAGTACGGTTACGATGTTCGGACACACCATTACGCTATGGTGTTCCAGGTGGCGTGAGTTGTGAAACTATTCCACATTGTTTCAAATGAAGATCAAACTCGTAACTCAAATATTCGCCTCCGTGATCGGATCGTAGAAACTTTATTGTCTTGTTACGATGAGACTCTACTTCACTCTGAAATTCTTTGAACTTTTCAACTATTTCAGACTTGTGTTTCATCAAGTAGATATACCCATATCTGTTCAAATCATCTGTGAAGGTCAGAAAAAATAACGATACCCGTCGCGAGCTTCAACACTCATTGGTCCGCATACATCAGCATGTATGATTTCCAATAAGTCAGTTGCTCGCTCCATTGTTCCACATAATGGAGTTTTAGTCATCTTGCCCATGAGGCATGGTTCGTAAGCACCAAGTGATTCATAATCAAGTGACTCCAAAAGTCCATCAGCATGGAGTTTCTTCCCGCGCTTTACACCAATATGACCTAAACGGCAGTGCCACAGATAAGTTGCACTATCATTATCAACTTTGCATCTTTTGGCTTAAATATTATGAATATGTGTATCACTACGATCGAGATCCAACAAAAATAGACCATTCATCAAGGGTGCATGACCATAAAAGATATTACTCATATAAATAGAACAACCATTATTCTCTGATTTAAATGAATAACCGTCTCGCAACAAATAAGATCCAGATATAATGTTCATGCTCAACGCTGGCACCAAATAACAATTATTTAGGTCTAAAATTAATCCCGAAGGTAGATGTAGAGGTAGCATGCCGACGATGATCACATCGACTTTGGAACCATTTCCCGCGTGTATCGTCACCTCGTCCTTAGCTAATCTTTGTTTAATCCGTAGCCCCTATTTCGAGTTACAAATATTAGTAACCGAACCAGTATCAAATACCCAGGTGCTACTACGAGCATTAGTAAGGTACACATCAATAACATGTATATCAAATATACCTTTGTTCACTTTGCCATCCTTCTTATCCGCCAAATACTTGGGGCAGTTCTGCTTCCAGTGTCCAGTCCCTTTGTCGTAGAAGCACTCAGTTTCAGGCTTGGCTCCAGACTTGGGTTTCTTCGCGGGAGTAGCAACTGGCTTGCTATTCTTCTTGAAGTTCCCCTTCTTTCCCTTGCCCTTTTTCTTGAAACTAGTGGTCTTGTTAACCATCAACACTTGATGCTCCTTTTTTATTTCTACCTCCGCAGCTTTGAGCATAGCGAAGAGCTCAGGAATTGTCTTCTGCATCCCTTGCATATTATAGTTCATCACGAAGCCTTTATAGCTTGGTGGCAGTGATTGAAGAACTCTATCAATAACACTATCTTCATCAACTTTGCATCCAAGTTGAGTCATGTGATTGTAGTACCCAGACATTCTGAGTAAGTGTTTACTGATAGAACTATTCTCCTCCATATTGCAGCTATAAAACTTATTGGAGACTTCATATCTCTCAATTCGGGCATTTGCTTGAAATATTAACTTCAACTCTTGGAACATCTCATATGCTCCATGACGTTCAAAACGTCTTTGAAGTCCCGATTCTAAGCCGTAAAGCATGGTACACTGAACTATCGAGTAGTCATCAGAACAAGCTTGCCAGACATTCATAACGTCAGGAGTTGCTCCTGCAGCAGGCCTGTCACCTAGCGGTGCTTCAAGGACATAATTCTTCTGTGCAGCAATGAGGATAATCCTCAAGTTACGGAACTAGTCCGTGTAGTTGCTACCATCATCTTTCAACTTCGCTTTCTCTAGGAACGCATTAAAATTCAAGGGAACAGTAGCACATGCCATTGATCTACAACAACATAGATATGCAAAAACTATCAGGACTAAGTTCATGATAAATTAAAGTTCAATTAATCATATTACTAAAGAACTCCCACTTAGATAGACATCCCTCTAGTCATCTAAATGATCAGTGAACCAAATCAACTAAACCATGTCCGATCATCACGTGAGATGGAGTAGTTTTTAATGGTGAACATCTTATGTTGATCATATCTACTATATGATTCACGCTCGACCTTTGGGTCTGCAGTGTTCCGAGGCCATGTCTGTACATGCTAGGCTCGACAAGTTTAACCCGAGTATTCTGCATGTGCAAAACTGTCTTACACCCGTTGTATTTGAACATAGAGCTTATCACACCCGATCATCACGTGGTGTCTCGGTACGATGAACTATCGCAACGGTGCATACTCAGGGAGAACACTTGTATCTTGAAATTTTGTAAGGGATCATCTTATAATGCTACCGCCATACTAAGCAAAATAAGAAGCATAATAAGATAAACATCACATGCAATCAAAATATGTGACATGATATGGCCATCATCATCTTGTGCTTTTGATCTCCACCTCCAAAGCATCGTCATGATCTCCATCGTCACTGGCTTGACACCATGATCTTCATCGCAACGTCATGGTCGTCTCGCCAACTATTGCTACTACTACTACTGCTAACTCATAGTGATAAAGTAAAGCAATTACATGGCTTTTGCAATTCATACAATAAAGAGACAACCATAAGGCTCCTGCCGGTTGCCGATAATTTAAAAAACATGATCATCTCATACAATAACGTATAACTCATCACGTCTTGACCATATCACATCACAACATGCCTTGTAAAAACAAGTTAGACGTCCTCTACTTTGTTGTTGCAAGTTTTACGTGGCTGCTATGGGCTTAGCAAGAACCTTTCTTACCTACTCATCAAAACCACAACGATTTTTCGTCAAGTGTGTTGTTTTAACCTTCAGAAGGACCGGGCGTAGTCACACTCGATTCAACTAAAGTTGGAGAAACTGACACCCGCCAGCCACCTATGTGCAAAGCACGTCGATAGAACCAGTCTCATGAACGCGGTCATGTAATGTCGGTCCGGGCCGCTTCATCCAACAATACCGCCGAATCAAAGTATGACATGCTAGTAAGCAGTATGACTATTATCGCCCACAACTCATTGTGTTCTACTCGTGCATATCATCTACGCATAGAGCTGGCTCATGATGCCATTGTTGGGCAACGTAGTATTTCAAAAAAATTCCTACGATCACGCAAGATCTATCTAGGAGAAACATAGGAACAAGCGGGGAGCGTGTGTCCACGTACCCTCGTAGACCAAAAGCAGAAGCGTTTAGCAATGCGGTTGATGTAGTCGAACGTCTTCGCGATCCAACTGATCAAGTACCGAACGCACGGCATCTCCGCGATCTGCACACGTTCATCTCGGTGACGTCCCTCAAACTCTTGATCTAGTTGAGGCCGAGGGAGAGTTTCATCAGCACGATGGTTTGGTGACGGTGATGATGAAGTTACCGTCGCAGGGCTTCGCCTAAGCACTACCGCAATATGACCGAGGTGTGTAACAGTGGAGGGGGGCACCACACACGACTAAGAAATCAACTTGTGTGTCTTCGGGGTGCCCCCTCCCCACGTATATAAAGTAGGGAGGGAGGAGGAGGCCGGCCCTAGGAGGGGCACGCCAAGGGAGGAGGATTCCTACTCCTAGTAGGAGTAGGTTTCCTCCTTTCCTAGTCCTACTAGGAAAAGGGAGGAAAGAGGAGGAGGAGAGAAGGAAGGAGGGGGCCGCCCCCCAAGCCCCAATTCAATTCAGTTTGGGCCTAGGGGGGAGCGCCCCGCATCTTGCTTGCTGCCCTCTTTCTCCACTAGGGCCAAATAAGGCTCATAGACTCCCCGGGGGGTTCTGGTAACCTCCCAGTACTCCGAAAAATACCTGATACACTTCGGAACCCTTCCGGTGTCCGAATATAACCTTACAATATATCTATATTTATGTCTCAACCATTTCAAGACTCCTCTTCATGTCCGTGATCTTATCCGAGACTCTGAACAACCTTCGGTACATCAAAACACATAAACTCATAATACCGATCATCATCGAACGTTAAGCGTGCGAACCCTACAGGTTCGAGAACTATGTAGACACGACTGAGACACCTCTCCGGTCAATAATCAATAGCGAAACCTGGATGATCATATTGGCTCCTACATATTCTACGAAGATCTTTATCGGTCAAACCGCATAACAACATACATTGTTCCCTTTGTCATCGATATGTTACTTGCCCGAGATTCGATCGTCGGTATCATCATACCTAGTTCAATATCGTTACTGGCAAGTCTCTTTAATCATTCCGTAATACATCATCTCGTGACTAACTCATTAGTCATTTGCTTGCAAGGCTTATTATGATGAGTATTATCGAGGGCCCCGAGAGATACCTCTCCGACACTCGGAGTGACAAATCCTAATCTTGATCTATGCCAACACCACAAACACTTTCGGAAACACCTGTAGAGCATATTTATAATCACCTAGTTACTTTGTGATGTTTGATAGCACACAAGGTGTTCCTCCGGTATTTGGGAGTTGCATAATCTCATAGTCAGTGGAACATGTATAAGTCATGAAGAAAGCAATAGCAATAAAACTAAATGATCATAGTGCTAAGCTAACGGATGGGTCTTGTCCATCACATCACTCTCCTAATGATGTGATCTCGTTGATCAAATGACAACACATCTCTATGGTTAGGAAACACATCTTTGATTAACGAGCTAGTCAAGTAGAGGCATACTAGGGACACTCTGTTTTGTCTATTTATTCACACATTTATCAAGTTTCCGGTTAGTACAATTCTAGCATGAATAAAAGACATTTATCAGGATATATAAGGAAATATAAATAACAACTTTATTATTGCCGCTAGGGCATATTTCCTTCAATACTTGGCTCGAGCATGAAGCATAAAAAAAGCTTTTAAGCAAAAAAGAGAAGAAACAAAGAGCTTGTAAGCAATAGCATCGTGCCATTTGCATAGTTGCATAGTTGCATCATATTGGATACTCCATACGTAGAAAAATTGGGATTAGAAGACGACACGTTTACTCTTATAGGTTGGTGCACAAGTGCGTATCTAGCCCATTTGAGCATTCGAACTAGAGTCTCTCGAGTATCCGTGCAACAAGAGCATTTTCTGTGGTCACACTTATTCCGCTCATTCCTTGGTTGTACAGATCCCACTTATCTTTCGTGTGTGTGTTTCCAAGTGATAGCCTAGGCTTTGATCTATTTGCTTTACTTGTATTTTTGTGAACCTTCTAAACATTTTCGATATCTTGACTAATATTTGCTTGAGATTTTGTGCCACCTATCCTAACCAAGCTCCTCCATAAGCCTTACTTGTGTAGGTGTGAGAAACAAACCCGGTACCATTCCCCTATTGTAGCATCACATTGAATGATACTCGATTCATCTTCAATCTTCGGAAAAGGTAACTTTGGTACTGTCTTCTCATTTTTCCTACTCACCACACTACTACATGATGGATAGGCCAAGTTCTTCGGCAAACCCACTATTCGAGAATCAAGATGAAGCGCCAGACTACGTCACCAAGAATCACCTCTTCGGTGTCCAGCGAGCTCTTCATCAAGAAAGTGAAGCTTTGGGCGATCACATTGAGCAACTCGCCACCGACCTACGCACATCGGAACAATGACAACAGGACTACCTCGACACTAAGCGCAAGTCCCAAATAGAGGAATTTCGCCAAATGATCGTCAGTCGGGCCTCTTTGACAACTTCCTCAAGACGATGTCACTCAAGTCGTTACTCCATGGACCTGTCCATCGATGCAAGTCCTCCACCAGCATGTTCCCTTCGTAACGATGACAATCGCAATCCATTCGATGGAAATGGGTTGCAAGACCATGTTCGGGAACGCAAACGACTTCATCGACAAGACAAAGATGCCCCGAAGCAAGCACCACCGCGATATTCACCCCGTCCAGAGCGTCCGGATGGCAACGCCAAACACCAAGTGCAACAACATCGCGACAAAGAAGAACTTGAAGCACAACGCGCTCTCCAAGATGCAAGTCATGTCATCCAAGAACGCAACCGTCGTGCTCGAGAATAAGAAGAGACACTTCGTCAAGAATGACAAGATGAAGCCGCTCGAAGGGACGAACAACAAGAGCGACGGAACATGGCATAGATGCCTTGGCAAACCATAAAGACCATCGTGTGGAGCAAGCATTCAAGGATCATCCACCACGTCATGAGCAACATCTCCATCGTCACCATGATGAAGAACAACGCTACAACAAGCTCAAGTTCAGAATGCCCTAGTTCTCCGGAAGCATCGATCCCGAGGAATATCTCTCATGGGCATTGGAGGTCGACAAGATATTTCATCTCCACAACTATGAAGAGGAAAAGAAGATCGCCATGTCTGATCTCTCTTGAATTACGTTGGTATTTCCGCAAAGAGGAAGGAATGATGTAGCACAACTACGGTAGGTATTTCCCTCGGTGATGAGACCAATGTTATTGAACCAGTAGGAGAACCAATCAACACTATGTAAATGGTACATGCACACAAAGAACAAATACTTGCAACACAACGCGTAAGAGGGGTTGTCAATCCCTCTCGGGTAAAAGATTGGTAAATAGATAGATTGGTAGATGCAAATAGAAGAATGGCAAATAAAATTAACGAGATATTTTTGGGTTTTTGATAATATAGATCTGAAAATAAAAGCAAATAAAAATAGATCTAAAAGGCAAATAATAGATGGGAAAGAAAATATGATAAAGAATAGACCCGGGGGCCGTAGGTTGCACTATTGGCTTCTCTCAAGAAATATCACACAGTGGGTAAACAAATTACTGTTGAGCAATTAATAGAAAATCGAATAGTTATGACAATATCTAGGCAATGATCATTATATAGGCATCACGTCAAAGATTAGTAGACCGACTCCGCGTGCATCTACTACGATTACTCCACACATCGACCACTATCCAACATGCATCTAGTGTATTAAGTTCATGGAGAAACAGAGTAATGCATTAAGAATGATGACATAATGTAGACGATATCTATTCATGTAGGAATAGCCCCCATCTTGTCATCCTTAATAGCAACGATACATGCGTGTCTTGCTGCCCCTTCTGTCACAGGAAAAGAACACCGCAAGATCGAACCCATCACAAGGCACCTCTTCCCATGGCAAGAAAAATCGATCTAGTTGGCCTAACTAAGCCAAAGATTCGAGGAAGAAATACGAGGCTATAAGTAATCATGCATATAAGAGATCAAAGAACTCAAATAACTTTCATGGATATAGATCTGATCATAAACTCAAAGTTCATTGGATCCCAACAAACACACAGCAAAAGAGTTACATCAAATAGATCTCCAAAAGGCCATTGTATTGAGAATCAAAAGGAAAGAAGAATCCATCTAGCTACTGCCCACGGACCCGTAGGTCTATGGTGAAATTCTCACACATCACCAGAGAGGCACCAATGAGGATGATGAACCCCTCCGTGATGGTGTCTAGATTGGATCTCGTGGTTCTAGAACTTGCGGCGGCTGGAATTGTTTTTCATCGACTCTCCTAGGGTTTCTGGAATATTTGGTGATTTATAGGGCGAAGAGGCGGTGCGAGGGGGGGGGGGGGGAA